>JASBNA010000023.1:0-597649 GCA_038087015.1 Cerrena zonata
GAAAATATCCAACCAGAGCCCAAACCTGATTTGAGTGAAGCAGAGAAGATCCACCAGGAAAATATGAAGAAGATATCCGACTTGACCGAGGAAGAAATCAGTCAGGAAAGAGAAGAGTTATTGAACGGACTTGATCCATCATTGATTAAGAGTCTTCTAGCAAGAACGGAGAAACGTATAAAGGAAGAAGCTTGCTGCGATGGCCACGACCATGGGCATGATCATGCAGAAGGCTATGGTGGTTGGATTGGTGGTGGTAAAGATGGGAGCAGCGTATCTCATCTCGACTCTAACGACGTGGATAGGGCCTTGGGTGTAAGTAAAATATCCTTAGCCGATGATATCAAGGAAGAAGCAAGTACTGAAGGAGACAAATCGAAAACCAACAAGAAGGACAAAACAGGTTAGATTCAACGAAGTTGCAACCGTCAAATACGAAGACTTAGATGATGATATCGAATTAGATGAAGATGGTTGGGAAGACGTCGAAGATATAAATGATTTGATTCCAAACATGCCTAAAGGTGAAGAGGACCAAATTGCACATGATGATTATCAACTACTATCAGAAAAGGAAGAGGCCGAAGAAGATGGAGCCCCTCTCAAAGTACACTTCCCCAAACCAAAGTCTAACAATAACGATGATTTGGATTTAAATGATCCAGAATTTTTCAATAAATTACACGAAAAGTATTATCCTGATTTACCAAAGGAAACTAACAAGCTATCATGGATGACCGAACCAATGCCGACCAACTACACAAGCACTTATGAATCAATAAGTGATATGAGATTTGATTTTAAAGGAAATTTAATCGAATTAGATGATTCTGGGGATAAACAATCTGAAATACCTACCTATATGGGATTACACCACCATTCCGATAACCCTCATTTGGCTGGATACTCACTTCCTGAGTTATCCAGGTTATCCAGGTCAGTGGTTCCAGGTCAAAGGTGTTTTAGCTTACAAATGTTAGGAAGAATTCTTCATAAATTGGGGTTACATAAGTACAATTTCATGCCTATTAGCGATAAAAAGGAAGATCAAGAATTCAATAATAACTTAAAATCTTTAGTTACTGATTTTGAAGATCTTATATGGAATCTTATTGGAGAACTAAGAATTCTTGAATCAATTCAAGAAGCAGCAGATGAATCTAAAACCAAAAATCTTTCAGTCAGAAACTACGCCATAGAAGCATTATGGTTATGGAAACAAGCTGGAGGCAAACAACCATCGAAGACTATTTCCGAAGAAGAAATAATAGCCCGAGAGGTTCAAAATTAGCATATATAAAATATATTACAAATAATACATGATGTTAATATTCGTTGAATGAGATCGAAAAATACAAAAGTAGATAACAGGTATCTTGCATTCGACCCACTTATAAAAACCCCATCCATTCAACATAAACGAAACACCATGTAGACACCCATCCAACACAAAACGTGAATTCAGCAGTATCACCGGGTATAGATCAAACAGAGCCAGCATAGTAAACCAAAATTCAAAAAACTTAATTTCTGCATCTTCAGCAAAAACTGCTGTTTCAACATGAAATCCAGTTCCCAAACTTCAACTAGCAGTTCTGGAGAAGCTAATCACACTTGACCTATTAATTACTTTCAATTGAATACAATGATAGGGTAACGAATATCTGATTTTTGATCTTCGCATATAGACACATTGTACCGATGGTCCACTAAAAGGGTAAGTTATAAAAACTTGATCGGACAACTTAAGTTATGCGGTGGTATACTCGACACAATACAGATTCATTTTTCAAGCTAATATATATATTCAAACCTATTTAATAGCCTTCAATGGAAGTAGTTGAAAAGAAAGCTTTGAAATTTTTCATTTCAAACTTCTACATCGCGTTCCCAGTGCGGGTAACCGGCGTTCTTCATCAATATCCTGGGGCTTTTACAACTAACTACCGGTATCAACCCACGATGAAGCACAGCTTCAGTTGAATATACTAAAGGGATCGGAAGTAATCCAGAAGGTTGGTGCCAAAGATTGCTAGGGTTTCCGGCTACCAGGCAATTAAGTGTAGATGTAGTTATCGAAGTTTTGGATTTTTTCTTCTCAACACGATCAGCTTAACAATCAGACTGGGGAACCAAGTACGTATTTGAACACCAAATCAGACTACAGAGCTAGGTACTACTCTACAAAGATGAAGGTCTCTCAGGTATATATATGGATGGGCCTATGTGCATCGCTAGTGTCGGCTGTTTTTCTACAGGATGCTTTTGTTAAGGATTGGGTCAACTATCATTATGGAAACCTAGGGAAGTACCAACTTACTTCTGATGAATCATTGGTTGCCATTACTGGCTTCAACCAATTGGTGAGCATTGAATTGCAAAATGAGGGTAGACTAAGATGGTCTTTTGACTTAGAGAAACTTCCTTCTGAAATCGATGATTTCCAAATTGCTAATCGAGGTAAAATCATCTATGGATATTCAAAGAATGGAAATCAGGTTTACTCTTGGGAAAGTGGAAGTGGGGTTTTGATTGAAAGATTCATTCTCGAGTCAGCTCCTAAGAAAATAGAAACCTTTGATAACATGGGTCTTTTGGTGTTGGGGTCCAATGGTGACCTTCAATTGCTTCGTGTTGACGGGAAGATTTCGTCGTTAGTCTATAAACATGCCATCAGTGACTTCAAGTCATTTCAGCACGATGGTCTTGGATACATACTCACTGATGATGGAAATCTTGTATCTATTAATCCGTTGGGTGAAATAAGTATTGTGAAAGAAGATATTGTCTCTTTTTCAAAAATTAAAGCTGTTGGTGAAGGTATTCTTATTAGTTCCGATCACAAATTGTATAACATTGCTGACCTTTCTAAACCAGTCAGCTCCCCATTCAAGCTCAATAATGTCGAGGTGGTTAATACAAACTACTTCGTTGACTACAAGTCCTCAGACATTACTTTATATCGTGAAGAAAATGAAAGTATAGAAAAAATTTGGTCAGCAACAATTGAAGAATCAATAATTGCTTTGAAGGTTGAAGAACATGCATTATCTACATTGGTAATTGCATCAACTGCCTCAGGTCAAACTGTTTTCGATATCACTGATACCTTGGCATCAGATGACTCCGATTTGGTTCAAAAGCACCAGTACGACTTCGTCGGTGGTTTGATCAGTTTTAGTCAAGAAGAAGCGGGCTTTCAATCAGTTTCAAGTAGTTTGGAGTTTGGAGAATTGAGAGTTGAAAAGTATTCATTTAGTTCCAAGAATGTTACTACCTCAAAAATTAAGCTTGAGGATGATTTTGCCTTAACCCCAACAAAAGCTATTCTTGTAGATAAACCAAAATCTCAAAATACCATTGCTAAAGTTCATCATTTGATCGAAAATGCTTATTCTTTTAACTTGGTTCAACGTTGGGTTGGTAGAGTAAAAAGACATTTAGCAGAGTTGGGAAGATTTGCTGTTTCTATAACTAATTCTTCTGGGGAAAATCAGATCTTAAATCAAGTAAATGAAGATGCTTATGGATTTGGAAAAATTTTGATATATGCTGATTCAACAAAAAGATCTTTGATCGCTTTGGATACTTCCACTGGTGGTCGTTTATGGAAAACAGAGATCTCAACGAAAGAGGAAGTTACCGATATACTCAATATTAACAGTAATATCTACGTTCTTTTATCAAAATCATTGATTCAGGTTAGTGTCCGGGAAGGAACAGTTTTATCTACTTATGAATACAACAAAAATATTGAAAAAGTCTTCAAGATTAGTATCGAGTCAGGTATTTTCAACGACGAACCAGATTTAGAACCGGTTGCTATTGCAGTTAAATTTGAAAAATCTAACAGTATTAAGATTATTTCAAATATAGATGACTTCCAGATCAAACCTGATCAGTTTTTGATCCAACAACTGGAATCTGCCATTGAAGGCTATAAAGTCTTAGATGAAAAACTTATACCTACTTGGAAATTTTCCAAAGATCACTCGAGTATAATTTCCGTTTCAAGCAAACCCGAACCAAGAGTGACTTCATCAATAGGTATTGCTCGATTTGACAAATCAGTGCTTTATAAATACTTAAATCCTAATTTCATCTCAATAATCAGTCAAGATAAGAATACTCAGCAGCTCTCTATTGATATCCTTGACGGTATTTCTGGATCTGTATTATACACTCATGTCCACGATAATGAAATCGTGGATGTGAATTCCATAAACTTAGTCGAGGATGATAATTGGATCATTTATACTTATTTTATCAAATCACCCAAGTTAGAGCAAAGGATTATCGTTATCGACTTATTCGATACTTTTGAAAACGCCATTGGTGATAAACAAGCGTCCGTTCTAAACAATGAATACAATTCTACCATCAATCAAATAAGCAAAAAGTCATTTATTTTCCCAGAACGTATTATTTCAATCAAACCAAGTCAAACCAAGTTTGGTATAACATTAAAATCAATAATTGCATTGACTGAGACTGGAAACTTATTAGAGATTCCAAAATTTATCTTGAATAGTAGAAGAATTGACGATAAACCAATTAAGCCAGAAGATTTACAAGATGAATTTAGAATTATGCCATACGATCCGATAATTTATAAGAATACTTATCAAGTATTGAATCATAAGCTTGAATTAAAATTAGATCACGAAAATGAGATATTAGTTAAACCAACTGAATTAGAATCCACGTCAGTTGTTTGCTTTATCAATAAATATAATGATTTCTGCACTTTAATCCAACCTTCGTTGTCATATGATTTACTTAGCAGTACTTTTAATAAAGTTAAATTAAGCTTAACTATCTTAGTGTTACTTATCGGGTATTTGATAACCAAACCAATGGTCATGACTAGAAAGTTGAACAGCACTTGGATTGATCGTGAGTAGTTTTTGTTTATAAATAAAATATATTAAAAGAAGTATAATGAAAAGATTATGTAAATGCCAAAGTCTATAAGATAGAAGTGAAGATTGAATGTGATTCATAAATATAATTGATCACATCCTGATTAGTATCCGTATTTAAACCGTAAATTTCCCAATTAATATCATTGATATTAGAATTTCCCGAAGAAGAGTCATTATTCTTATTATTAATTTCATTGTCATAAATCAAATAAATTAATTCATAATGCAAGCTTGAAACCAAATAATCTTTCATTTTATTAACCAAAAAAAAAGTATCTTTGTTTGAATTTAAAATTGATATATTATTCAATTTATTAAATTTTGATATAATTTTGATCAATTTACTATTCAACAATAACCAGTTACGGTTAGAATTTTTAGTCAAAATTCCAAAACTTTTATTGAAAAGATTTTGAACAAATTTATAATCATCAACCGAGTTTAACAAAGGGCTTGAAAAGATCCTTAACAAAACCAACAAAACCGTTTCGATAATGAATTTATAATGAATTGGAAGTTGGTTAAAGTTAGTAATGTTGGTGAATTCTAAATTCCAAAGTTGCAAAATCAGATTGCATGATTGAATCGCTTTATAAATGATTATTTTATAATCGTGAATATTTAAATCAACGTTCGAAAAAGCATAGGTGAATAATTGTAACTTGGTGAATTCAATTGATAATCTTATCAAATTATCATCGATTAATTTATCATTTTGTTGGAAATCATTCAATATTATTTCAAACATATTGATATTAATTAATTTCGAAACATTATTTGGTTGATTGATTAAATCATTCATATTCTCATTTAATTTTGATTGAATTAGAGAGATTTTCAATAAAGAATTGATGAAATTATCTTGATGGTTGAACTTTGAATTATTGAATAAATCGATATTGGCAGATTTATTTATGATATAATCCTGTTGGAACCCATTGTAATTTGAATTTGATAATCCAAGATAAACCAACCAATAATTAGAATTGATATTTATAAATTTATAAATACGTTCTCTTATTAAATTATTCAAATCAGATTCACTTGAAATATTCATATTAGTTTTATGACTAAATTCATTGATGAATTCTAATTTATGTAAACCCAATTGTAATGATAAATTTTTCATTAAAGATAAATATTTAATTGATAAATTATCTTGAAGTTTTTCCAGCTTGATCATTGGTAAAGGCCAGGTCGTTAAGATCAACAAAGATGCCAAGGTATAAACATCTCTTGGAGTATTTAACCAACATTTGTATACGACCAAATTCTTTATATGATTTGCCAAGTCGAAGTATTCATTTGTATTTGACCCCGATAATTTCGAAGTTATAATAATGGACCAAAACAATAAGTCGTTTTCTCTATATATTTGACGTAAGTTCAAATTTTCAAATAATGAATTTGGTAATATCGGTAAGAATTTATTATAATTCAAGTAATAATTTTTAAAATAATCTTCACATTGTTTGAAGCTTATTGATATTGGTCTCATTTGTTTATTGGAGTTTATAGTAAAGGAATCATTGATGATATTGGTTGGTATTGGATCAATATCAATACTTTTCTGTATTGGTGAATTGGTGGGTGAGTTTAAACAAGATTGAATTTCGGAAACTGATGGAGTATTAGGGACCGAATTGATCTTTTGGATTTGCTTTCCCACTATCAACCAACAACTTGATTGTCTGGTTTTTCCTTTCTATTATACGATCCAAGACATCTCTTAATTCATGAACTTCATTTGTTAATTTTTCTAGAACATCGTATGATCTTTTGGGAGTAGAGGTGATAATATCTAAAGTGCAATCGGTATTCTTCTTATAACACTGGGTACAGGGGAAAGGATTGGTGCTGGAGGCATCACATTTAGTCTTATGTTGTCTGCATCTTATGCAAGACTTCAAAATCTTACCTTTTATAGGGACGGGCCGGAGTAATGAGTCTTAGACGTTTCTTCTGTTGAAGGGACATTATTATTATGGCAACCATGGAGTAAAAGTAGATAGTAGTATTAGCAGTAGTATTAGCAGTATAGCAGTATTAGCAGTAACAGCAGTAGTAACAGCAGTAGTAACAGTAGTAAGCAGTAGCAGCAGTAACAGCAATAACAGATATCAGCAAAACGGAAATCGATTTGTATTTAAGACCCAAGCATCAATACCTTCACGGATAACGGTAGGGTATGTGCGTTCAGATGGTCGGACCTAAACTTATCTTAAACAATTTGGTTGGTTGTTAAAACTTGTAAGTAATCAGCTTCACCATCCAGTTTATTGGCTAGCCTTCAGAATCCGCTTCTCGGTGTCTTAAAAATTGGTAATGAGCTTTAGTGCGGATTTCATTGGCTGGCAAAACTTGCAACCGAATCTCGGTGAGAAGATGAGCTGAGGGCCTGAGACAACCCCAACGAGTCATTCCAGTCCACCACGAGCTTGGACAGGGTAAGAACATCAGATTGATTACTTGAGGGACACGGTGATTTGCTGGTAGGTTTGCGTTCGAGGTTCGGCTTAAGCTTGTTATTGTTTCACGGGTTATTTTACGGTTTATGGTTGATTAGAAGTGAGAGATCAGACTATCAGGGTATCAGGTTATCTTAGTGATGAGTGAGTCGGTAATCCATTTATACAACTTGAGCCATGTGTTGGCCACAGGGCCGATGTCTAAGAAGTATGCGGTTGAGTTTGCAGACGTTGCTAATCATCAACAGATCAATTTACCGGAAGTGATTGATGATGCTTTTTGCGATGGATGTGGTGTCGTCAGTATACCGGGGATCACTAGTTCATCTAGAGTTAGTTATCGGAAACTGAAGAAGAAGGAGAAGAAGAAGAATGCTAGTCGACGTTTAGTTATACGGTGTCTTGAATGTAATCATACCAAGGAACACGATTCGCTAGTGACCCAATCGATTAAACCGATTAATTCAAGTAGCAGCGATGTTAGTAATAAAAAGCAATCCCGTAAACGTAAAACCAATGATTTATCGAGTTTATTGGCAGCTAAGAAGAAACAAGAAACGAAAAAGACTTCATTAGATCTAATGGAGTTTATGAAATGAACGTAATTGACTTACAATACTTCTACAAATTAAAATAACATACCCAAGATTACATTAAAAAGCTTGAAAAAGATTTACTTAAACGTTCAGTGGAATAGATTGATTGTCTATTTTCATTAACTTCATTAACCGTTTGATAAGTTGGATCTATGTTTCTAAAAGACTTTCTTTTACAATTTCTAATCCATCTTCTTCTTCTAAATAATTGGTTTGATCGATCATTTGGATCGATATTCATGAAATCATAAACCCATTTTTCATCGTCATCGATATTAACTATATCTTGTATTAATTTTTCTTCAACCCAATCGTTCACATTTAAATCTAATTGCCATGGTAAGTTTTCATCAAATTCCCAATCAATTGGAGCTTTTATATCTTTCAATTGGTTTTGTTGTTTTATTTTGATCAACATTGCATCTTGAGCATCTTCTTCTTCACTTTCATTCTCCTGTGAAAGTTTCAAATCATTATTTTCTTGTAAGTATTCTTCAAATAAATTTTTATTTAATTTTCTTATTGGATTATTGATTGTATAAAAATCATTAACAAATCCAATTTTTTCCCATATTTTAGTAATTGAATTCAATTTTTGTAATTCAAATATTTCAACCCATCTTGTTTCTTCAAATTGGTCATAGTCACTAATGAATTTTAATCCAAAATTTTCAAATTTACAAACAATGTCCAGAGTTTTCATTCTAGTGTTTTCATCGTATATGAAATCAAGGATGAAATCATGGAAATAAGGATGACATATACCAACAAATGCCCATAGATTAACTATTAACAAGAACTTTATTGGTAAAAATTGAATTATCACCGGTAATAAGCTTGGTAAGATGAAAATTGAATAAAGCGACAAAAAAATCATTGACAAGTAAATCAAACAAGTAATATTTTCATCTTTGAAAAATAAGTAGTCGGTGAATAACCAAATTATAAAATCGTAAGTCTTAATATAAAGAATCATATGATTTTGTAAATCAGTTAAGTTAAGTACAAACTCTCTTGAAAATTCCGGTATTGGTTTGGGAATTTTATACTTGTTCAAGGGAGAGCCACCTTCATAGGGACGAGGATTAGATTGATGGAAAGAACTATCAATCATTGACTTATCAGGAGGATATAAATTCAAATAATTAGGTATTAAAATATTATTCATAACTAAAAAAATCGGTAAGGTTATTAATAAATAGGGTTTCAAAATCAAATGAGTTATAATCAATAGAATCCCAATGGTGAAATATGGATTATACCAACTTATAAACTTTATAACATTATCAATGAATTGGAAAATGGCCGAGAGTCTTTGATTCAACTGAATTGAGTTCCTCGACATTATATTAATCGACAACGGGGGTCTCTGTTGCTGCATTATTATTCGATCATCAATAACCTTATCCTTTTCAGTAGTAAGCGGTATTATCATAGAGATAACCTTCTCCATCAATTTATCGGTCATCACTGAATTCTTGGGCTCATCATTGGAGTTAAGATACCAGAATGACGATATGTCTTTCAAATTTTTAGGATTGGAGTGTTCAATTGACTTAATATTAATCACTTCATTACTAGACTTATTTGAATTAGTTGATTGATTCGATGCTATGGACATCCTCTTCTTGGAGTCGTTATTAGGTACAACATCAATCTCTTCGTTAATAGCATCCTCAACTCCTGTTCAGTTGTCTCGGAAGCTAGAATGTTCTCGAGAAAGCTAGACACTTGATCCATGATCAGTAGCAGCAATGGGTCTATCTTAATTAGTATATAGTTTTGCTGAACTCAATTCAATTTGGTCTTTCAATTTTTGCTGTACTTTCATATGCTTTCGTTAATCCGCACCCAAAAGCTTAAATAGTGCAACTACTAGTACAATTACTAGTACAACTACAACTACTAGTACAATTAATAGTACAACTACACAACAAGCACAGCTAGGTAATGAATATATTAATCTACTAATACAAACAAGAAGTCATTAGGTCGTTAAGAAAGAATCAACTATAATTTAATTCTTTTGGTATTAATATCAACATCCTCTAATTCTCTTTTAACTTTGATTGACCGTTCTTGATTCATTTGAGATCTGGTGAATGCTCTTAAAGCACGGGATCTGGTTGAAGTCATTTTCCATTCGTCCAAGTCCGGCTCATCATCTTCGTTAAAACTCGATTGAGGAGAAGGTAATTTGAATGAGTTAGTAGCTTTATTAATTTTTTTAGAATTTGATTCTGCTCTTTTGAATTTTTTGGGTTCACGTTTAATTTTGGTCTTTTTAGGTGTAGAAGGAGGAGTAAGAAGAGATTCTTCCTTTTTAATTTTTGGTTTTTCAGTTTTGACCTTTTCAGTTTTGACTTTTTCAATTTTTTCAGCTTTAACTTTTGCCTTTTCAGCTTTAACTTTGGTCTTTTCTTTATTATTTGATAGTTTTTTGGAATCAAGTTGTTCTTGAGTCAAGAACAAGTCCGGGATTTCGTGTTTTAAAACTTTTATAAAGTCATCACAATCACTTAAAATTTCGTAATCAATTAAACTAGACCATGATTTTGAAATGGGGGTTTTATTAATGAAGATAACCAATCCACCTTTATCGTGAATGGTTTTAGATAAATTTCTTACTAATTTTTTAATACCATCAACTTTTAAAGAAGTACCCATGATAATCAATAAATCTGATTTCAAAGACATATCGAGACTGAGTCCCTTTGATATGATTTCTGATTGAGGATGATTTTCACCGTATAACACAATATCTGGTCTTAACATTCCAATGTTACCGGTTAATCTTTTCCCACTGTATAAACGTTCTTGATATTTTAAATAACAGTTTTCACATTCTGGATTAAGACCTTTACTTAATTGAGCCTGATTATCTGGAGACCAATTAAAAGTCTTGAAACATTGAGTACAAGATAATTTTTGTAAATTACCATGTAACTGAACAACATCTAAATTTTTCCAAATTTTATTAAAATTTGAGTTATTACCATCGTTAAAGTTATTCAAATCAATCCCACAGTTTAAATTGATTACTTTTTCTAAGCAATCAATGTTTCTGGGTATAACAACGTAATAATTTATTTTTTTCTTTTAATATTTTGATAAATTTATGAGTTTCCGTTGGTTTGGCTTTTAAGGATGATGAATAAAGACCTTCCATAAAAGTACAAAATAAACTCAAGGTTAACTCATTTCTAAATAATGAAATATCAAACAAATCCTGACCCTTAACACAGTTCTTAGGGTATTTGGATTTAACCAAGTTATATAACCCATCAGATGACCTGAAATCAGGTATACCGGCATTACAAGAGATTCCAGCTCCAGTTAAAACAATGGTTTTTTTCAGCTTGAACACAATCTTGGTGACTTCATTCAACTTGATCGAGTCCTCCGTGGGCAACTTGGTTCCAAGACGATTGGATTCTAATAAATCTATGGTTTTCATCTTGGAGTTTAAAGATTTTAAAAAGAACAGTTAAATTTATTTGACGAGTATTAATAAACCCTAAGTAGTGTAAGTAGAAAAAAGGCTCAATGAGATGATTGCGCAATCAATTTGCTAGGAATATTTGCAATCTGATGACTAGATCATAGAAAAGCAGCAGCTGAAGATGAAAAGAAGTTGATGAATAGCTCGAGTTGAAGACCTAGAGTTGAAAAGCTGAAGTTTTGGAAGAAAAAGGTACAAAATTTGTTAGTGAAGTGTTTACAAAATTGACTAAAACAGTTAAATTAATTACTTAGTGAATACCACGAATCTGAGGAAACGAGCACATCTTTAGCAGGTAAGGGGTCTACTGGGACTCAGTGGGCGTAGAAGAAGCTGTTGGTGTATAAGTGTAGGAGTTGGTGTATGAATGGAGCAGTTGGTGTGCTGGAGCAGGTCCAATAGCGGACGTAATTCGAGCATACCGTACTTAATTAGACAGTGCTTAGTTAGACAGTACTTCGTTAGATATACAGTGTAGTTACAATGATACCGTGGTACGGAGATGGTGACAGTGATACAGTGATACAGTGATGGTGACAGTACGATACGGGATGGTGACAGTACGATACAGTGGTGTACCATCTTGAGCAGTGGTAGGGGTGGTACAATCACGAATTGAGAACACGACAAATGGTGAACAATCGTGCCGGTCTTAAACAGGAATATTGATACATATATTGGTACAAACAATTAACTATTTTGACTATTGACTGCTAATTCCATGATCAATCTAGGTAGCCAAATGTAAGAAAGGATAAGCTGAGAAGGAGCTCATTTCGTCGACATCTTGATTATTTTTCTCTTTTGGAATTGAGTTTGAAGAAGCTTGTTTTTGTAATCTTAATTCTTGTTGTTTGACTGAGCTTTCCCAGCCATCGAATTTAAAATCAACCTAAGTAATTATTTGGTTCTAATTGAAATAATTGTATTTGCATCTTCATCATATCTGGACTGATGATTTCACAGTTTGGATCATCTTCTACTATAGTTGGGACCATATTTCCAACGAACCCTAATGGTCCATAATTCTTCTTCTGTTGGTTTCAGCCATTCAGCTCCCAAATTTTTCAAAGCTCTATATATTTCTCCCATAACATCCAAGGGATATGATCTTGATCTTATACCAAAATGCCATCTTGTTTTCAGTTTCTTCAGTGAAACTGGACTAATTTTATTTTGGTTATTTACATTATTTTCCATCATAAATGCCCGATGTATTGATGGTAATGATGATGGTAATATAGCAATTGTTGAATTTGGTAATGTAGATAAATCGGGTACGGTGGCCAAGGTTTGGTAAGTTACTGATTGTTGGACTCCTGGTGATCTGTGACTTGATCCACTTGTATTTGAAGTAGCTCCACCAGTGTTTAGAGTATTCCACAGCGGTGGTGGTGATTGAGATAAGAAATTATCCATTTTTTCGGTTTTATTTTTTTTCAAATCAGCAACTAATGAATGATTTTCCTTCATTAATAAATAAGCGTCTAATACTTCATTTGATTGTTGTTGTGGATGACGATGTTTATTACAATCTTCAATAACTTTTATAATTTCATCACGATCGTATCCCATAGTCATATTCAATGCATTAATAACATTCTCATCAGTTTCAACTTTATTATATTTTGTTTTGGAAAGATCGGGTGGTAATAAATAATCCTGTATATCTTGTTTAAACCATTCGTCTTCCATGATTTCATGTATTGTAATTCTATTTAATGGATTAACAACCAACATTTTGGTTAATAAGTTCTTAGCTCCTTGTGATAAATAATTTGGTAAGGTATAAACACCATTACTGATTTTCTTGAATAATGCTGGTATAAATTCATCATCAAATGGTAAACGTCCACATAACATAACATATAATATAACACCCAGTGACCAAACATCTACTTCAGGTCCAGCATATAACTTACCACTAATAACTTCCGGAGCGGCGTAATTTGGCGATCCACAACTTGTTTTCAAAAAATTCCCATCCGTCATAATATTTGATAAACCAAAATCAGCAATCTTAACATTTAATTGATCATCTAATAATAAGTTTTCTGGTTTTAAATCACGATGAACAATCTTGTGACGATGACAATATTCAACAGCCGCAATAATTTGTTGGAAAAATCTTCTAGCTTCATTTTCAGGCATTTTACCTGTTTGCACAATATAATCAAACAATTCTTTCCCAGCAAATTCAATAACCATAATAATTTCGTCTTTAGACTTAATAACATCGTATAATTTAATAATATGGGGGTGTCTCAATAATCTTAAATAAGAAATTTCTCGCTCAACTCGACCTTGCATATCCGATTTGGCCAATGTTTTACGATTGATGATCTTTAAAGCAACCCGTTGTCCAGTAGTTAAATGTTGTGCCAATTTAACTTTACCAAATGATCCTTCTCCTAAGGTCTTAATAACCTGATATTTCCCAATCCGATTAGCAGGATTCACATTCGCATCGATCGGCTGCTGTGGCTGGGGCTGGTGGAGACGAGGATCCCCATGATTATGGTGGTGATGATGATGATGGTGTCCATCATTTACCTGATCTGACATATCTTCACAACTCTAAATTTATTAAATAACCAAACAATTAACCAAATAACTAAACAAATAACCAAACAAATTCGAACAAATTCGAACAAAAACAATTCAACAATCAGTTATCTTCTGAATAACCACTCTATACGTATCCTACTTGATACCTTTTATTCTTTCACCGTTAAGCAATGAAGTTGTTAATTTCCCCTGTTGTTCATTTTTCTGTGTTGTGAGTGGGGTTAATTTGCTGGTGGACTTATTTTTTTGAGCTGCCCACACTACAGACCAGTACACCACCACACTCGATCCGTACATTTATACTACTTCTATTACTTATAATACTTCTACTTGGACCGGTCAGACTTGTACAGGGACCGTGTCTTATTGGTTTCCATGTCTTTGAATCGGTCGGGGCTACGGCTTCTGTTGTAGTTAGTTCTTCTTTCCCTGGGATTTTGTTTTGATTCTTGCTTTGGTTCTTTTGATTGTTCTTTTGATTCTTGTTCTTTGAAATCTTTTGGTTCTTTTGATTCTTGTTCTTTGAAATCTTTTGGTTCTTTCACCTCCTTTGGCTCGAGCTTCCTTTTGGTTTTCTCTAATATCTCTTTCGGTATCCCGTCAGGATCTTGTTGAGCACTGTTTAACAACAACCATAGTTTTTTGCAAAACTTCTTCGAGTCATCCTCTCCCATAAACTCTTTCATCTGCAAATGAATCACCTTGATGTCCGGATTCTCATCTTGCGTGAGCATCTCACATAGATAGTCCATCACAATATCGTCATCTGGTAGTATTTGGTTCAATTGTTCATAGATCCATTTCTTAACGATGGCAAAGTTAACCTGGGAAATGTTCACCTTAATATCAAAGATCTTATTCAATTTCAACCGCGAGAGCTCCCTGCTGTTCTGCCTGGCCACGTAATCTTCCTCTACTTCTTTCACTTTGTACATTCTTGTGTAGCTTATAAGTAGTACTTTCCAGTGGTAAACTTTTTCATTTTTTTCAAACAGTTGCAGTTTAGCACCGCACGTTTGCAGGTTTTCTGGCTGCAAAAAGTATCAAATGTGATACATCGTTTTCCAAATGCGATACATCGTTTTCGAAATGTGATACATCGTTTTCCAAATGTGATACATCGTTCTCGAAATGTGATACATCGTTGATGTGATACATCACTTCATGGGCGGTAATGTGGCACTTTCATGGCGGCTAATCTTATATAAATACGCTCTTTTCCGTGTAGTTTCCAGTAAGCTTTGTAATGTGGGCTATCACAATGTACTCTTTCAAGACTTTGTCCAAGGACTCGAGTCTTGCCTCGTCGAGCTCTTCATATTCGCAAGCAGATGACTTGTATTCAACCCCAAGGTCAAGTAACACCATTGATGTGTTCACCCAGGAAATTGACTGGAAACCAATCACTAATATTTGGTCTACCAACTATAAGAGCTTGTCAATCGGGCAGGTCGAACAGTATAACCAGCTTAATCTGCTTCAGCCTGCTCAGAGCCAATATGTGAATCAATCTAAAGACAATTCAAAAACACCCAGCTCCGTCAGCTCCCCATTACTCAATTCACCTTTGTCACCTTTCCCTCTTAAGAAACCTACTTATACATTCAAGAATACTAATGGGAATTTCTTCGATGTTCCCCTCAAGTCAAGGTTCTTCGTTATAAAATCGTATAACATCAACGACGTCGAGGCATCGTTCCAAAACGGGATTTGGTCCTCTACAGATTTGGGAAATAAAAGATTGAATAAAGCCTTCATCGAACTTAAAAGTTCTTCCTCTACTGATAAGGTCTTGTTATTTTTTCTGGTTAATGGCTCACGTAAGTTCTGTGGGGTTTGTGAAATGACTGGCCAGGTCGACTTCAATCTGTCCAGTAATATCTGGTCTGAAACATCTCGTTATAAAGGTGTTTTACCAGTTAATTGGTTAATAATTAAAGACATTCCAAATAAATACTTCAACCATTTATTAATTCCTTCCAACGAAAACAAACCAGTCACCAACTCAAGAGATACCCAGGAAGTTCCATTTGACAAGGCAATTGCCATGCTTAAAATATTCAGCACTTTCAAACAGCTTGAATTACAGTGAACTGTCGTATCAAAATCAGCTCACAACTAATCAAATTTCGCAGAAAGAAGCAAAAAAAAAAAAAAAAAAAAAAAAAAAAATATAAAACTCAATAGCAAAAAAACCATCAAGTACATCTTCAATAAGTACATCTCTTCACTTACATTTTATCATAACAAGAATGTTAAATGCTAGTAGAGGTTCTCGTCGATGCCTTTCGTCGACTTGTCGTCTCAACTTACACTGCACTTCTATAGCACCTGCCAAGACCGCCAAAGCTCCTAAATCGAATGAAACAAAAGCCAAAAAACAAGCAATTAAAAAGTACTACGGTGAAGATGTCGAATACGGTGCATTATCAAAAGCTCAAAAAGCTTTCCTCGATAGAGTTATAAGAGTTGACCAGGCTGGAGAATTGGGTGCTAACTATATCTATTTTGGTCAATTCACCGTCTTGGCTACTAAATATCCTCATTTAAGACCAGTCTTACAGCATATGTGGGATCAAGAAGTCCATCATCATAATACTTTCAACGATCTTCAAACAAAACGTAGAGTAAGACCTTCTCTCTTAACCCCCCTTTGGAAAGTAGGTGCCTTTGGTATCGGGGCAACAACTGGTCTTATCAGTAAGGAAGCTGCAATGGCTTGTACTGTGGCCGTCGAAACAGTTATTGGTGGTCATTATAATGATCAATTAAGAGTCCTAATGAATCAATTCAATATCCCAATCTACGATAAAGAAACCGGCATCCCATTATCCCCCGATCAAATATCTCGTGAAATCGAAACATCCCCTGAATTATCTTCTTTAAAACAAACCATCAGTACTTTTAGAGATGAAGAGTTGGAACATTTGGATACTGCAATTGAACATGACGCAGAAAAAGCTGTTCCCTACATGCTTTTAACCGAAGCCATCAAAATTATCTGTAGAGGTGCCATCTGGTCTGCTGAAAGAATTTAATTATATATTCATCTGTATGAAAACAAAATCAAACAAAAAAAAGTCCAATAGAAATTATGAATGTACGCTTATACTTTTATTTTGTGAGGAATAAAACATCCTCTTTAGACCCGCCCCCCGGAAATCGTAGTCTCATCACGTGCACAAAACAGATCCGGTATATACAGGAAAATGAGAATTTTAAAAAAATGAATCAAAATATAAACAAACTACTTCTCTTTTAAAATAGTCAGTCAGTCAAATCAGTTGCAAGTTGAAGCAAGAGATGTCGCGTCTTAGTTCGATCTACCGGTCAGGTGGATCAGGCTCCTCCTACTCCGGACGTAGAAATCATTTGATAGTACAGAAAGATGAATTCCCGATACTAGATAATAAAGAGTTACTAGAATGTTTGGTTGCCATTGACTTACCGGGATTTGATGATTTGGTGACTAAGCCAACGTCTCAATCCATTAGAAGCTTTTTCGAGCAGTCGCTCGACATGTTCTTCGGGGTAACCGCCCAACAAATATCTCAACGAGCCAAAGGAATGACTACTAATTCTAATACGTCGATGGTTGAAGGAGATGCTGAAGCAAATAAAGAAGAATCCAATGAAATTGATGATACTGAGAGTACATTGTATGTTTTGGTGTTGTTCAGAGCTTGCTCCAATTGTTTGAGGACGTGTGGAATATATGATTTTACGTTACTGGATTTAATGAAACCAGACCTTAATAGAACAAGAAGAATATTAAGTAGTATAGTTAACTATGCTAGATTTAGAGATGAGTTCACTATTGGGTGTGAAAGTTCTTTAGAAGAGTTCGAGAAAAAATTACTAAAAATTGAAGAATTAGAAAATGATAATAATCGATTTACTAAAGAAATTGAAGATTTAAAAGTAACTTTACAAGACGGGTTAACTTCAGATGATTCTAATCAAAAAAGTACCTTGAAACAAATCAATGCATTTAATTTTCGTTTGGAAAATGAATTGAAGAAACTTCAAAAAGCTCAACAAATTTTAACTCTTGAACATTCTCAATATAAGGAACAAAAACAAAGATTAATTGAAAAATTAGAAGACCATCATTATTTAAATTTGGAATCTAAAAAAGAGCTTGAAAAATTAAAAACTTATCTTTCAACTAACCCAGAAGTTCTTACTAAAATCATTAATGATTTGAAGAACACATTAAATGAATATCAAACAGACTATAGTAACCTTGAAGCTACTTTCAAAAATAAATCAGCCACCATTGAATCAATTCAGGTCATTGAGCAAGAATTGAAAAGCTTGTTCAGAATCTTAGAAGAAATCTTAAATGATTTACAAAAATCAGAAGCTGCTATTGAAAAACTAAATAATTATAATGAATTTTTAGAACAGCAAAAACTTGAGTCAAGTGATTATAATAGACAAGTTCAACAAGTGAAAAGACAATTGAATAATATGGAAGAAAAAATCAAAAAATTAAGGAATCAAGCATCTGAAAGAGATACGAAATCCAAGAATACTCTAGCTAGTTTAAAAGCTGATTATGAAGAGTTAGTCGAAGAAAGGAAAACAAGGGAACAAGAATTAGATAAGAAAAAAGAACTAATAACTAATTTGGAAAAGCAAATGGCAAATAAGAGGAATGAATTCCAAAGTGAAGTTAGAAACGCTGAATCAGCGGTATCAAGATTAATGTCTCATCTCAAGTTATACTTAGCCGAAATGAATAACAAAATCCCTAACTAGTCTTTTCCTATAGCATGATCCTTTTTCATTACAGGTCAAATTTCAATTCATTAAAAATTGTATTTTTAGTATGTATTTTTAGTTATTCAAAGTCATTATGTATGTATATAATTCGAATTAATGTTCAATTAAATAAAAAAGAGGTTGTAATTGATGAAGAAAAATTCTATTGAAAGCCCTAACAAGTATCATTATATGATTTTCGTTGATCATTTTCTATTTACACCAGCTTCAAGGTCGTCTGATTGTTGGCAATTTGCATCACGATTACCGGTATAAACTTCATTTTGTTCATCTTGATCGTCTTTCTCTTCATCACTACCAAGATAAACTTCGTCATCTTTAGGGATTCTTTTATTAGTAGTGAATATAGAGGCAATAAAAGAAATGACGGAAAAAGCCAAACATAAATAAAACACGTTTTTAACTGCCTTCATGAATTGATCTATAACCAAATCTCTAGTAGAGCTCGGCAAGCTATTGATCAAAGTGGGTGTTTGTATCAAAGTTTTAGCATTAAGTTTACTTAAAATTTTATAATCTTTAGAATTTTTGTCAAGTCCTTTAATCATGGATGTTATGTAATTGCTACCAGTTGAAGTAAACATTAATTGGGCCAATGCAATACCGATTGCTGCACCAGCTTCTTTTGTGAAATTGAGGAATACAGTAGTAATGATAAGAGACCCCTCAACATCATTAGGTGCATTCAATTGGGCCGATAAAGCAGAACTTTGAAACTGTAAACCGATTGACACACCAACAACAATCAATAAACCTATTCTGTCTTTTGAAGAAGAATGTTGGTCTAGTAATAGTAGCAAAACGTTACCAATAATTCCTAAAGATGTAGATACCATAATTGGAATTTTAACGAACCTTGAGTATCTCATGAAAATACCATTAAACATTGATGCAAGAGTGACGGATATAATTAAAGGTAATAAATCAATACCAGATTGGAAAGATGATGCATTGAAGATGACTTGGAAATAAACGGCCAAGTACGTTAATTCAGCCATGAAGAATGCAAAATTGAATGCAGCACAAGTGCAACACATAAATATTTGAGGAACTATCACAACTTCTCTAATGAGTAAAGGAATTTTGGAAACAAAGAAGTTATAATAGGTGAAAATGACTAGAAGGATTCCACCTATGACGAAACAACAAATGACGGCAGCCGACTTCCAAGGAAAGTCGACACCACCAAAAGTAATCCCAAGCAAGAGTAACACCAAACCGCCAGATAAAAGAACAGTTCCAATGTAGTCAATTTTCTTTAATTTTTCAAGAATGTTACCCTTAGCTCTGGGAGGATTAAAGCCGAAGAGAAGGAAAATGAAAGATACACCACCAATCGGTAAATTTATATAAAAACACCATCTCCAGGTGACATGGGTACTAAACGCACCACCAATAAAGGGACCAATGACAGAAGCTACTGAAAAAGTCACACCTAATAAAGTCATTGACAAGGCTCTCTTAGAAATAGGAACGCTCTCACTAAGAATAACAATTACCATCGCTTGGACAGCACCTCCACCAACACCTTGAATGACCCGGCCACCTATCAACATATTCATATTTTGAGCTAATGCTGCAATTAATGAACCAATCTCAAAAATCACAATGCCCACTAGAATGGTATTCTTTCTACCGAATGCAATCGAGATTTTCCCATAAGAAGGAGCCAAGCAGGCCATAGGTAGAAGAAACCCAGAAGTGAGCCATCCTATTTGTGAAAATGCATCGAACTTATTACCAACTTTTGTTAAGATTGTTGAAATGATGGTTTGGTCTAGAGCCACAATAAACAAGCTTGCAAAACAACTGAAAAGCGTGAAGACTAATCCCAAACCCTCAACGTATTGGTCAGTTGCTTTAGAACCATCACCAGCATTACTCTCGTAATACTTCTCTGTTTTCTTTGTCTTGAGGATTCCATCATCATTACCAGCATTAGCAGTGTTTGTCTGACCGGGCCCAATAAGAGTATTAGAGCTGTCCTGGTTGTTCAATCTAGTGGATGCAGCAGCGTCACTTTTCTCCATTTCATCGTTATTACTAGCGATCGTTAGCATAGGAGAGTCCTCAATACCGTCAGTTGCTTTCCTAGATGACATGATAATACAAATGTCGAAATAAACTGACCAAAAATAGGTAAAAAGAGTGGAAAAAACAAACTAAGCGATTGAAAATTCAATCTTGTTTCAACTATCGAGAAGTTTAAGGCATCTATTACTATTATAAGATGTCCTCTAACTGATCTTTAGCTGATAAATATATGGCAAAAGTTGAAAAAAGAAAAAAGAATGGAGTAACAGTCATTTTGCCGATTTCATTGTTTCCTGTGCGCAACTCGGACATCGATTTATCAGAATTAGGTACGAGTAAACGGCTGTTGCATAATTTTCAAGACGATCGAAGTGTAATTGGCTGCAATTATGTGTCGGCCAACAGCCTAAGCCATGGGCCCTAAGAATATGTAACTTGCGGAATTTTTTCAAAACATATTGATATAAGTAAGTAGAATTTTTTCATTTGCAACTCAAACGATAAGCTGGAGGGCAGAGTAACCTGGGAGATCACCTTACGTGGAATGAAGTGATTAGTTTAAGTGACGGTGTGAATGATTGAAACAACAAGATGGTTTTTTGGATAATTTTTTATATTTTTGAATGGGTATTAATATACTTAAGACTCTATTGAGATAGAGATTGCAAAAAAGTCATGCTATAAAGAATAAACTAAATAATATACACGGAGAAGCTATATCCTAAGGAACAATTGCAAATGCAAAGTTTTTGAGTTGAATGAGTCAAGAAAAGAATGAAAAAATCCAGGAAAGTATCACAATTATGATAAAATAAATAAGTAAAATAAAGTAGTAAAGAAATAAAATAGCGTAGATAGAATAATGTCAAATTTTTTGAAAAGTCCAAAAGGTGAATGGGAGATATATATATAAAAAGGAAAAAGTAAGAAAGAAATTAAAACCAGGCGTAATAAAAGAACCGACATAAGCACATTAATTATTAAATAGATATTCAGCAATTGGATTTTTCCATCTTTGACTCATTTCAACTAGTATATTTTGATGGGATTAGGTATATATAACGAATTTTATGACTGGACAGTCATTGACTTGAAGAAAACAGATTAAGGACCTTTTCTTAAGAATTCCAAGAAATCCATATCGTCATCATCTGAGGTGTCAGCGTTTGAAGCATAAGAGTTTCTGTGATCATTACGATTACCTGATAGTTGTTGACGCATAGATGTGGTTCTTTTAGGGGTATCATTATTTGATCCTGAGTTGTTGTTTGGACTAGTGGGTGATGTAGGCTCATTATAAGTAGTACTAACTCCACCACCGACTTTCTCTGTTGCTGGATCGAGTTTAATAAGCTAATGGCATTAGCAGTGGCAGAATTGGCAAAGACTTGGGAATGAGGTCTTGTAGATGTTTCATTATTACTCTGAGGTGAATTATTGGTTGATTGGCCTTTATACCTCTTACCCTCGAATATAACCGGCTCGTTAGGATCAGCGATTGAAATATGTCTTGGTTTGTTGGCTTTATAAGCTGGTTGGGGAGCAGAAGGTTTACCATAATTAATATTATTAAACATTAAGTTTGGTTGATCATCTTTTGAACTACTTGAAGATGAAGAAACACCATTAACAGTGCTACCGTTACTTGAATTGCTTGCATCTCCACTAACTGGTTGATTTTTTTGATTTTTTTCACCAATTTGAGTTAATGAACTTAAAGAAGATCTTCTATCATTACCAAAATTCAAGGAAAACCCTTCAAAAGTAGTTCTAAAATCTTTTTCAGTTAAATCACCACTCAAAACATTTGAAAAATCATGTTTACTTATAGCCGTATCACGATTAGCAATTTTTGTTGAATTACGATACGGGTCATTTTGAATGTTTTTGATCTCTTCAATCTTATTATTAAGATATTTAACTTGAAATTTAGTAATATTATCTTCGGTAGGGTAATTTCAAAAATGGTAATCTGAGCCAACTTAAATAATGTCTCCAACGAGGGTATTGATTAATATCTACTCCAAGACTTGCACTAATGGAATTTTTAGTTAATCTTGCACTTGTAGCGTCCGATTCATTATCATTTGAAGGAGCACCACCTCCAGAGGTATTCATAACTATATTATCCATTTTACTTTGATGTTCTTTTTCAAAATTTTTCATAATTGTATATTCCCAAGGCTGTTCTCGATAGAAAAAGACCAAAGTATCAATGAACCCATTAAAAGGTTGCATGAAAGCCCCCATACAATTTAACCAGTAAATTGGTTTATGATGTTGTTCATAATTGAATTGAGTACATTGTAGAATAAAGGGGAATAACCAAACGAAACAATATGCAAAGGGATAAATAAAGATTGATTTCATTTGTTTCTCAATAATTTTTTGCCTTTTCCTAAAATTTTCAAGATTAGCGGCTTGAATTTCTGGATCAAAAACTATATCTTCAGTATCAATATGAATATTACCGGTGCTTCCTTTTGCCTTTGGTTCTTTATTCGAGTTTCCTTTTACTTTTGAATCTTTAGAAGCAGAATTACCAAGATTATTATTACTATTAGTCTTATGAACTTCTTCATCAGGAATAATGAAATGGGGGAAAATATGATCTTTCACTGTTGCCAAAAAATATTTAAGGGCCGAATAAAAGGAAGGTTTTTCCTGAGAGGCATTAGGATGAAGACCATTATGAAGTCTCAGTTTATGAATAGTGGTCCAAACCCCACCTAAAGTTTTAAATTCTCGTATGACATGGATATAGATAGCACCATAAACAGCAAAAATGATGATTACAATGATATATCTTGGGATCCAAGAAAGAACCAAACGAGACCATAAAGGTCTTTGGGGAAGATAACACCAACAGACATAAGGATAGTAGCCTTTACCATAACAGAAGGCCAAACTAGCCATAATTGTTGGAATAAAGAAGGAAAGCCCGTATACCATAAAACGGTAACGATACAAACCACCTTCGGTACGATCTGAATTATGGACTTTAACCGTAAGGCCCGGTTTGAAAATCAAGAGGAACGTATGAACGGCAAAGGAAAGAATAGCAATATCAGCCCCTTCAATAGCAGTTACCGTGAAAAAACCCCACAATTTGACAAAAACGATCATTATAGTAAGCCGTATATCGAGTCAAAACCCTCGAAGGATATAAAAGAAGAATACAGGCTTTCAACAAATCATAAAAAATCAAAAAAAAGATGAGCTGATGTCTGAAAACCAATCTTCTTGGATCTATGGCAAGAAACATATACATTGCTGCCACGCAAAAGACAATCGAAGCACAAGATGATGAAACTGCCAAAACTCTTTGTACAAAGCTACCATGTTCAGTGAATAAATCTTTCTGTTCTCTCTTAACAAACTCAGATGCCATCGATAGGGCAAATGATTTTATTTCTTCAGTTCCCGGCATAGTATTATATCTTTGAAACTTTCCCACAAGCAAAAAAAAAAAAGAAGGGTATATTTATTTGATTAAAAACAAACCCCAAATAAGAAAAGAAACAACTCCTGTTAAAGTATAAAAGTATTGACTTCCACTTTCCTCTTTAATTCCCGCCTGTTTCCAAGCTTTAAAGAGACTATACTTCAATTGCTGAGAGAAAATGCCTGCGGATTAATAAGTTGGGAGGGTCACTTGTTGTGAAGTACGATCAAGTTCACCACTGGTCCGATGGTCAGCTCTAGGTATGGTTGATATGGAGATGTAGAATACCAGAGATGGTTGAATAAGATGAAAAAAGAAAAAAATTCAAAAGGAAAACCAATGAAAATAGACCCGAATATCCAAAGAGAAAAAATTAGAATAAAAGTAGAAAGAAAAAAAAAAAAAAAAAAAAAAAACAGAAAAAAAAAAAGGTAAAATTCCAGGCGCACTATAAAGGAGATTGAAAAATGCCATAACAAAGACACAATGTTAGGCCAGATACTTGATGAATGGAGCTGGCCAGTGCGGGCTCGTTTAGGAGCAGAGGCTTATGGGGGTCGTGGTGGTGGAACAAGGAGGGGAGGAACAAGAAGTAAAAGGGGGTTCTTTTTGGTGTTGGATATCGTCAATGGTTTATTGACGATACGGGGACCAATAAACAGAGAAGGTAAGAAGGACACGGATATTCAGGGATCGATGTCCAGGAAACCTACGGGCGGATTTAGAAGCCCAAGATGAAAACATCACAACGCAAAAGGCCACTAGACAGCGTCAAGTTATAGCGAAGTTGATATGACAAATCAATGCTTGTAGATAAAATCTCGGAGAGCATCCGGATATTTATTCAGCCGCTAGAATATGGTTGATGGAACCATTGGGCTCGAAAAGGTAACCCATTGGGGTAAGACTGTCCTCGGGGCGCATTTCGACAAGATAATCAAGGTAGTATGTTCAAGTACTTTGTTTTATCCTGATTCTGTCATAATCGTAATAGGAGAAGGTTATTTAAATGAAAATACTCAACAATAAAGACGAACAATTGTGTTCTTTTTCTTTATTTACTTAAATTGGTGTCTTATGCATATTCGAGCTTATCAACCAAGTACAAAATGCATATTTTGACTGAGTTCCACAATTTCGTTTTTAACGATGGAACTTCTTTTTATAGCACGATCTGTTCATGCAGACACTTTGCTATTCTTGCAACCCGAGTGTTGTCGAATAACCAATAAACAAACCAAGAAACAAATCCCCAATAAGCTTTTGTTTAGACCTTGTATTTAAAGTTTTCGATGCTCGTGTAAAACCGTTAGAATTGAAAAACAAAAAAAAAAAAAACAAAAAAGAATCCTGGGCTCGTATTGAAGTTCCTGCGGAAACTCCTGCGGAAAATCGGAGCAGCTCAGGGAAGTGGCCCAAAACGGCAGTATCCCGGCAGAACCTCACCAGAGCGGCGAGTAAAACGCCCGAAGGGGAACAGCAGCAGAAACCCATGCACGAGTACCGAAGAACATTGACTATTTTCTGCTGAACAATAACGCATACCCCATTGGGGCCGAGCAACGGTTGTCCGGCAGCGGGCTGTCAAGATGAACAACCTCGAGTGGAGAGCAGAAGCGTGATAGAATCACATAATAGGTAACAGAATGACATAATAGCATGATGACAGACAAAATGAAAAAATGACTACGAAATGAAAATGACTACAAAACGAAAGATGAAAGAGAAGAATGACAGAGAATAAAGAATGGAAGAGACTAAAGAATGAAAGAGAGTAAAGAATGGAAGAGAATAAAGAATGGAAGAGAATAAAGAATGGAAGAGAAGAAGACAAATGAAAGGTCAATGCAAATGACAAAAAATGACAGGCACAGGTGTCTTGGGATACCTTAATTATACTTTTCACAATAGCTACACAAAGGTTTATTTGGCTTAGCCCGACCACGGATCATTTCCATCATCACATCTCACATCTCACAACTCATCACATCTCATCACATCTCATACCTCACATCTCACATCTCACATCTCATATCTCATCATGTCCTTGATGATTTATTGTACACCAATTATTCATTTCTCCAGGTACCTGGAGGTTCCTCGGTAAAAAGGAGCTTGCGCGCCCCACTTTAATTTGATAAGCCAATCAAAGTATCTCAGTGAGGTAGTATAATGGAACACTGTTACTTGTTGGAGTTTGTTGATCTGATCAATCGCATGTCGAGACGTATGTTCAGCATCTTCTGATATCAGGCTAGTTTGTCGGGTGCTTTTGGTAGGCTTCCAGATAATTTTGAGGCGAGTTCCAGGCGAGTTCCAGCTAATTTCCAGCTAATTTCCAGGCGATTTTTTTTTTTTTTTTTTTTTTGCTTTGCAGAAAATATTTCAAATTAGTCCAAGAAACAACTTTTGAAAATTTTCACTCATCGGTCAGATATTCCATCATTACTGATTCTTTATCCTAGTTTACAAGTGCCATGAAGCTTTCCACGTTTCTCCACGATAATTTCGTACCCCATATACCGAAACCCCAGAGTCAAGATGAAAAAAATTTGTCACTCGCACCTAGTGAAATACCCCAAGCAAAAGAACAGGCATCTTCGTTAGTGCAACCAATAGTGGTTGATGATATTTCTAAGGAAAAGTCGAATAAATATCCTGATTTCGATACAAAGTCGGTGAATTCATTACCCACATCATCTATAAATGGTGATAACCAACTACATCGGGCTTTAAAAGGTAGACATTTACAACTACTTGGTATTGGTGCTACTATTGGTACTGGGCTTTTTGTCACTATTAGTAAAGCTTTGGTTTATGGTCCATTATCTTTATTTCTAGGTTTTGTTTTTTGGTCAATTCCAATTCTTTGTATTACCGTATCAGTAGCTGAATATGTAATTTATTTACCAATAACTTCTCCCTTTGTTAGATTAGGCGGTAGATGTTGCGATACCGCTTTAGAAGTTATGACTGCTTGGAATTTTTGGTTCTTATGCTGTGCTCAAATCCCTTTTGAAGTTGTTGGGGTGAATTCTGTTTTACATTTCTGGAGAGATGATTTTAGTCCTGCTATTCCCTTAGCTATTCAAGTTGTCCTTTATTTCATCATTAATATCTTTGGAGTATCGGTTTATGGGGAAGTTGAATTTTGGTTAAGTTTGGGGAAAGTTATTTTAGCCATTGGCTTGATTTTATTCACTTTCATTGTTATGGTTGGTGGTAATCCTCAACATGATGCTTTTGGTTTCAGATACTGGAATAATCCTGGCCCAATGAATTCAGTGTTTCCTTATGCTGATGCTTTGGTGACCCATCATGGCTCTTTGGCTCGTTTCCAAGGTTTCTTACAATGTGTGATTCAAGCTTGTTATACTTTTGCTGGTCCAGAATATATTTCATTGGTTGCGGCTGAAGTAGGCGGTGATGTTCGTAAAACTTTAAGATCAGCTTATTTACAAGTCTTCATTAGATTATCAATTTTCTTCATTGGTGGTGCTCTTTGTGTGGGGATCTTGGTTCCTTATAATGATAAAACCCTTTTAGAAACTTTGGGTGCTAGTAAGCCTGGTGCTGGTAGCAGTCCTTATGTTATTGCAATGCAAAATTTGAATATTAAAGTATTACCTCATATAATGAATGCCTTATTGGTTACTGCTGCTTTCTCTGCTGGTAATTCATATACTTATTGTTCTTCTCGTACTCTATATGGTTTTGCCCTTGATGGTTTTGCTCCTAAATTCTTAACTGCTACTACTAAAACCGGTATTCCAATTTATTGTGTACTCATCTCCTTATGTTGGGCTTTTCTTTCTTTCCTTCAATTAGGTGACGGTGCTCTGGAAGTTTTAAGCTGGATCATTAATATCATCACTTCCTGTCAATTGATTAATTTCTTTATTTTATGTGTCGTTTATTTATTTTTCTACCGTGCTTTGAAAGCTCAGGGAATTGATAGATCAACCTTGCCTTTTGTTTCTTGGTTTCAACCGTATACTGCCATCTTTGGTGGGTTATCTGCATTTACCATGATTTTCGTTGCTAGTTATCAAGTTTTTGTTCCTGGAAATTGGGATATTAAAACTTTCTTATTTTCATATCTTTTCATTTTCATTGATATTGCAATCTTTATCGGTTATAAACTTTGGCGTCGTACTAAATGGCGGGATCCAAAAGAAGTTGATTTGGTTACTGGTTTACGGGAAGTTGAAGAGCATGAAGAAAGATACTTTGATGAATTATTGAAACAACACAGATTAGATGATGAGGGCCATGTTAAGGTTGCTTGGTGGAAAAGAGTACTCACTGTTTTATTTGGAAGTGATTGATTTACTTTCTTTCATTTTTATATTGCTATTTAGAAAACTATTTATTTCAAAAATTAAATTTTAATTCTTTTGCATTTTGAAAAAAATCTTCAAGTGTAAATCATTGTCAGTATTGATTTTTATTCAGCTGGCCCACAAATTCGAAAACTAATATAATTTTGCATAAACTTAAACTATTGTACATTATTAGATTTATATCTATATACTTATATCACACTAGAACATATGCGATAAAGATTAGGGAAGCATGTTAGATTAATATAATATTAATGATACTATCATTATTGTTGAGGTTTTAAAGGAGCATACAATACTTGTGTAACGTATTTTCTTTTGTATCTAACAACCAGGGCCACGGCCAAGGTATTATGTTTGATACTTGTAGTAGCCAAATGATTTAAAACGACATGATTTGGAATTGGTAAAGCTCCCAGATTATTATCTTTATCAGCAGAGTTAAAATTATTCAAAATGACATTTTCTAAATGAGGAGGTAATTGAGGAGGATGTAACCAAGCTTGTTGTTGACCACTTTGTTGTTTTGATTGTTTATCAATTGCCATATAATACTGTTCCATGACTTTAGGGTCGGTGAATATTGGTGGTATATCATTTATGTAATTGAATTTTCTTTGAGAAAGTTCACTATTATCCTCTTCATCGTGATATCTAGAATAACCACCACCCATATCATCATCATCATTAGTTAATCCCCAAGCAGAATCCAGTCGATGACGACTCATTGAAGATGCACGCAGACGGGATTGTTGAGATTGTTGTTGTTGTATTTCATGTTCTTCTTGTTCCCGTCTTTCCTGTTGCTCTTTTTCCTCTTGTTGTTTCATATGAGCTTGAACATGATCTGGAGTAACCTCGGCGTAATTCACAAAATTACCCATTTGATCGGTAGCAGTTGGTAAGAAATCACTGAACCTTAATTCATTATCAACTACAAATCTGAATCTGTGAGTTCCGACAGGCAATCCTAGAGTGATTGAAAAACTATCATCTGTTTGTTTAGCTAAACTAATCATTTTTCTCCAACCAGTGAAAGAACCAGTTACATAGACTTTTTCACCTCCTTGTACCCATTTTATATCAACGGGGATCGTAGTATTAGCATCCGGTAAAGGTGAATTTTGTGTTTGATTCTGATTTTGATTTTGGTTCTGGGTTTGACTTTGACTTTGACTTTGTTGGCTTTGGTCGGATTCTTCTTTTTGTTGTTTCAATTTTTCAACCTCATCCTGAGGAGACTTATCAACAACCATTCCATCATCATTCTTTTCATCAACATTCATCGATTCGTTCTCATTGTCATCAGTAAGAATTATGGTGGAACGTCTTCTTTGAGGTGGTTGATCATTAAAAGTACCATTCCCATCACCACCAGCATTGGCACTGGATACATCAACCATAGACACATCTTTAGTGGCATCGGTTGATGTTGGGGATGCAGACATTCTATTAAAACGTATAAATATAACAATTAGCTATCAGGGAAGATTATTAACTAGACTCAGCTAGTTGGAAGCGATAGTGAAAAGATGGGGGTATGAGGTCTATTTCAAGCAAAGGACCCTCCAACAAACAATACTGGTGGAGATATCAAGAATATCAATAGCTAATTATAAGTTAGAAAAGACGGATAGTCGGATTACAAAGTGAAAAAAGCGAAGACAACGAATAATTAGGAGTCAAAGGGGAAAAAAAGACTGCCAGGGCGAAACCAACCAAAAAAGAAAAATAAAATAAAATTGAAATGAAAATTATCAAATTTCCACCGGCACACACCCTAGTTATGACCGTTTTTTTTTTGTTTTTTCAACTGGGGTTCCCCAGGGCTTGATTTTTTGCATTACGGATTCAAGCACAGTCTACTTGCAATTGCCATGCTGGCCGCATGGGCCAGTTGGCAGAGACTCCCTGTAGATGGGTGCTTGTTTTCGGCTCATTTTAAGAACAGTAGCAGAAGTAGTAATGTATTCTGGTTTTGGGTGTCACCTACGATAAAATATGGGGGGAGCAAAAAAAACTGGTAAACAACAACAACAAACGACAAGGAAACAACTAAACGGGCTAGGCGTTGGGCAATTGAGAGTACTTCGCTCCGAAAGAAGGTTAGTTTCGGTAGGATCTTATTGGTTGACAGGTGTCTTGATCGAGTTATCTCCTGCACATGCACTTGGCTGTGATAAACGGTAGCATTGGATAGCCAGTAAACCCATTTTGCAAATAGATTGCTGCAAGGAAAGAGCTCTACCGGTGCAATAGAACTGGCTCGGGTTTCATGTCTTGGTTTGTAGTTTGCAGCTGTTCTTTTGGCGATGGTAAGGGGGACAGTTCTTCATTTGGTGAAGGGTGTTATTTTTTTGCAATTATTTCCGGGATTTTTTTTGCAGTTTTTACAAAAATGAAACTAAGAAAGATAGAATATATTCTTATATAAGGGGATACTACCAGAACATCAAAGATAGAGGCTCCTAGGAAGAAGCGAAGCAGAAGAATAAAACAAAGAGTAAGATCAAACAAGTAGTGATGCTTTTACATCATCAAAGCAGCAACGGCAGCAGCACCGGCGATGCTAGTAACAAAGTTTAAGTTGAAGCTTTGAACACCAGCACTGTCTTTGGACTTGGATTTGGACTTGGAAGAGCTTGAAGCAGAAGCGGAAGCTTTGCCAGAGGCAGAGGAGGTCTTGTTATGTTTGTGATCGTGTTTGTGGGAAGAAGATGGTTTAGATGAACTAGAGGCAGTACTGCTGACTACGGTAGTTGAAGTTTTATCAGAGTGTTTATCCTTGCTGGATTTAGAGTCTTCTCTTTTAAATTTGTAACCGTTATTGTAATGACCTTCATCATCATCTTCATCGTCATCGCTTTCATCTTCATCAAAATCATCATCATCCCCATCAGCTTCATCAGCTTCATCATCATCACTTTCGTTTTCGCCAGAAGGAGCAGAAGAAGCTAAAGAGGATTCTTCAGGAGCAGTGCCATTGGCAGCAGCAGCAACATCAGTTGGAACAGAACTAGCTAAAGCAGTGCTGGATTCAACTTTAACAGCTTCAGAAGTGTTTGCAGCAACGTAAGAGGCCAAGGCAAATAAGGTAACAGTATTTAAGAATTGCATTTTTTTGATAAGTAGTAATTGATGGATTAATTAATGGGAAAATTAAAACATGGTAAGGGATATGGAAGGACTTATATACTGATATTTATGATAACCACATTTATGGTTTCCGGGCTTGGTTAACCTCAGGACCCAATTTGAAAAGTATAAGGATAAAAAAGAAATGGCTATAAAGCACATTGCAAAATAATTCATGAAAATAAATTTTACAAAAACCAAATGGCAAAGCCCATTCAGCCTTCTATCGCTAAATTGAAAGACCTTGTTTAACCTAAACTGAGGTGATTTCATTAAGAAATGATCAAGTTGTAAACCTTGATCAATTAGGATTAAGCAATACAATAAAGCTCAGTTCTTGAGAAACTATTCAACGAACAACCGCTTTTGAGCATTTGAAACAGAGTTAGTCATTTCAAACCTTGATGTTTCCCATCGGCTACACTACATCCAACTAATTTTTCATGCGGTCAGGCCGAAAGTCGGTTCATGGGTTTTGATATTTGCCAGTTGCATTGTTCGTATTGACAGCTTCAAAATGTCAAAAATAGAAACACCCTCTCTCTCTTCAATTTCCATCTCTACAAACTATTCTAGGACTGCTCCATCTTCTAGTCATCAAAGTATCACCTTGGTAAGCTCAAGAGCACTTCATTAATTTGAGTGAGAATTTTATCTCACCAAAACCATGTAAAAATCGTCAAGACAATCTCTCCATCTCATTAGATTCTCGGCTATTATTAGAAGTAAGTTCTTTCTCAGATCCACGTCAAAGGTGCTTTGACAGCCGTTTTTCTGTTTCTTCGCAAAGTGGCCAATCAACTTGAGCCATATCAACAGCCACTATTCGTGCCCCATGGGTAGTTCTATATTTGGAACATCCTTACATATTTGGAGTACAGTAGGACGCTAGAGCAGTGGAGAAGGAGTCCATGTAGAATGGTATATTTCTTTAGTCTAATTTCTGCTGATGGGCCTGGTTAGGCCAATTACTCTGTGCTTACGCCTGAGGATGCTCCGCCTATATTTCTAAATATTGCAAAAAAGTACCAATCCGAAGAATATGCAAGTGAGTGAATTCTGATGAGTGAATACCATAATCTTGTTCCTTTGAGCAGCACCATCTCCTAAAGAAGCTTCAGGTGTACCCGTGTACATACAACCATAAACATTCGCTCTTGTAATTCGGTCACAGAATCGGAAATGGTCAGACCCACATTATTCACTTCAGAAGCCATAAAAGCCCATTTCGATTGGACGTAAATTTCATAGATTTCTTCAAACATAGACGAGAGGCCAATTTTTACGAAAAAGAAAAAGATCAAAACTTGAATATCTTCAACCTATACATTTCAAACTTAATGGAGAAATGAAAGCTAAAACGTAAGTTCGAAATGGGAAACCTGAATAGAGAGAAAGTAGTGAAGTTTCCAAATACGATTCTATAAGAGGACCAGGAACAAGATCTTACCGAGATAAAACTGTCACGTCCATTTGAAGAAAGCTGCAATGAAGCTCTTACAGTAAGTCTTTGTAATTCACCTTGCAAAAAAGCTTGACTTAGGAAGACACTAAGGAATCCACCTCTACAATTCAACTGAACAAGCTGCAAAGTTATCAGCGCATCAACCTTACCCGATTCCAAGGTGACTCTTGGATCGGACTCACAATTGTGGGACCTGAAAGCTGGTTTGGGTAGGTCTGCCCCTTCCAGTTGCAAGGAGTTAGCCTTTGCTTGATCCAACATTGTTGAGTGTTGAACAGGATTACACCTAATTAGCATTGCGACATCCAAATCGGGAAAGACTCGATGGTTTGAGATTTCACAACCACCCAATTATTTTGCAATGGCAGAATACCCAGGGTGTATTTGATGGAATGTATAAATACACATATTCAAGGACTCGATCACTAATTGATTCAGAAGCGTTGTATCCTAAAAGAACAAACATGGAAGTTCAGGAAATCTCTGGTCTTAATCCAGAATACATTATGCTCAATTTCACCTTACCAGGTTATGAAAGAGTGTCATCAATCCCTTTCAAAGCCTTAGACGAGTATATGAATTACATGATAACCTGGGGTATTATTTATGGTGTTGGTGTTGGTACTGCTCTTCTCACGTTAGCTTTACTTTGGATTATTATCAAAAATAAAAAAACACCTATGTTCTGGCTAAATCAATGCTCGTTATTGCTTTTGGTGATCAGATGTCTGCTTCAGTTTGCTTATTTGTTAGGTCCCATTATCGAGAATGGGTTTCTCCTTCACTGGTATTTTAATACCAAATACCTATTACTCTTATAAGACAACAGTCGCTACTAATGTCATTCATACTTTACTAATTGGCCTGATTGAGGCCTCTTTTTGCTATCAGGTTTTCATTATATTTAGGTCACCAGAAGTAAGAAAGCTTGGTTACGCTTTAACTGGCGTGTGTGCTGCGATTGGGATAACAGTCTTCGGTCTTTATATTAATTCTACCATCAGTGTTGCCAAAACTTACTCAGACTTATTCAATCATTCGAGAACAGTGAGACGAGTTGGAAGTTGGGTTAATAATGGGCCATTTATCCTTTTTTCGGTTTCAGTCAGTGTTACCAGTATTTTCTTGATAATAAAACTACTTTTTGCTATAAAGACTAGAAGGTATTTAGGGTTGAAACAATTCAGTATCTTACATATTCTTCTTATAGTCAGCACTCAAACTTTATTTGTACCTAGCATCCTTGTTATAATTAACTATAAAAATTTGAACCTTAATTCCACTACGTTGTCTGCTTTAAGTATCATTTTGGTTGTTATATTCTTGCCCCTTTCTTCAATGTGGGCTAGTTCTGCTAATAATTCACCGATTCCTTCATCATCCACTTCAAGCATTTTATATAAATCCTCTTCTAATAGCTCTTCAACTTCCAAATCAACAAATACTACTTATTTTTCAAAAGGCGAAGGCTCGGATGTTTATTCATTATTTCCTCAGAAATTGTCGAAAGCTAGCGATTTGGAAAAAGAGTTTCCAAATAAGTCTACCATTCTGAATGACAATGATTCTTTTTTAAGTAAAAAATTGCAAGATTTTGAAGCAAACTTGAAAACCTCACCTGCAACTCTCATTGGAGCTGATGCGGTTGCTCAAAGAGCATTCGAGGATATTGACAGGGCTTTGAATGAGGAAGAAAAGATTGCAGTAATGAAAAGCGCTAGCTCCCCAGATCGAGAATTAACGAATCTTCTTGATGATGACTATAAGGTTGTGACTTCACACACAAAAAGTTGATCAGCAGAAGACTATTTATTCTACTTTTTTGATATTATTTGTTTAATTATTATGTTTTGCCTTTAAAAAGTCTATTAATGTATCGTTTAATGTAGCTAGCTTATACGTAACACCAAGTCCAGGACTTTTTGCAACCAAAAAGTTATTCATCGTCGCAGTCACCATCTGGCAATATGAAAGTAACCATGGAAGTAATCGGATACTCAGGGTGTATCGTTCTTTCAAATAAGGGCTGAGGCTCCCTCGACACTTTATTGTCTATCGTCATCATAATTATATCTTTCTAAATTATAGCTTAATGTACATTGGAGTACACAACAATAACAAGAGAACGCAAGATGAATCACCTTCTAAGTGGTTATTCGGCTCTACTTGCAAAGTTATGAAACTTCTTCGAAATGGAAAACACGAAAGCGTCTATGGTCACTTAAGTGTGGCCAAGTTTCATGATATAAGATATCATTCACTTTGTCTTTACGTCCAGCTGGAACTTTATATAGGTTCAAATTGATCCAGTATAAACAAGAATTTCCAAGTTGAGTAAGTCGGAAAAAAAAGTGCTTTTCTTGAATTGTTTTAAAAGAACCTTACAAAAACAGACGCTGAAAGAAAGATTTCGGTAGTTTAACGGCCCAAGTTGGATTAAAATAAAAATTTAATTTAGCTTGACAATGTTTTAATGCCTCTAATAACAATTTTCATAAAGGACCATAATAAATTTTTGTTTGTAATATAATCTGGCCTCATACCTGTCCTAAAAGGGTAATTGCAACCTAGTTAGGCGCCAGACTATGATCCTGAATCTATTCCAATGTATAACTCTCTCCTAGAGAAACATACTCAAGCTATTCTACAATAACTCATATTAAACACAAACGGCCTAGCTTCCTCCCGAAGCAGTCGACCTCTATAAGACGTCCTATTAATAATCACTATCAATAACTCTATCACTAATCTATTACACTCATCCAACTCGTCTAGGAGCTGATGGCCTGCATTATAACAAGGTTCATTAAGCCTTTTATAACACACACTTCTGATCAAGCTATGTTGAACTAGACTAGGAGTAGATCATCCCAAGTCACATGAGATGCATCTCAGCATCCTATCTAAACAACCATAACTATCTTTCATATCCAGAGATATCCCTATATCTCAACACAGAGGATGAAGAAGTCCATCTTCCAACCTCAACACACGTAGACTAATCCATCACAGACTAATCCCACGAACACAAGATAGATGAGTTATAGACATGATACTAGAATCCTTTTCATACTATGATACATACTCTTAAGATAATAATAACTGAAATAATAATGTTCAAAACTTGTTAACTTCTTTATCTCGATAGTTGTTTTCTTCTTTCTTTCTTATTTTTCTCGACGAACTTTGCCATCCCTTCAAAGTTCGTCCACCAATCATGTCTAAGCTCCCTCTACTCGGTGTACGTGCTTCCAAGAGTGCAGCATAACTCAATCGCACCTACCTATATCTAGCAGATTCACTTCAATCGCCAACAACTCCTGTTAGTTCTTTCCGTTCATCTTCAGACGTAAGTAGTGATCCTGCTCTGACTATTACTAGCCATCGCGACGTTCTAGTGTTCCCAAGACACTATAACTAAAGATCGTCGACCAGAGTCGAACCGTCAGCCTCCCAGAAGGGAAGTAATGAATATCAAGGAAAATTCCATTACATTGTTATAAAACAGCCGTTCTAGTATAGTGGTTAGTACACTTCGTTGTGGCCGAAGAAACCCAGGTTCGATTCCTGGGAACGGCATTTTTTTGGTTTGTCCCATCAGATAAACCTTTTTAACTATACACTAAAAATTGTAATGCCGAATCAAACCTTTTTTTTTTTTTTTTAAACTAACTTTCTACCTACAAGGACTTGATAATTATCTTCATTATTGTTCTTTTCCGACTCACACATAATGGTTGCTGATCCAGTAGATGCTACACTTCTGACATTGAATTATTATTACTATAAAACCAGTAATTATGTCGCCACACAACAAAATAAGATAACCAAATCGGAATACTTTGATAAAATTTACCAATTGAATCCTTTCAGTCAGTCGATATATGAAAAGGATATACCAAAAGGTGCAAGCGATCCACTTTATGAAAAGATTTTGAATCATGTGAAGAGCAATCAAATCCAATATCTATCTCTTTTTACAATCGGTATAGGAATACCTTCACTCGTTTATTTCAAATCCAAACTTACCGATGACTTACAGTCATCTACAAGAACTAAAAGGAGAGTTCCAAAATTATCCAACGGGGCCCGGAAAGATGTTGTTTTAGTTGTTGGATCCCCAACAGAACCATTGACCAGACTAATTGCTTTAGATTTCGAAAAACGAGGATTTATAGTTTATTTAACAATCTTAGATCAAAAAGATTTGAAATATGTCGAATCTAATCCTATAACTGATGACATAAATTATATCAACTTTGCTGATTCATTCAGTTATGAGATACAATTGGCTAAATTTAAAAATTTACTCAATATCCCTGTCACACCATTTACAGGAGCTCAAGCACATAAGTTAAACTTGAAAGCAGTTGTCTTCACTCCTAACTTATATTTTCCAATAGGGCCAATTGAAAATATCAGCATATCATCCTGGAATAGAATTAATGAAAGACTTCTGGTTTATTTGAAGATATTTTCTTCTGGTTTAATTGACTTGATGAGACACCAAAAGACAAAGACTATTTTAATGACTACAAATATTATAAGCTCACTCGACATGCCATACCACGCACCAGAGACAATCTTCCAAAACAGCTTGCGTCACCTTTTCACAGCATTATCTAGAGAAATTAAACACCAGGGACTTTCGGTGACCCAATTAAGACTTGGTAATTTGAATGTTACCAACAATCAAAATGGTAACGCTAAAATAAGCACAATTGTGAACTCTGAAATCAGAAATTGGACTGATGATATGAAAGTCTTATACGGAAATACTTTCGCCAAATCAGAAAAAGGTTCTAGTCCAATCAAATCAGCAGGTAAAGGTACAAGCTTAAGAGAACTTTATCACACCCTATTCGATATAATTTATAGCTCTAACAGTAAGTCTTCGGTGGTTTACTGCGGAACAGGTGCAAGAGCATACGACAGAGTGGCAAGATACATTCCTGAATGTATAATTGACTTGTTTGTAAGTTAAACTCCTCCAAATAAATAGCCTTAATCATAAAATTGCAGTAACTCATGTATTTGTGTGCCCTAACAAGATTTGTAGCTCGATCATCACACTACCGAAAACTGCTGCGATGAACCTCTCCCGAAAAATTTTTAGTATAAAGAGCAGTGGAAAAGTTTTTCTGTTCATATAAGTACTCTTCTTTTCTTTACGTCCATGGTCAAAGATTTGTTATCGAAGCTTACGAACGGATCAGATATTTCTGATCACACTTAAATGCTTTGGGGAAAGTCTCCGGCCGCAATAGTGGAAACGCAGCGGATTCTTCAATCTGTTTTGGGAATTGATTTCTGATTACGAGTATAAGTTGTATCTGAAGAAAGGTTAAGACCATCATTGAAACGATGCTGATCTATTTTGGATCTCAGTGAGGCCTCTGGTCTTCAGCATTGAATTAATGTCATTGGTTTTGACTTGACTTCTGATGCTTTAAGCAAATATGAGAGTCAGCTAGTCGATTTCCTTATCGCTGGGTTGGATTACCATACCTATGTTACTTACTTCGGCAATGGAATTGTTTGGTATTCTAAACGATAGATATAACAAATGATTAAACGTATTGTTTAATCAACCCAATGGAGCTCACTCTTGGCCAATGGACGTCACTTTTTCTCTTTTCAAAGCTTGATATCTGAAGCAAGGTCTTGGAGATATTCGCATAGTCAAATATGCCAGGCTTCATTTTAGTGTATTTCACAAGAACATGAACTTGGACTTCAGGTGAAGTCAAATGTCATTTAGTTATTTACTTGCTCGATAATGTTGAGTAGTACTTTTTATAAAATTGATTTTATTTTCAAATGATGAAACATCCAAGCAAACATAGAGTCAAGCTCTGAGATTGATTCACTGTCTGGAAAGATGGCAGGTTTCAAATCGTGGAAGAGAGTTGCAATTATTTCTGATACTAATTTAAAATCAATTATTCAAAGTACTACTCAAGATTAACTTTTGAGTAAATATTAAATGGGATTTATTGTCTTGTTTATCGTTCAAAAACTGTACAATGTAAAACTTATAGAATTAAATATTGAAATTAAATAGCGAAAACTTAAAGTCTTAAAACAAGCAAATAAGAACTGAAAAATACTTCAATTAAGAGGAAGTTGAAATAAAAGGAAAAAAGGTGTTGCAAAAGATAGACCAAGCAAAACATTCAAAAAAAAAAGGTATAGTACAATTAGTTATCAAACAAAATCAACTTGAATGTGTCACCATAAACAAGCGACTTTGGATTTTGCCATCAAATGGGCTTGGAAAAAATTCGGAGGAGATATCACAAGAACAAGCTGGAATAGTTTTAAAAAAAAAATAAAGAAGCAAATAATAAAAAGAACCGAAGAGGGAAGCAAAAAAACGAAAAAGAATCAAAAACTACTTACAAGAATATTAAATAAACTGGATGAAACCCAATAAACCTTATTGTGTATGACTGGATGACATTCTTTCAAATATGCAAAAAACTATTCAATTTTCCAATGACTGGTTAATGCAGTACCACCTGAATTAGCGTTATTACCAGATAATTCAGCGGTGTATAAAAGTAATGTAGTACCCATATTAACCCAATTCCAAAATTGCCAAGGGTGGACGATGATTTCAAATCCATCATTTTCCCAGAACCCCCATAATTTTAATTCAGTACCTAATTCACCGTTATACAGCATCATAAGATGGGTATAAACAGCTATGATGATACAAGGTGAATAAGCATAGATCAAGCGTATTATAGTAGAAGGTTTCTGTGCTTTAATTGAATTGAGACGAGATGACTTTTTATGAGCTAAGGAAGTAGGAGAGCCTGAAGTAGGAGTAGAGACTCTAGTATCACTTTCATAACCAGGAGTATCGAGGTTATTTAATCGACTTTGATGGGAATTTGAATGAGATAATTTAATGTCATCATCTAAAACTTGAGTGGGTTCATTAGGGGTATTAGACAAAGGTTCAATTTTTGAATCATTTGAAATTTCGGCAATTGGATCATCTGATTCAACAGGTTCTTTTGGATTAAAGGGAGGTGATAAGTTAAGAGTAGAGATTGAAGTAGTTGAGGCTTGTCTTGAGCGAACTTGAGGTGGTGTTCTTGGAGGACTTAACGAAGGATAGTTAGCACCATGGTATAAGGAAGGAATGATTTTTGTAGCTGCGTAAAAAACTCCAATTCTATAAGCAAGATTCAATAAAAGGGGTAAAGTTAATTTTTGGATTGCCATTACGAAAAATTCCCAAACTGTTTTAAAAGATCCTGGAAGATTAGACGCCAAAAATGGGACTAATTGACTAATAGTATTAGTTAATTGAGGGGGTAATCTTGGAACTTCATCCTTTAAGTTGAAAGTAGTTTGAGTGAAAAGAGAAGTTAATGCTTGACTAGCATCTTCTGAAAGAATTGGGAAAGTTTCATAGATACAACGAACAATGTAAGCAAATAATAAAGACGATTCAATCATGGAACCTTTATTTGAAACAATTCCAAATAAGGCCAAACCAATGGTCAAAGTCAATAAGGAACCCAATAGAGAAGCACTTATGATATCTATTGAGAAGGGATAGACATAAATTCTGTAAAGAAAGTATAAAGAAGCAGCAATGGTACTACCACTACCAACAAGACTAACAATAAGCCAACTATCAGATTTATACACGGTTAGCCAATGTAAAGTCTGACCAACAGCTTGAATCAATAGAAGAGAACAAAAACCTTCTAAAATGGTGAAAATAGGAGTGGAATTAACAATGAATAATTTCCAAACATCAATAACCATAAAAGAAGGAACCTTCTTTGATGAATTATAGTAGGAAAGGAAAAAAGTGAGTAAACTTGGTAAAAGAATGTGTTGTAAGTAATATAGAATGGAAACCCACCTGAAATACTTACTTCTCCTAGTAATTAGTCTTATAGTGGTTAAGATGAAGTATAAGGCAAATGTAGTGAAGGAAAACGCTAATCCACAAGCAATTCCCCCCACGTCAAACGCCAAAGGTATACAAAGCACTAGTAGAACAAGGTATACCGTGGATAGAATGATTTCCAGTATTCTGGCTATTTTCACTTTGATCTGATTCATTAAAGTATTTTAAACTGTTGAATATACATATAAAGATGGACTCAAATTAAAGTTTCTGCAAACATAAGCGGTTCATACGTATGGATTAGACTTAGAATGTTCACTCCAATACAAATATTAGTGTTCCACGCGGGTAGCTATTACCAATCAGTTCACCACAAAGATAATGGGCAAAGGACAACAAGGATCAGCTGGAGAGATTCTGGACGTGATTCAAAAGAGATAAACTCCCGGGACAGACTGGCAGTACGCGAATATGGCTCTGGAGACACTAGCTATCGGTCTATAAAAACACAGGTTGGTCTGTGATATACTTAATAAAGGAAGTATTTCAATTATATTCAATTAGTTGATGTCTGTTTTTTTTTTTTTTTTTTTTTTTTTTTTTTTTTTCCTATTCTCACTAAAAATCCACACCAACTACTTTTTTTTTTTTGTTTTGTTAGCAGCTTTTAGTAGCGATGGGACATAAATTTGTTCATGCTACCTGATACTTAATCAAGACAACTGAAATTCCATGATTCTTTTTTCATTTCAACAAGCACTTTTAGAGCTGGTACTTGACTACAATCGGAGCTTGAGTCCAGTGGATCCTTCAGTGCAATCGATGACCACTTGGGCCATTCAGTACTGGGCATAAGTCTATTCGTCCAGCTGTTTGACCAGCTTAATTAAGGGGCTAAAGAAGCTTTTTTCGCCCCGGGTTATCTAACCAGTGTAGAGCTTGACCCCAACAAAGGCCCCCAGAGATCTAAGCAGCATCCATAGTTATTCTCCGAGATTCTATTGCTTATGATCGGGATTACATGATTTGTTTATTGTGCCTTAATCCTTTCGGTAGGAAGACTTATTGGTTTTCCATTTTATTTTTTATTATGTGGTCATTTGGTCTATGCGGTTGAAAGGCCAACCAGCAGGCTGCTGCTTGGGTTGGAGCAACGATGATGGTGCTGAAGCTTCATTGACGGCCCATGCTTTAAGGGATGAATTAAACTCCCGTACCACAAGCACTGGTGCACGGGTGTTTCACCAGATTTTTTGTGTAATTTTGTGGCCCTTTGCGGCTGTAGTCAAAATTACACAAAGTGGGGGGTTTTTACCCAAAAAAAATGTACGGATGTTGTACATCAATTTGTGTGCCCGTGCACCAGGAACTGATGATAGCTCATCTCAAGTAATTTTTTTCAAATTGTAGAAGATACTGGTACCTGGTTGTTGTACCAGAGAATGCCTGCTCCGTATAAGAGAAGAAAGACCCATAGGGAAGATACCGGGACCCCTTCGGCGCACGGGGGGAGAAAGAATGGAAGACAGCAATTGAGAACGGTTACCAGAACCAGTAGAAGGGATCAAGACGTACCAGACGAGGAACCTAACGGAAGCAGCAGTGAGGAAGAGGAAGTGGGCGAAGAGGAGTCCAAGCCGACATCGTCTGGGCACGATAAGTTGCAGTCGTACAATGCGTTATTGACATTGTTGGCTGCAGATCATAAGGAGCCGGCCGAAAAGAAGCCAATTGGTAAGAAAAGGGAAGAAGCGGAAACTCAGGCAGGTGATGAAGATCACAACGACGAAGACGATGAAGAAGAAGAAGGAGAGATTGCCGGGGTGAACTTCGAACAAGAAGACGACGAAGCCAACGAAGAAGCAGGATCTGACGTGGAAGAAGATGGACAGGTTTCTGATCCATTCGAAGTCCATTTCAATAAAGTATCTGAATCATATATAGATGAAGAGGAAAAACTCATCAAAGAGAAAAGCAAGTGGTCCATCGAGAAACGAAATAAGTTTGAGGAGTTGTTATATACATCAATATATCAATCTCCCCCTGGGAAAGCATTGAGTGACGTGAAGAAATCGGTTTCCAATTTAAAAGATTATAACTTGAAACAAAGAATCTTAAATGCATACGAAAAGGTAAACCACAATACGGCCTTATCAAAAATTGATAGAGAATTGGCTAATAATATGTTTAATTATCAAGATATTAACTTCCCGTACAAAAACTACCAAAATAAATCATATCAACAACTTTATGTTACCCATGCATTAAACCATGTTTTCAAAACTAGAGATCGTATATTGAAAAATAATGAAAAATTACATAACTATCAACAATCCTTAAAAGAAGGAAAAATCACTAGTGACCAGGAACCCGAATATAAAGATCAGGGATTCACTAGACCCAAAGTTTTGATATTATTACCAACTAGAAATGTTTGTTATGATATAGTTAACTTGTTCATTAAATTACTGGGCAGTGAACAACAAGAAAACAAGAGAAAATTTCAGAATCAATTTTATTCGAATGAATTACCACCAGAAACAAAACCTGATGATTTTAGAGAAACCTTTAAAGGCAATAATAATGATTTTTTTTCGATTGGGTTAAAGTTCACCAGAAAATCGATCAAATTGTATTCAACTTTTTATGCTTCTGATGTTATTTTAGCCTCCCCGATTGGTTTATCAATGATTTTAGAAAATCCCGATAAACGTAAGAGAGAATACGATTTCTTATCATCAATTGAAATATTAATAATGGATAAATGTAATTCAATTGAAATGCAAAACTGGGATCACGTTTCAACCGTTTTAAAATACATCAATAAAATTCCAAAAGATTTCCACGATGCTGATTTTAGCAGAATTAGAATGTGGTCAATTAATGAACAGTCAAAATATTTAAGACAAAACTTGATATTTTCAGAATATTTAACTCCAAATATTAACAATTTAATGACCACAAAATGTTTCAATTTAGCTGGTAAATGCAAATATAAACCAATCGTTAATTCTTCCAATTGTGTAATGAATTCAATTGGATTACAAGTTAAACAAATTTATCAAAGATTTGATGGAGGCTCCTCTCCAATTTCAAATCCGGAATCCAGATTTAAATTCTTCATTAATACTATATTACCAAATCTAACTAAATCAATGTCTTACGATGATGGGCTTTTAATCTATATTGCATCTTATTATGATTATTTAAGAATCAAGAATTATATGAAAGCTTCAACCAAATTCACTTTTGAATCAATCGACGAATACTCTTCAAGATCAAAACTTTCTAGAACTAGAGCTCATTTCCAACAAGGTAAAATAAAAATTCTTCTCTACACTGAAAGATTGCATCATTTCAGACGATTTGAAATCGGGGGAGTTAAAAACATTTTAGTTTATGAATTACCTTCAAATCCAATCTTCTATAAAGAATTAGTAAGATTCATCGGTAAATCAGTTTTCAAAAATGAAGCTGATCTAGATCTCTCCTTTATTAAAATCTTATTTTCAAAATGGGATGCTGTTTCTTTAGAAAGAATCGTTGGTAGTGAAAGAGCTCCAATATTATGCAATTCAGTGAATGAAATGTTTGAATTCAGATAAACCTTTATATATTAAATATAAACATTTTATATATTTCTAATGTACAGAATAATGAATATAATCATGAACTTAATACCTTAAAAGCCATAATAAAACATCCTATGGCAACATATGGACTCAATCTCTCTCCAATTCTTGCAAACTTCCAAAATACCCCAAAGGCTCCGGTTTTATTCTTATTCAATAACGTTGGCCAGGTAGAATGGACATATGTGCATGTACATATTAACAATAGTATGACCTGAAGAAGCGACTGGAAATTAAACAACGCAGACTGCGGTATTATTAGTATTCTATTCCTTCAACCATCATCCCACAAATACATACCATGATACAGATTCCTATTCCAGCTTCAAAGGGATTCTAAGTAGTTTGTTGTACTTTTTCAGCAGACTATGAAAATGAGTCTGAGTGGCCCTCAACACGACCTTTTTTTTTCCAAGTTACTGAAAACTACATCTTTAATCAAAATTAATACTGAAAAAGAAGGGTTTACGTTAGTTTAACAGTACTTACGACAACAATACTCTTCTTATAGAGGCTCTACTCAGATCCACTGGTAGTAATTGAACTTGATTCACGGCTAGTTTGGCTTACACTTCAAGGTTAAACAAGCTTTGGGAAGCAAGGGAAAGATTTTTTTTATATATATAGAAGAAATCGAAAAGACAAGGAAACAAGTCTTGATTACAATATAGAACTGATTATGATTCTATAGCTTTCTTAAAGGTATCCAGAACATAATTTCATAACTAGTTTCATACGAGAAAAGCTAGGTTTTTATTTCATAGTCCACACCATATAAGTAGACTCCGAGACGGCGAAACGAGTCCAACCAGTTGAATTCACTTTAAAGTACTTGATAAGCTTGATTTAGAAGTCATCACTATATTCGTTGAACAATTATGGCTGAATATGCCGAGGATCCATTTCAAATGGACGAAGAGTTGCCAGTTTATAATGAGAGCACCTTGGTAACTCCGACAGATCGTACACCGAATGACGGTGAAAATAAGGATAACCAAGACAAGAGTAAGAAAATGTTGATTACCCCAAGGTATACTGATCCAAACATAGTTATTGACTCCAACATAATGCAGCAAGATGATGAGTTAATACGATCGAAGTTGAACGAATTCAAAATGGCACAAGATGATTCAACTACTTTAGTATCGCCGGCACCAACTGAAAACGAAGAAAAAGAAGAAGAAGTAGCTTATGAAGAAGATTTAGATGATAAATTTGATGAGAATCAAAAAACCAAAATGGAGGAAGATTATAAAAAGTATCAAGAATCGTTGAGGAAACCAAGACTTTCAATTAATAAGGATATTATACTAACACCACCAGAGAATTTTGCTCCAGTTATTAATCAAATTTATCGATCATCATTCCCACAACCTACAAATTTTGCATTTTTAACTAAATTAAAATTAAAATCAGTTCTTTGTCTTATTCCAGAAGAGTATCCTGAAATTCATACTAATTTCTTCCAAAATGAAGGAATCAAATTATTTCAGTTGGGCATGTCAGGAAATAAAGAGCCATTTGTCAAAATTCCTCATGATTTGATAACAGAGGCAATAAAAATTGTATTAGATCCTAAAAACCAGCCAATACTCATTCATTGCAATCGAGGGAAACATAGAACCGGTTGTTTGGTTGGAGTATTAAGAAGATTACAAAAATGGTCATTAACAATAATTTTTGATGAATATAGAAAATTCGCAGCTCCAAAGGAACGACCAATGGATCAGCAATTTATAGAATTATATGATGAAACTGAACTACTAAATTATGCAGAAGAAAATCAATTATTACCATTGAAATGGAATTTTTAACCATACGAATAACGATTTATTATTTTTTTTATTTCCCTTTATTTTATTTCTTATAGACATCAATTAATACTTTTTTTTTTTCAACTTTACTTACGTATTACATACTTAAATACCATTTGATACGTCAGAAGGCCAAAAAAACTTCTTACCGTAAATACCAGCGTTACCAAGTGCCAATAATGATAAGCCCAAGGGACTCACTCTTCCTCCGGCAATACTCTTAATACTACTTGTCCCGTTAACTATGAGATACAAAGAAGACCAAGCAAAGTTGAACCCAGCACCGTTTAAAACATCTCCATCAAAGATAATCCAACCTCCCAACAAATGGGTCAAGCCAAAGGTGAAACAAGAGGCCCTCGAAGGCTTGGACCCGGCCAAAGATTTGGCAAATTGGTAAGACCCGCCAGAGGACCCGCTGATTGACTCAATTGGTTTTTGGTGACTTATTCCCTTGAACAATAACAATGAAGCGAAAACCCAAGCAGGGTACGGGGTATTTGACAAGTTGGAAACTTGTTTTTGTAAATTTTGGGTCAATTGACCTGCATCTTCCGCCACTTCCTTACCTATTTCCTTAGCCATGGTGTATTTGTAGTAATGAAATGATTCTACTGAGTTGCCCGGTTCTCCAAAATAGAAATTTCAGGGTATCAATAGTTGCTGGTGCACGGATCCATTACAAGTTTAATGAAAAGATTTTTTTTTATTAATAATTTACACTAATACTAATTTACAGAAAGAGAATTGAAAAAAAGTACTTAGAAGGAAACTTAAGCACGTTCACCTCTTAATCTTCTGGCTAATTGGATATCTTTCTTTTGGATAGTAACTCTCTTAGCGTGGATGGCACACAAGTTAGTATCTTCGAATAAAGAAACCAAGTAAGCTTCAACAGATTCTTGTAAAGCACCGATAGCAGAAGATTGGAATCTTAAATCAGTTTTGAAATCTTGAGCAATTTCTCTAACCAATCTTTGGAAAGGTAATTTTCTAATCAATAATTCAGTAGATTTTTGGAATCTTCTGATTTCTCTTAAAGCAACGGTACCAGGCTTATATCTGTGAGGTTTTTTAACACCACCAGTAGATGGGGCAGATTTTCTGGCAGCTTTAGAAGCTAATTGTTTTCTTGGGGCTTTACCACCGGTAGATTTTCTAGCAGTTTGTTTAGTTCTAGCCATTGTGAATGATGTAGAATGATAATGAATAAAATTAAAAATCTGACCTTCCAGCAGGGAATCACCAGAGTTATATACAAATCGGTTTTGTTAGGTTATCAGTATCACCATACAAACACCATACAAATACCAATATAAACATTACAAACACCAACACAACATACAAACACATAAACAATACAAATGAATTCCAATAAGCACGCTTTTACCAGGGACAGATTCTACACCCCAACCGCAATCCCCGGCACGACACGAAGCTGCACTTCTCTGTCCCCGGGAAGAATCCCTCTGTTTGTTGATGACTTCTGCGCCAGGCAAAAGCAGCACAGTCTGCTGTTTACCCTGCTGCAAGACTCTCCTGGTCTTCGTTGGGCTTTTGTTGTCTGCGAAAAAATCAAAATAAACAGCTTTACGTGAAGCTTCGCGCACAAAAGTTAACCCAAAAAGGATTAGCAACACCTTCTGCTGAGGGTTTGTTAGGTCCATGTTTTACACACCGGGTGTGTAACCAGCAGCACTAACTGCAAAAAACACAAACACCCTTTTGGAGGGAACGTCTTGCTCAGATTTGCAGTCTTTGCCAGGTAAACAAGTAAATAGTGGATAGAAGTAAACAGAGATTAGTGGTGATCAGTTGGTAGAGCGATCTCAAGATTATAAATATATGATCAAATCCAAGGTTAGATTGAGTTCTTCTTTTTTGTTATCATCAATAAAAGATTAGTTTTTAAACAACTTTCTTGTTTCCAAATAACTAAACTTATATTTTAAATTTATTAATTAATCATGTCCGGTAGAGGTAAAGGTGGTAAAGGTCTCGGAAAAGGTGGTGCCAAACGTCACAGAAAGATTTTGAGAGATAACATTCAAGGTATTACCAAACCAGCTATTAGAAGATTAGCTAGAAGAGGTGGTGTTAAACGTATTTCTGCTTTAATTTATGAAGAAGTTAGAGGTGTTTTGAAATCATTCTTAGAAAATGTTATCAGAGATGCTGTCACTTATACCGAACACGCCAAAAGAAAGACTGTTACTTCTTTGGATGTTGTTTACGCTTTAAAGAGACAAGGTAGAACCTTATATGGTTTCGGTGGTTAAATTTACCATTTATTGAAATTGTACTTTAATTCTCCCTTATCTATTTTGTACTTCTAGCTTTAGTTTATATGTATATTAGAATATATTTTCGAATAATTTATTTCTGGTTTATTGTAAGCTATTCTAAATTATTAACAATATCATCAACTAAATTATCACCAAGATTACCACCAGTGGCAAGGTTTTCATTGATTTTTTTCTCCATTTCTTTTTCCCAGTAGTCTAGATCCAATGGTTGTTTTCTTCTATAATTATCACTGGTAAATTTTGCCCAATTCTTAATACAACTTGATCCCAGATTTTCAATTTCTTTCATATTCAGTGGACACCTACATCTACAGCCAACTCCGTTTTTAATTGGTTTATCCGGGGTTCGTTTACTGAAGATCCCGAATTCGTCTTTCCCCATAATTGGATCTTGTGGTTCATATTTTAATTGATTCGATGGTGAATTATTAGGACAATGTCCTAAAGTACTGTGTTTATATCCAATATCTCTAAAATAATGGATTTCTTCTTTGGATAATAACATTGCCACTCCTAATGAGTGGATCGGAGCGTCGCCCCATCGTTCTTTATAGAAACCACCACTTTTCTCTAAGTGTTTGAAATACTCTTCGTAGGTTTTAGAATTAAATAAATCGGTTCGAGCAATTTCAAAATTGGACCAAAAATGACATAGATTATAATCTTCTCGGTCAAATCTATCCAAATTGATCCCAGGACGATCAGTCACTCTATCAAAAAGTTCCTCCAATAGGTGAGGACTCAATTTATTTAGCCATTGATCTGACTTTTTCTTAGTTTGTATTATTCGTTTAATATATATGTTCGATTCTATCTTTCTCAAGATTCTTTTGAACCCTCTGATTCCATCATATTCTTGTTGATGCTTCCCCTTAACGTGTTTGGAATCATCAATAAATAATTCCCAAGTATCTTTCACTTTGATTGCCTTGTTTCGTATAAAAGCCCGGGTTTCTTTGAATAATCCCGGTATGGTATAGTACAACTCATCAATCAATACATTAAATCCATACTTTTTGTTTCTTTTCTCCATTTCAATGAATGGATCATAAGTTAAATCACAGAAAAATTCAACGTCTGGTTCCACTCTCCAATACCAATCTCTCTTTTTAACTAACTCATGTTTATAGAAAAATCCCGAATAAAATCGACACATTTTGTGATAGGATTCTAAATTCCCATACATTATCTTACGATCTCCTTGGCTTTCTATAAACTCGTAAAATTCACCCCGATCGATCAGTTTATCGAATTCCCATTGTTCTGGTTCAATAAACCCAAACTCAACTTGAGAATTAGTATACTTAGCCACAGTTTCTTTAAAATTATCAGTAAATGGCTGTTCGTTTAGAAAAACCCACGGATAATTATACCACTGGTTGAAATGTCTTTCTAAAGACTTCATTGACTTTATAACATCTTCAATCTCAGAATTTCTGGCTAGCATGACAAATGCAGCACTAGCCCGAGGGGCTTTGGTATCCGGGATACTACATCCAAATTGAAATGGTTCGTCGATTGACGACTTGATATTCAGACCACTGACCAGCTGTTTCTTGTTCCGAAGAAACTCATTCGGTCTATCTAGCTCCACATCCTCTGGTCGTACTATATATTCAGACCCAACATAGAGTCTAAATATCTCGTAGATTATAAATAATGCAAATATTGTGTATACCCAGAATCGTTTACTTTTCCTGAAAGATCGTAACCTCAATCGCTTCAACGCGTTGAACCGATTCTGCTTGATCTTCAACGTTCTCATTGGTTGGGGGTTCCCGTCAGAATCATACCCATACGCATAATCATCGTCGGAGTCTTCCTCCTCACTCGAACTGGCTTTATCGGATTCTGGACTTAGAAGTTGCGCATGGTTGAACGATGCATAGTTTAGCCGCGACCGTGGTGACCCGTCCGTACGTGACATTGGTAATGGTGTAACAGTAAGATCAGCTAGATAAGCAGCGGCTAAGCAGTGACAGGTTTTTTTTATTACTTTTCTAAAATTTTGACGTTTTTTCTATGACGCGCGATCTTCGTTGTACCTGCGGAATTCTATTCCTGTTGGAAAATTATATATTATGTATCTACTGTTGTAGAATGAAAGGTAAGAATACAGAATAATGAACTAAAGGTTTATGAGAAAGAGAAGAGAATGTTAGGATGTGAAAGACCCACCGGGAGCCCGAGTTATTTTTCCTTTTTCTGTATGGCGTTACGTAACAAATTTAAATCATCGTTTAGTTCTTCAGGCTTCAATCCTTGAACTCCAACAAATTGTTTATGGGAGCCTCTTGTATTTTGTCTACCGGAAGAGGAAGCCTTCGAGCTACTGCCATTGATACCGTTATGGTCCATTAAGATGAGGGACATTCCGCCATCTTCAGTACCCATGATTATACTATTCAAGGCATCATAATCTTTGTCACTCAAGTTACTGTCATTACCACTGCTAGCGCCATTTTGGTGACCGTGTCTAATAGAACCGTTACCACTCCCACTACCAGGCACCAGTGACCCCACCCTGTACTCAGTTCATCGTTCGAGGAGTAACGCGTTGCGTAGTACCTTCTGCGTTTGTTATTGGATGACAGGATGTAGCCGGAAGCGCCACGAGCAGCATTCAGGTTATTGTTATGAGAGCTACCAGCAGAAGCTGCTCCGTGGAGGGCTGCGCTGCTATGGCCAGCACCACCGTCCGAAAGGTCGTCGGCCTCGCCTGCAGTGAACCTCGAGCTAAGTTCCCGTCTTCGCAAAGAGCGACGGTCGTTAATGTTGAGAGAGTTTGCTGCTGCCACCTGCGTTTAGCGCAGCGGTGGAAGAATCGTTAGCGTTGACCGAGTTCCAAGAATTAGCATTCACCAAGATTCAATAGTAACTTATCTTCCTTCAACTGTTTGATTTGTTTCTGTAATTTATCATAAAGCTTTTCTTTGATCAACTTAATCATTCGGTCGTGGTTTTCCTTTGCTCGATTGATATCTTCTTTATATTCTTGGTCGATTCGTTTAACCTGGTATTCTTCCCATAATCGTAGCTTGGTTAATTCGTAGTCTCGACTTTCGTCCAACCGGTTTCTCTTCTCGGTAAACTCTTCATTGGTTCCTTGTTGTAAAGTAGCAAGGGTGGTTTGAAGATGATGAAGTGATCCCCGGTAAAAATTATCTCTTTCGTGACTAAACGTGCTGTTTAGCTTATTCAATCGAGATCCTATTTGTTGGCGTCTTTTATCCTTCTTGCTTAAACCTATTCCCATACGTGTTAGTAGCTATTCCAACTTTCTTCTTCTTCCTCTAATACATACTATCGGCAATAATACCATTTCTTTTGGTATCCTCCATATTTGCAAAACTAGCCTCTGGATACCAATGTCCTTCTGTTATACTGAACTTCAACCAATAATTCGCCTATCTGAACTATCTAGAGTCTATCAATTCCACTAATACCTGCTAGCAAATATATCAAGTCTCTGCTTCATCTGTCTAACTCTGTTTTTTCTTTAGTGTGAAGCCAGTACTAAAAAGAAAAAAAAAATGCACGAAAGCGCCGGGTAACCACTGATTTCCCCCAAATCTTCAGTTGCCGGTTCTTTTCTCGGGTCCGTACACCAGCGGAATTGTTCACTTACAACCACGGAAATGAGTTGGGAAATGCCAGGACTCAGTAAGTACCACGAAGAGGTTGGGAAAACTCTAGGATATAGGTAAGAAGATGACTGCGTCCGACCAAGAGTCCACATATGCGCGTCTTGAGTCGTTGCCGTACGCTGACGGTGAGTTCGAAAACGTTCCTAGAATCAAAGAAAAAATTGGGTTTACGCTTGCCAAAGATCCCAGCAAGAAAGTCACCTTGATCACCGGCCATTCTGCATCTGACTTCCCGAAAGGATTGCTAGAGTGTGCCTGGGAAGAGTTCAATTACGTGGTAGACGAAGGAAGAACATATCCCCATTATAAACAAGTCGATTACGAAGGATTTCTTCAGTACGCTTTTGTCTTTTTCTTTGCCGTATTGGTGGAAGTGGAATACACCGAAGACATGTTCGACCAACCGAAGTCCTTCTGGTCCGATAAGCTCTTGGGGTTCTTCTACATCAAACCCAATTACATCGGACGGTGTTCTCACGTTTGCAATGCTGGTTTCGTGGTCAACCATCATAAGAGAGGTTTGGGGCTTGGGAAAGAGATGGGCCAGAAATACTTGTCGTTGGCTCCACGATTGGGGTTTGTCTATTCCGTGTTCAATTTGGTTTTCGAAACAAACACTGCCAGTCTTCGTATTTGGGATTCCTTGGGGTTCTCCAGAATCGGTTACGTCAAGAACGTGGCGGTTTTGAAAGGCGAGTCCAAGTTGACCGGTGCCGTCATGTTCGGCAAGGACCTTGTGTAGACCTCCTACTCAATTTATATAAATCAATTTATAAATCAATTTATAATTCCAAAATCAATTTACAATTTTTAAATGCTTTATGAGTTTTTGCAATTGGAAAACAATGTCGTGAGACGTTTTGCGACACGCGACATGCCGGAACTATCAAAAACAAAAAAAAAAAAAAAAGAAGGTCGTTGTTGACATTCCAGTAAATACTCTGACAGTATAGTATCTACACTGAAAGACAACGGTTAGATATTTAACAACCTATTTATTGCAGCCTGTTCCTGGGAATTGATATAATATAGTATAGTATCGGTGGATATGCCAGAGTTTGATGACGTGCTACTGCCTCCGCATTATAGGCCACAAATTGAATACAGTTCGATATCGGTTATTGATCGATATACGGTTCTTTTGAAAGATGGAGAAACAACTGCTACCATCTATCCAATACACAATCCAAATGAACTACCACCGGGACTTCTAGCATTCTTGTGTGATGAGTTCAATATGGAGATCGAACGAGGCGAAACATACCCGTTTTTTGATACGCTACATATAGAAGCTTTTCAAAATTATTGGTTTGGAAGTTTTGCTGCAGTAATGGTATTGGGAGATGCGGTAACTTTATCGGGTTCAAGGCAGTGGGAAAAGGAATGCTTGGGTACTTTTTATGTTAAGCCAAACTATCCCGGTCGTTGTTCTCATATTTGTACTGCAGGTTTTTTGGTTAATGCTGGTATTAGAGGTAAAGGTATTGGTCGTACTTTAACTGATTGTTATCTTCAATGGTGTCCAAGATTGGGTTATACTTATAGTGTTTTCAATTTAGTTTTTGAAAGTAACGTTCCTGCAAGAAGAATATGGGAATCTCTTAATTTCAAACGTATCGGTAGAGTTAAATCAGCAGGGATTTTGAAAGGTCATGAAACTGCAGTCGATGCTTTGGTTTACGGGAGAGAATTGATCAATACCAGTGATCCTTCAGTTGGCGCTTATAGATTTGATAAAATTAAGTTTTACTTAGAAACTGGGAAATACCCGGCAATGGCTGATAGAGCAGAAAAATCAAGACTCAGATCTTCGGCTTCTCATTATAGATTGATAGATGGTAAATTACTATTAAAGGGTAAAGAAGTCATTTCAGATCCTGTTCGTCAATTACAAATTTGTAATGAAGTTCATATGACAAATCATGGTGGTATAAATAAAACTACCGCTGTCATTACAGAAAAATATCATTGGACAAGAATAAAAGATACCGTTGCTGCTGTGATTAAAAGCTGTCCTGAATGCAGAGAATCCTCTAAGGAATCTCCTCCTGTTTCTAAAATGCGTACTGCTCCAAAGAAAATGGTTACTGGCAATTTACGTAATGGCTCAAACCGTCGTCCTCACCAGCCAAATCGTGGTTACAGGTCTAGAAATAATAATGAAGACGTCGAAGCAATGGTGGCCCTCCATAACTTACCAAACCACCGTGATGAGTCTCTCTTAAGTACTCATGACTTATCTGGTTTGGATGATGGTCTAATTGCAGTAGTTGAAGCTGCTCAAAAACAACAACAGCAGCAACAGCAACAGCAACATCAACATCAGCAACAACAACAACAGAAAGATCATAATCAACAACAACAGGAAGTTCATGATACAGACCACCACCTGCATCTGCACCATCAATCACAGCCCTCTCGTCATCATTCTAATCATGAGAATGCACCATCTTATGCAGCTGTTGCAGCCGCAGCTGTCTCTGGTGATGGTGAAAATCAATATCAATATACTGAGTATGACGAAGCTCCTGGAAATAATGATTATAATCATCGTGATGAGGAGCCCGAACATGAGAAACATAGAGGTGATATACCTGTTGCTGAATTCGATCATCATGTTGGTGCCGGTGGAGAAGAGATTGAAATTGCTAGAGCATTAATGCAATCGAATCAAGAAGATGGCGATCTCGATGAAGAACATCGTGATCACGAAGGTATGAAAGACGAACCTAGATCCCCGGGGGATGAAAACATTTATTTTAAAAATCAGTAATTAATATTTATAGTTCAATTAGCTAATGAATTGTCTACACGAAGTAATTATGATAATAATAATAAATTATAATATATATAGAAATATATAACAAAATAATTTGACGAACGTAGAAAAACAAACTAAGCAAAATTAAGAAATAAGAACCGAATAGTCTATGTATAAGAATATAATACTCATGAAAGTTTATCCCCCGATATATTTTCAAAAAGTATTGATATTTTTTTTTTTTATAAATTTTGTGAAAAAAAATTTTTTGAAGTTTTTTATAAGATTTAAAATGTGATTTGATTATGCTTAAACTTCAGACAATTCCCCAATTGTCTGATTGATCAAGACTGTTTTAAAAATCAACACCGATAACCATAGCTAAGATAGCCATTCTTACGAATAAACCATATCTCATTTGTCTAAAGTAAGCAGCTCTTTGATCAAAATCAACTTCTTCCCTGATTTCAGAAGTTCTTGGTAATGGGTGCATGATACACATATGTTGTTTAGCGTGGGATAAAATCTTGTTATCAACAATATAAGTATCCTTCAATCTGTGGTATTGTTCTTTGTCTTCAAATCTTTCTTCTTGGACTCTGGTACAATATAAAACATCAGATCTGCCAATGATTTCAGGAGTCAAGACTTCAGATTCACCGGCTAACATGCCATTTTCAACTAACATAGCTTTGATATCATTTGGTAAGGATAATTCTTTTGGAGAAACCAATTGAACTCTAACATGGTAGTGACGTAATAAGTGACATAAAGAGTGAACTGGTCTTCCATATCTTAAATCACCCATAAAAGTAACAGTGATACCATTTACAGTACCAACTTCTTCTCTAATGGTGAATAAATCTAACAATGCTTGAGTTGGATGTTCTTTAGTACCATTACCACCATTAATGATTGGAACTGGAGAATACTTAGCGGCAATGTCAGCAGATTCTTCGGATGGGTGTCTTAAGACAATAGCATCAGAATAGCAAGCTAAAGTACGAATACTATCTTGTAAAGTTTCACCTTTTTTAACAGAAGAAGCACCAATGGCAACTGGAATAACTCTACCACCTAATCTTTGCATAGCAGCATCGAAAGAGGATGAGGTTCTAGTTGATGGCTCATAAAACATGGTGGCCAACAATCTACCTCTTAACAAGTCTAAAACACCTTGTCTTTCAACAGATAATCTCATTTCTTGAGCAACAGTGAATAATGAATGTAAATCGGAACGAGTAAAGTCCTTGACAGATAAGACAGAGTTACGCAAGAAAGTATTATTGTTTCTGATGTAATGAATTAAAGCATTAGGTTGAGATAAGTCACTAGTAGGAGGTTGAGAAACCAATTCCTTTCCTAATCTTTCATATTCACCTGCTTTAACATCATCTTTGATAATAGATGGACGACGACCACTTTCAGAAGAGAAAGAAGCCAATCTAGCCTTTCTATTCAAAACTGGAGATTGTGGGACACTACCAGTAACAGAGCCAAATCTACCTCTTGGGGCAATTTCATGCTTACCAACAGCACTAGTAGAAAGGATGGAGCCATCTAAGCAAGCAGTTTCACCATGAAGAGAGACTCTTTCAACAAAACCTCTTAATTTGCTATTCTTGAATGGTGAGAGATCTAAGTTCTTAAGACTTCTATCCAAATCAATTTCGACAACAGCATCTTGTTTAGGGATACGGAAGATCTTGACTGGATTATCGTGGAAACGCTTGGTAATATCTTCAATAGTTAATTTACCATCCTTGACAGCTGAGAATAATAATGGCAATGCATCACTAACACCCAAGCCTGGAGCAACTTTATTGTTAACAGTCTTAGAAACAACAGTTGGTAAAACACCAATAGAGAAACAGTCGACATCGGCCAAGCCTTCCCATAAAGCATCTTGGTCTTCCTTAGTTGGTAAGAATGGTAATTGTGGGAAGTCCTCTCTAGTTAAGAATAAAGAGTAAACGGAGACATCACAAGTAACTTGCAATTTCTTTTCCTTAGCCATTTTGATCAAACTCAAATCTTCTTTGAAAGAAACATTAGTAATGTGAATGGATCTATTATGTAAAGAAGCTAACAACAAAACTGAGGCCAAGTCAGTAGCCTTAGCATCAGTAATGATTGGTTTTGATTCTGGCCAAGAAGCAAAGTGAGCGGAAATAGAAGAAACCTTAGATTTGACGAAATCGTTGAAAGGAATGAATAAAGCACCAGCACTGTCAGCAGCTTCAGCAGCTTCTTCGACATTGGTTTCAGAAGCAGCAATGTACAAAGAGTAATCAGAGTAAGCAGCAGAAGAAGCAGATCCAATGGCATCAGCTAATGAGTCTAAATCAGTGATAGTTGAACCATTAACAGTTTGTGGTAAGAAAGCATTATAGGTAAATCCAGCAGCTAATGAAGTCTTGGTAGCAGCTTCAAAGTCATCAAAAGATGGAACGAAAGAAGAAATATTGATCAAACCAGGTAAAACTGCAGTAGAATGGGAGGTTTGAGCATCATTGTTGGTGACATCTAAGGAAATGTTTCTAGCGAGAGCTTCAACCAACAATTTAGCATTCTTAACATTAGTAACCAAAGGAATTGAGTAATCGACAGCCATACGACGAGATTCATAACCTTTAGACATGTAAGAAGCTGGACGACGGAATCTGTTAGCAGATGGTAAATTGACATATAAATCAATTAAGTTGTTGGCCAAATGCTGAGTCAAAGAGTATTCAGATTTTTGATCTTCGTCTTTGCTCAAGACTTCTAAGTAGTGAACTGGAACACCATGTTCTTTGATGAAATCAGCAGTACCAGCAGTAGCAAAAATTTGATAACCCATTTCATATAATTTTCTGATTGATGGTAATAATTCTTGCTTTTCTTTGAAAGAACCAATAGAAAATAAGATATTCTTCTTTGGTAATTTGAAACCAGTAGAAATCAAAGATTTCAAATATGCTTCATATTTGTTTCTACCAAAAGTGGCAACTTCACCAGTCGATGCCATTTCAACACCCAAGACTGGGTCAGCACCAGCTAATCTTGAGAAAGAGAATTGAGGAACTTTAACGGCGCAGTAATCTTCAGGTAATTTCTCACCTGGATAAGGAGTAACTGGCATATCCATAATAGCTTTAGTAGCCATTTCAATTAAATCAGTACCAACAACTTTAGAGATGAATGGGAAAGAACGAGAAGCACGAACGTTACATTCGATAACCTTAATATCATTATCTTTGGCAATGAATTGAATATTGTAAGGACCAGTGATATCTAAAGCTTCACCGATTTTAGCAGTGGCTTCAACAATTCTTCTAACAGTTTCTGGATCTAAATCTTGAGGTGGAACGATTAAAGTAGCATCACCAGAGTGAACACCAGCATTTTCAACATGTTCGGAAACAACATGCATAATCATTTTACCATCTTTAGCAACGGCATCCATTTCAATCTCTTTAGCATTCTCGATATATTTGGTAAGAACAACTGGATAATCTGGAGAAACATCGACAGCTTGAGTTAAGTAAGAGGCTAAATCAGCTCTAGAGTAAACAGTGTTCATGGCAGCACCAGATAAGACATAAGATGGACGAACTAAGACTGGATAAGTAACTGCGTCAGCAAAAGCTTCAGCTTCATCGATAGAAGTCAATTCTTTCCAAGCTGGTTGGTCGACACCGATTCTATCCAACATTCTAGAGAATTTATATCTGTTTTCAGCAGAATCAATCATTTCAGGAGAAGTACCTAAAATCTTAACATTTTGACGGTATAATGGTAAGGCAATATTGTTTGAAGTTTGACCACCCATAGAAATAATAACACCTGAGGATTGTTCTAAATCATAGATATCCAAAACTCTCTCTAAATTAATAGTTTCGAAATATAATCTATCAGCTTCATCATAATCAGTAGAGACGGTTTCAGGATTGTAATTGATCATGACGGTCTTAGCACCGTTTTCTCTTAAAGTTCTGATAGCTCTGACAGCACACCAATCAAATTCAACTGATGAACCAATTCTATAAACACCTGAACCTAAAACGATAACACCGTGATCGTTAAAGTCCACGTCAGAAGAATCAGCATTATAGGTAATGTATAAATAATTAGTGAAAGCAGGGAATTCAGCGGCAACAGTATCAATTTGTTTGACAAACGGAATAACACCAGCTTCTTTTCTCAATCTTCTGATAGCAACTTCATTAGAATCTAAGAATTTGGCAATTTGTCTATCTTCAAAACCTAATTGTTTAGCTTGTCTCAAGACTGAAACTGGTAAGTTTTCTTTCTTACCATAAGATGAAATAGTATTACCAAATTGAATTAAACCATTCAATTTATTTAAGAACCATTTATCAATATTGGTCAATTTCCAAACTTTATCAACTGAGTAACCATCTGATAAAGCATTTGCAATAGCAAACAAACGTTGATCAGAAGGAGTTTGTAACTCAGTATCAATGTCAATTGACATCAAAGCAGAAGTTTTATTGAATCCCAAGTTTTGATAATCAGTTGATCTAATAGCTTTTTGAATTGCTTCTTCGAAAGTTCTACCAATAGACATAACTTCACCAACAGATTTCATAGCGGAAGATAATAATGAAGAAACTCTGGTAAACTTCTTTAAATCCCATCTTGGAATTTTAACAACAACATAATCCAAAGAAGGTTCGAAACAAGCACAAGTAGATCTAGTGACAGAGTTTTTAATTTCGTTCAATGGAATATTCAAACCTAATTTAGCAGCGGTATAGGCTAATGGATAACCAGTTGCTTTAGAAGCTAAGGCAGAAGATCTTGACAATCTAGCATTGACTTCAATGATACAGTATTCTTTAGAGAAAGGATTCAAAGCATATTGAATATTACATTCACCAACAACACCCAAGTGTCTGATAACATTAACAGCGGTAGTTCTTAACATGTTATAGTCTTCATCAGATAAAGTTTGAGATGGAGCAACAACAATAGAATCACCAGTGTGAATACCCAAAGGATCGAAATTTTCCATATTACAAACAGTAATACAGTTATCAAAGGCATCACGAACAACTTCATATTCAACTTCTTTCCAACCTTTCATTGATTTTTCAACCAAAACTTGAGGAGAGACAGCAAAAGCTTTGTTACATAAGTCAACTAATTCTTCTTGGTTATCAGCAAAACCAGAACCTAAACCACCTAAAGCATAAGCAGCTCTAACAATTAATGGGTAACCGATGGCATTTGCAGCACCAATAGCTTCTTCAACATTGTTACAAGCTTCAGATTTAGCACATTTTTCATCAATTTGATCCATAGCTTGAGAGAATAAATCACGATCTTCAGTGGTGATAACGGTATCAATTGGAGTACCCAAGACTTTAACACCTAAGCTTTCAAATTCATCTTTCAAAGCAATACCAACACTTAAAGCAGTTTGACCACCAAAAGTACAATAGATACCATCAGGTTTTTCGTGTTGAATAACTTTTCTAACAAATTCTGGAGTAACTGGTAAAAAGTAAACTTTATCAGCCAAACCTTTTGAAGTTTGAATAGTGGCAATATTTGGATTAATCAAGACACTATAAATACCTTCTTCTTTCAAAGCCTTAATAGCTTGAGAACCAGAATAATCGAATTCACCAGCTTGACCAATTGATAAACCACCAGAACCCAAAACCAAGACTTTTTTAACATCAACTTTTGGATGAGCAGCTCTATTATCAGCAATTAAACCACCTGGGAATTCGACTGGTTTATGGATACCAGTGTTTTTAAAATCGATAACAGATTGGATAAAGACGTCGAATAAGAATTCGGTATCTCTTGGACCTGGAGTAGATTCAGGATGGAATTGAACGGAAAAGAAAGGTTTTGAATCATGGTAAATACCTTCATTTGAACCATCGTTAGCATTAACGAATAATTCTTTCCAACCATCAGATAAAGTATTAGTATCAACAGCATAACCATGATTTTGAGAGGTGATGTAACATCTACCAGAGATAGTAGAAGTACAAGGGATATTATGACCACGATTACCGAATTTTAATTTCAAAGTTGAAGCACCGGTGGCTCTAGCTAATAATTGATGACCCAAACAAATACCGAAAACTGGAGTTTTAGCATTTTTCAAAACGCTTTTCAATTTTGAGACGGTTTCAGTCATGACTGAAGGATCACCAGGACCATTTGAAACAAATAAACCATCATATGATTCATTAGTGAAGTCATAATCCCAAGGAACAACTTTTAATTCAACCCCTCTATTGATGAAACAACGGATTTGATTAAATTTCATACCAACATCAATAGCCAAGATTCTGATGGCATTACCTTTAGAATCAGATTTAGCTAAATTTGAAGGAGGAGTATATAATTTTGGTTTTTTAATAGAAACTTTAGCAACCAAATTTTTAACATTTGGATCATCAAATTCTGGAACATCAAAATATTGTTCCCAGTTAGAAGCAGCTAATAATTTATCACTAGTTTCAATTGAAGATTTTTGTAAAGCTAATCTACCCAAAGTGGAACCATTTTCTCTTAATCTTTTGGTTAAAGCTCTAGTATCAACACCATACATAGCAGGAATACCTTCTTTTTTCAACCATTGACCTAAAGAAGAAGTTGCTAAGAAATGAGAGTATTCTTCAGTATAATGAGCAACAACTAAACCAGCGATATGAATATGATTTGATTCAAAGTATTTTGGTAATTCATTAACAATATCATCTTTTAAATCACGATCTGGGACACCATAATTACCAACAAGAGGATAAGTAATAACCAAAATTTGACCTTCATAGGAAGGATCAGTGATTGATTCAGGATAACCAACCATACCAGTTTGGAAAACAACTTCACCGGCAGCAACAACTGGAGCACCGAATGAGTAACCTTGTAAAGCAATACCATCTTGGGTTTGCAAGGTCATCATACGGTTACCAGTAGATTCCATTGGAGGAGAAATAGGAGCAGAGATTTTAGCCATCTTGATATATTTCAGGTACAGAGGTAATAAAAATTTAAGAGATAGAATTGAATATGCAAATTTCCAAAAGCAGAGGGGGAAAGATAACTCTAGGAAATGATTTGATTTGAATAAGTCTTGAAAAGAGTTATTCAGTAGAAGGGGAATAGAAAGAAATGTTTTTTATTCAGTTGGGGGAAACTAGAATTTAAAAAACAGAAACTACTAATTGAGTAGGAGTGAAATAAAAGAAGAAAACTGATCTGAAATACTTTAAAACTAAAGGTCAAGGGTTAGTAAATCAAGTTTAAAAGATGAAGATGAGTTCAAATTCATGTCCCCATATTGATGCAATTTTTTTTTTTTATTAAGACTAAATTTTGTGCAATTTTTTTTTCTCTGAGCTCTGCCAATAGTTTAATACTCATCGAGCGGAACAGGAGTACAAAAAAACTGAGTAATCTGACTCTTCTCTGGTAAAGCAACGACATAGAATCATTAACCAGGAGGACCCCTTAGTGATAAGCTTGTTTTGTACTTGTTATAGTCATTTCTTCGTAGTGGACAGTACCTAGAATGTAGCAAACACAACAATGGTTGATTTTTACAATTTGAATCGATTACTCCGATTCATTACAATACGATTTTTATTTCTTCGTATCTCTCTTTCTCTCAATAAAAGTCAAAATTGCAAAAATTAAAGAACAAAAGGGGAAAACATACTTTAATAGTTGTTTAAACAATTAAATTTCAATAAGATGATTAAAAGCAAGGGAAGCTCTTTTATTGAGAGAGAGAGAGAGAGAGAGGAAGAGAGAGAGAAAGAAAGAAAGAAAGAAGAAATAAAATAAAATAATAAATCAATACTTTATCGAGACTACAGGGCAACTCGCAAACCTTTTATACCTGGTGCAATTGCTAGTCAAGAGTGAAAATTTTGAAAAATTTTCAACCGTTTCTTTGTGATCTTGTGAGCAGATGAGATGAGGACCCTCGGACAGGCGGTGCTTAACTACGGGCTGCGTCACGTGCACGCCCCCGTATCTGGTTTTGTAAAGTAATTTATTACTTTTACGTCAATACAAATGCATTTACTCAGGATTAATTTTATTGACGTAAATACAATGACTAATAGTTCTTGTAGGGTCGAGTCAATTGCATTACTTTATTGACTGCTTTATTGACTGCTTTATTAATTACGGATTAATTATGGCATTCGGTACTCGTACTGGAACTGGTATCGCCACTGCATCTGGAACGGGAACTGGAACGAACATCTCCCCTACTACCACTGCCAAGATCTCAATTTGCAACCATCGTCAAATACTCAGTATCTTCTTTTAAGGTTTCCAGGACTTAAATTTTGGCTTGATGGTGGGTAATTAGACTTCTGGTGTACGGGTCTTTGTTTTGGAATGGTCGCAATTCTGGGCCAGGAGGTCCGCTAGCTGTCCTGCCTGGTGTGGATACCCATAGAGCAACCCCGTGGATATCTTGAATAGGGGGAGGTTCTCACCTACCTTTAATAAAGTTCGAAACTGTCAAAATGCGAGACACCGTTCTAAGAGTTCATCTTATTGTCTTTTTTCTTCCTTCTCTGTCGGATTTTTTTTTTTTTTTTTTTTTTTTTTTCTCTTTAGTGAGGAATTTAAAAATAACAGAAAACGGCTCCAACTTTCTCCTTCTTCTTATAACAACTATAAATCGATTCTAACGCACACTGTACCTAGTCTTTAACTGAGTTTGCTTCAGGTGTTCGCATATAACTCCTAAGTTTCTGTCTTGGTGTGAACTGGGACTTGTTTTTGTCTCTTCTTCGTTACCCTTCTTTCTCTGTTTCTTTTTTTTTTTTTTTTTCAGAGGTTCTTTTTGCAAAGACGAAGTCAAGAAATTGATCACATTGTCAACATCCTAAGTCTAAATCATCTAGAAGAGCATCACTTGAAGTGGTATTGTTATCGAGTGTTATTGTTATAAAGCAGACTCGAAATTCCCTCTGTTTTATCTAATTTTGGTTCAAATATAGAACGATTGGGAAAATGGCGAATATCAAAGAAATATGGCAGTCTTATCAAGATAAAAGAGCAAGAATGTCAATTGGGTTGACCATTAGAAACAAGATTCACTCTTTTGCTCTGATAATACATCCCTATGCCATAATATTGTTCCCAAATTTTAGGGTGGTGCATTATTTTTATATTATTTCAATAACTATAATTGGTTCAATTCTATTATATCCAGTTAAAAATGCAAAGTATATCGATATTCTTTATACCACTGCTGGTTGTGCTACTCAAGCAGGATTGAATACCATCAATTATAATGAAACTACCTTGTACCAACAAATTATCATGTATATATTAACTACTTTAGCAACACCCATTTTCATCCATGGCTCACTTTTATTCGTTAGATTATATTGGTTCGAAAGACATTTTGATGATATTAAAGAAAGCTCCAAATTAAATTTTAAAATGAGACGTAATGCAACTTTGGCTGCCAGAACTCAATCTTTTGATTCAACAAGGTATAATACTAATAAAAATCAAGGAATTGGTTTCAATCCAAATTATGCCGATAATAATAATAACAATCCTCTCTCCAAGAATGAAAATGTTGTCGATTCCAATAGTAGTAATACTCCCAGTCTTAAAAATTTAACTAATACTCAAAATTCATCTCCCCAATCTTCGTCTACAATTCCAAATAATAATAATAATACCGTGGTTCATATTAGTGAACCAAGTGATGAAGAACAAGGCGCTAACAATGGACCTTCTCCTGATTTAGAAAACTTGGCCAGCTTAAACTCTGAAGTCGACCCTAAATCTGTGCATAATGAAGGTATAAAATTCGGTAATTTACCTCATCCAAATGCTTCTAAAGTGCCTCGTAAAAAGGAAATTGATCCTTCGGATATGTTTATGTCCATTGCAATGCTTAGAAATCATCGGAATCAAACACCCCCTCTAACACGAACTCCCTCTGGTAATATTCAAAACACAGAAGTATTATCCAATCACAATACCGATAATGATGATGACGGTGAAGTTTTGATCATTAAACCTCCAAATGAAATCGAAAATGATATTCATAATCCAATTTATACTAAAAAGGCTCCTCCTCAACAAAGAATTCAATTCGACGTTCACGAAAAACCTCATCGTCGTAAGAAAAGCCGTTCAGTTAGAAGAACGAGTAGCGGCCGTTTAAGTGGTAAGAAAAAATGGTCTAAACTACGTAAAAGTTTTCTGAATACCGGTAGCCATCATTCAGGTCATAAGAGATCTTATTCAATGAATTCAATGGGTGATGAAAATGCCTCAATTGATAGTGAAAATGATTTAGAAACTGACAATTTAACAACTGACAACAATGACGATGATGACGATGATGACGATGAAGGTGCTGACGCTGACGATGAAAATGCAATCGATGATGAGGACGATACCGATGACAATAATACCACTTTAAATATCGACAATACCATAGATATGGATGATGAAGAAGACGAGAACCAAGTTCAAAGAGCTCAATCGAATTTAGCTTTACCTTCGAAGGATGAAACTGGTGGTAAAAAATATAGTAAACGTTCAAATACCCTAGAAGTCACTCCTGGTAGACGTCATTCATTCATGAAATCCCCAACATTTGATAAAATGATTGGTCGTAAAAATCGAGCTTCAAAAAAGAAATCTTTGAAAAGAATTAAAACTCCTTCCATACATAAATTCACTACAGCTAGAAGTGACGTTAATTCCACCAATAACTCTGAGGATAACTATGACTCAAGTTATGATGAAGACACATCAACCGATGACGAAGAAATTGATGCTTATAGTGGTGATCAATCGTTACGTAAAGTCATGAGTACCAATTACTTATCATGGGTGCCTACAGTTGGTAGAAACTCGACTTTTGTTCATTTGAGTGAAGAGCAAAAGGAAGAATTGGGTGGTGTTGAATATAGAGCTGTTAAATTATTAATCAAAATTTTATTAGCTTATTATATCGGTTTCCATATTATCTCAGCTGTTGGTCTCACCATTTGGATTAATTGCATGCCATCTTATGCTAAAATCGTTAGAGATGCTGGTGTATCACCTACTTGGTGGGGATTTTTCGAAGGTCAATCAGCTTTTAATGATTTAGGTTTTACTTTGACTCCAGACTCAATGCAAAGTTTCCAACAAGCACTTTATGTTATGATTTGGGTTGCGTTTTTTGTGGTTATTGGTAATACTGGTTTCCCAGTTTTTTTAAGATTTTTAATTTGGTTAATGTTCAAATTTGCAAAACCATTATCCTTATTTAAAGAGTCTTTGGGTTTTTTACTTGATCATCCAAGACGTTGTTTCACTTTGTTATTCCCTTCGATTCCAACCTGGTGGTTATTCATGATTTTAATTGTTTTAAATGGGGTAGATTTGATTTTATTTGTTATTCTTGACTTTAGAAATTCTTATTTAGAACATATTCCTGTTGGTTATAGAATCATGGATGGATTATTTCAAGCTTTTAGTACCAGGACTGCAGGTTTTGCCGTGGTTGATTTATCTCAATTACATCCAGCAGTCCAAGTCAGTTATATGTTGATGATGTATATATCAGTTTTACCATTGGCTATTTCAATTAGAAGAACCAATGTTTATGAAGAACAATCTTTAGGTCTCTATTTGAAAGAGCAAAATGAAGAGAACGATACTGATAAATCTCCCAAAACATTTATTGGTACCCATTTAAGAAATCAATTATCATTTGATTTATGGTTTATTTTCCTTGGCTTATTTATCATTTGTATTGCTGAAGGTGGTAAATTAGACGAAGATAATCCTAGATTTTCAGTTTTCAGTATCTTGTTTGAAATTATAAGTGCTTATGGTACTGTTGGTTTATCATTGGGTTACCCTAATGTTGATCAATCACTTTCTTATAAATTCACCACCATTTCGAAGTTAGTCATTATTGCAATGATGATTAGAGGTAGACATAGAGGTTTACCATATTCTTTGGATCGTGCAATAATGTTACCTGATGACGATATGCATAGAAGAGATCAAGTTCAAGAAAATCATGCTATTAGACGTAATGCAACCATTGAAAGATCGGCTACAAATGCAACTGAATCTTCAGCTAATAATTTAAGAAGAGCTATTAGTAGAAGAGCTTCTGTTATCCCTGGATTAGATAGTGTCTTTGGAAAAAGACGTCCATCTTCTACAACATTTCATACAGGTAACCGTTTTGGTGGTGAATCTGCTGCTGATACCAAACCAATTACTCCAGATTACCATTCAGTGTCTCCTTCTGATTTCGAAAATCAAATAGACGAAATGATTGAATTGGAAAATAGAAGTTCCACCCGTCACAGTAATCATCCTCATCACCCAACCCATAGAAGAAATTCTCAATTTTCACATCCTCATTCCGGACACAGAGGAAGTGTTTAACTTACTTTGATTTTAATCAATCATAATTAAATTCTGCATACTTTTGAAACGAATCCTTTCTTTTGTTACTTTTTCATTTCTCAATAGAATAATTTCTATTATTGTTTTTATACTTACTTTATTATGTTTTAACTCCTTTTTTTTTTTTTTTTTTCAACTAGGCTTATCCTATATAGACGTGCATCAATACTATCAAAGAAGTTTTTCGTTTCCAAGTCAATTCAATGTGTCGTAGCTTTATTTACCTGTAGAATCTAACAGTACTCAAATTAAGCTTTCTTGTGAGATTTTTGACAAAAGGCTGCGAAATTAGCTACAACCACCACGAGTATATTACTACTCACGAACGATCACATACTGGTTATAATTGAACATTTATGAAGGTCAAACTCTATCATAAACAGAAGTCAGATATCGAGATTTCTGGATAGGAGCATCAAATGAAGAATAAGAAAAACTCCCCAAAATTTCAATGATTCAATTTATCCTTGAACGGTAATCCCATTAACTTTCCAAACAGAAACAGACAACCAAGCCTGATATTCTCCACAACTCCTCCAGTAATCCCTCTCCCTTAAGCTTATGCTGACCAGCGTAAAGGGATTAGGAGCTGCAAAAATGCACCCTATCTTGAAATTGGACGCTTGGCTGTTAAGAAGGCATTGTCAAGGAAATAAATCGCTCAGTTTATTGTCAGCCCAAACCCAAAACGAAACCTTCTCTTAGAGGAGAAAGTCATCAACGTTGGGGTTGTTGGAGGTGAAATTCAACTATCGGGGAAAGTATTGCTAAGGGCCAATAGGTACGGGCGCACGACATTTTATCAGGCTTCACGACATTCTGAACAGAAAAAGAAAAGCGACATTTTAGATCATCTCATTGCAGCATTGAAAAAAAAAAAATTGGCTTTACAAAAGATAAACGGTTAGACTAAAAGGAGTATCGAAAGTACAATGATCAGAAGACAAGCAAGAGAGAGAAGAGAATACCTTTACCGTAAGGCATTAGAGTTACAAGAATCCAGTAAAACGGAGAAGAGACAACAGCTTAAGGCAGCATTAGCTAGTGGTAAACCATTACTGAAAGAATTAGGAGATGATGTTCAATTACAAAAAGATTTCATATATGACGAGAGTGAGCAAACTGAAATAGATGATGAATATAGTGCATTAAGTGGTATAGCAGAACCCAAACTTATAATAACTACTTCGAGAAATCCATCAGTAAGATTATTACAGTTTGCCAAAGAGTTAAAATTATTTTTCCCAAACTCACTTAAGTTAAACAGAGGTAATTATATTATACCAGATTTAGTTCAATCATGTAATAGAACAGCCATAACTGATTTGGTACTTATACATGAACATAGAGGTGTTCCCACATCATTAACGATTTCCCATTTCCCACATGGACCAACTGCTATATTCACATTACATAATGTTAAGTTAAGACATGACTTACCAAACATGGGGAATATGCTGGAAACTTACCCACATTTAATATTCGAGAATTTTACTAGTAAATTGGGGGAGCGAGTTGTTAAAATGATTAAACATTTATTCCCACCAGGAGTCAAAAAGGATAGTTCAAGAGTTATAACATTTATAAATAACGATGATTTTATATCTGTTAGACATCATGTTTATGTTAAGACTAAAGAAGGGGTTGAAATTAGTGAAGTTGGACCAAGATTTGAAATGAGATTGTATGAATTAAGATTAGGATTGGTTGATAATAAAGATGCTGATGTTGAATGGCAATTAAGAAGATTTACTAGAACCGCTAGTAGAAAGAATTATTTATAGATGTATAATCACTTTGAATCAAAAATGCATACTTTACAAAAAAAAACAACACACTGTAAACATTAAACAACTCTTATTTATAAGGGAACTATTAATTGAAGATAAGAAATATAGTAATAAATTAAAAGAATAACAAGCATAACAGTAAAGAACAGAATTATTAAGGACAAACACATCAGTTTTTTTTTTTGGACTAATATTAAAAAAAATAGACTTACTATATATATATATATTTTTTTTTAGAAATTTTTTTTTTTATTAACATATGGTGTTGTTTAATTTATTTTTTAATAATTTTCAACCTTTGATTCAATTCATCATTTAAATGGGCGAATAACTAAATGAAAGGAACAATGAGAATGGATGAAGCCAAAGATTGAAATAAAATATACATGCGAAACATGGGGATGAAATGAATGAAGGAAGCAAAAAAAGGGAAAAAACAACGCAAATAAACAAAATAAATTGTCAGGAATGAACTAAAAGGGCAAGGCAAAGGAAAAGGAGGGAAAGGCCTATAACACAAATATTGAGCTAAAAGTACAAGAAGTAATTAATTGAGATGGAGGAAATGAAATTCAATGTCCATTAATTTCGGTTGTTGATTGTCTAATACAATCAGCAATTGAGCTTGAGACCAAACTTTCATTATCATTAATTGAAGGAGGACCAAATTGAGAATTAGAAGAACTTAAACTTTTTCTTTTACTCAAAGTATTCAATGCTGGATAAAAAACTTCATGATCCTCCAGATCCGAAGATTCTGGGCTTATTAAAAACTTATTCAAGTTATTACTTGAAGGTTCATTTATAGGAAGTTTTGAACTAGTTGAAGCCATTGAAGTTGGACGGGTTGAATTGGAAGAATTTGGGATTTGACTTGAAGAAGATAACGGAGGACTTCCTAAAGTTTTACCTTCTCTTATTGAAAATTGTCTTGAAAGTTGAGATTGATGATTTGGTTGATTTGGTTGAAGTTGACTTGAAGACAGTTTTGAAGGTTTATGCAATTTGGGGAAATAACTACCACTATTTGTTGAAACAGCGGGAGAAGAAGGACCAATATTAGAAGAAATCGATTGTTTACGGCCAGTGGTTGGAATAATACCTTGACTATAGGATTGTTTAAAAGAAGGTCTTCTTGAAAATTCATCATTATTAATCATATCAGCATAAGAATAAAAACTAACCGAAGATTTTGAGCTAGTTAATTTTGGAGGAGTAACTGGGGATTGGGGTTGTTGATTTTGATGAATTTGGGGGGAATCAAAAGTAGAATCTCTTAATTGTTGATTAATTGAAGAAGTTGAATTTTTACGAGAAGGAGTGAAAGGTTTACCTAAAGCCATATTTAAGCCAATAACTGAAGAGCTACGTCTATTAGAATAAATGACTTCGACATCATCCAAATTAGTATCTTTATTATTCAAGATTGAGGTAGTAGCATCAAGGGCAGGAGGAATGAAATCTTCATTTTTGACTTGAGGGAAAGGATAAATATGTTGATTTGATTTCAAAGAAGCTGAAGAGCCACGATGACCATTTCTTAATTTAAAAGAATTTGAACGATTTTGAGGATGATCAAAATGGAAATCTTGAACGCTTCTTTCAAAAATACTCGATTCTGGGTTATTATTGAAGACATTTTTATTTTCCAAATCTGGCGAGTTAATTGGAGAATCTAATTGAGTATTAATCGAATTAGCCGTTGATTCATTTTGTTTTATAGTGGAAGGATTAGTCATTGGATGATTTGGAGAAGGAGAAGTTTTATTTTTGTTAGTACAAGTATTTGGAGAAGTTGCCGAATCAATCTTGGTGGAATTCTTCGACAGAGTCGACGAAGTCAGACCAAATGAAAATAGCGACAAGCGTCTTTTTGAACTAGACTGAGGAACAACATTAGTTGTATTCTGCTGGCTGGATACCGACATGATCAAGCAAAGGAAAGAAAGAAACAAAAATAAATAAATAAACAAGTAATCACTGTAGAATCATATAAGAAAAAAGATGTCAATCTTCTTATTTGTTTATTGCCAGGTAATGGAAGAATAAGCAAAAAGAGGGTGTTGGCAGGATCAACTGACAAACAAAACCAACAGACAAATAAACCGACAAACGATCAAGCACTAGATGAACTTGAAAAGAAACCCAAAGTAAAAGAATGAAGTGAAAGAAAAGAAAAAAACAGAGAACCCAAAAAAAGAGTCACTTAAAAGCCAAAAACCAAAAGGAAAGTAACAAACGATTAATTATGTATATGTATAATCAGCCAGTTTTGAGATCTAATTGATTGTTTCACCTGGTAAGTAACCTGGAAAAGGAGTTGTTGTTGGTTAAAACCTTATATTATGAGGATAAAATTTTTTAGTATGATCAAACCAAAAAACAAAAAAAAAAAAAAAAAAAGGTAAAAAAAACCTCTACTGAAATACTAATAATTGGACTGACAACCAACAAATTAGAATACAAAGACCTAATTCAACAAGGAATGAGAATAATGGAATCCAAACGACTGATGAGATCTGCTGAGTAGTAGAACACCAATTTGAATGAAGTTTAAAAGTCGTTGATAATCCTAAAGGAAAAAAAAAATATACTTAAAATATAAAGTGGGCGGTTAAATTTGTAAGGAGTTTGTCGTTTTTTCTTTCCTAAAGGAAAACACTACGGAGAACGAACTGACAAAAAATGGTCTCACTAACAAAACAAAAAAACAAAATTAAAAAAATTAAAAAAAGCGAAGTTACTAAAAGAATTAAACGGGGAAAGCCAATAGCCTACCGGCATACTCCAGTATACCTTACGCTTGGGGCATACAGGAGGTATACCTGAGAGCGTGTCAGCGTTTATCACTTACAGTGGACCCATGTTACAATAGGAACAGCATGACCCTATTGTATCTTTGGGAGTTAATTTGATTGTAATCAGAGCAAGAGATTAGCAGGTGCGGAGATTGGACGGTCCCACGGGTCGTGCGCCCTGGACCAGGAAACCAATGGTACGCACCGCGCGTGACTTACCTCCGTACAGTCAACAACTGGTGTGCGGGTGTTTGATTTTGGTTGCAAATAGCCCTGCCGTTCCTCCAAGGGATACATGAAGCCACTGATATCACCGAATTGTCTCGTTACTCTTCCCTGGTAGTATTCCCTGTTACTCCTCTCCGTTACTATTTCCTGATGTCTATTTCCTGATGTCTATTTCCTGATGTCTATTTCCTGCCATAATAAATACTCCAAATGGTGCAGTATATGGTGCAGTCGATGTTGTAATTCAGATATTCTTTGTCGGCCAGTGTAGTAATATTCCGTGCTACATGTTTTAAACGTATGGTAAGTGGATTGTGCCTCAATGGACCTTAGGTTTATAAGATAAGCGGGTGGTTATCAATTTGTCTGGGTACCTTTCGTAGATCGGATTGTCACGGAAATAAAGATTAGGCGCTCCATCGAAAGGGTTATTCGGTATAAAGAAGTGAGCTCTTCAATGCCAAGTTAGGCAAATCGTTCTTCGCAAAGGATGCGGTTAATGATTTGGAATTATATCAGATGTTTCTTCAAAAAAGATTTTTAATAAGACAAAATTATCTTGGTTTATGATTTATTTCTTTGTTTACTCTTCTGTCAAGCTGTTAGTACAGCTGGCTGTAAACTTAAATTGAAAAAGTCTCTTAGGATTATCGACTGCAAAAAAGTATGTACTGTTTAAAGCTGAATCGAGTGATAACTTCGATCCAATCAATATACCCATTCACTTAATCCCTTCAGCGCATTTTCAAAAGTTAGCCTACTGTATTGGAAGTTACTCCATACCACTTTAACTAACCTGCAAGTTTAGGTATCACCTCGTTGGACTACTCCTTATTGTAATAGTTTTTTTGAAGAGAATAAAGATGCCTGGAGCATTTACTATGGTCTCTGAGCTAGCCATATTTCTTCGACTCCTCATTCAGCTTGCTCGGTTGATGAATGCTGCCAGTTAAACTTATCAGAATAGATTGATAACATCAATTAACCACACCAGCAAATTTGAAATCTATCAAACGCTCTTACGGTGAATCAGATCATAGATCAGCTTTGGCTGCAAGCTGGTCACGTGCTAAACGTGATACATCATATTTGCATTTAGAATGTGACAGGTTTTATGACAACCAGAATATGATCTATCACATTTGACGTGTTTGTAAACTTGAAGCTAAAAAACATAAATACCAGTAAGTTTTTCCCCGTTTTTCTTTCCATTCGTTCGCCATTATACGTATAATTCAATTAAAGTATGGGGTCATTTTTTTGATGTACGGAGGTAGTTTATTTTGACTACATCGTTTTTTTTAGTGATCCAGCGTGTATCAACGGTGTATCGATATACACGCTCGAAGATTCAAATACTCCCACCATAAATGGCAATATAATGTCATCAAGTAGGATCAGATCGGTGTCGCTCAACTCAAACACCCCGCAATCTGCCTCGCAGTCAGAGTCTTCCAACAAGAGACACTCAATCCACGCTTCAGCTAATTTAACTTCTTTATCAATTCAAGAGTTGAATGATTTATTGTCTAATCAAAGAGCTTTAAAAGCTACTCTTAGTGAACCAGAGAAACAACAGCAGCAACAGCAGCAACAGCAGCAGCAACAGCAGCAACAGCAGCAACAACAACAACAACAACAACAACAACAACAACAACAACAACAACATCAAGATCAACATCAGCACCAGCAATCACAAGCGGCACCCCAACCTGTGACACCTTGCACTCCAAAAATCAATGATGTTAACCAATTCATTTCCACAATCATAAAAACTATAGAAGACAAGAAAAGCTTTAATGAATCTCCTATCAATACAAATATTACTCCCTCGAACTGGAATGATTATGATGATATTAGAACTAGAAGTTCTACCCTCGATAGTTTAAGCATAAATCCAATTGATTCAAAATATACCTCAAATAATGAATCCTTTTTCCCTGGATTCAATCGAATAAATACAAATCCAAATGTTGAAAGTCCCACATGGCTATTGAGCGAAATAATTCAAAGTTTTTCCTCTAAAGACAAAGATGAATATTATATTTTATCAAAAGGTAATCACCTTATATCATTATTATCTCAAAATCCACGTTTGAAAAAAGATTTGTCAATCAAGCATTTAATCTTAAAAGTTCAATTCATGCTTTATCATACGAGTTCTCAAGTGAAAGCTCTTGCATACAAAATTTTAAGATATTCAATATCAGATTATGAATGCTTAACTACTTTAACCCAATCTAAAATTTTAATTTTCATCATTATTACAATGTCAACCAAAACTACGCTATTAGAGAAGGAAGAAGCTTTAAAATTAATAAGAGAATTCATTAATGTTCCAAGAGGTACTGACAACTTGTCAATTGGTGTAATTAAATGTTTAATAACTTTAATTGAATATAGTAATTCAGATTATGATATAGATGATCCTGAAATGTTTTCAAAAGATAATAACGATGATGACATTAATAGTTGTAATCAAGATTCAACTAACATTCCAAACTATTTTAAAAAAATTTGTGCAATAACAATTTTTGAAATAGCCTTATTGAAACCAGAATTAATTTTCCATAGTGGGGGGTTTAAGATTATCATAAGTACTTTAATTAATGGCCCTCCAGAATTATCAGCTAACTGTTTAATGGTTATAAATAATATTTTGGATTCGCCGATACTGAGAAAATTTTTAAGAAACGGTATCGATTTAAATTCTTTAATACTGATTTATTCTCATTTTGAAGATCAACCAATTGAAAACTTAATCCTTGAAAAACAAAAAATTAAGAAAGAGACTAAATCTTATAATAAAAGATTAAATCTGAGATCTTTAAAAATTAGTTTTTTAATTTCAATTTTTTTAAAAAATTGGAATGGCTTAATTTGTTTTAGTCATGACAATTTTAAAATAATTGAAGATTTTATTTCTTACTTGAAAAAGAGAAATAATAAATTAAGAAATACTATAATGGACGTGATATTTGATGTCTTAAGAATTAAATCGTTACCCTGGGTTCCTAATTCAAACATTGGAGATTTCATCAAAAAATTCAATTCAAGTATTGAAAACAACAACTTTAGTTTCCAATATCAAAAATTAAACCCTCAAAGCTTTGAATTCAATATAATCAATCATTACCTTGGTTTTTTGATAACTATTTTCATCAATAAAGGTTTACTATCAAGATTAATCGAAATTATGGAGGAAAATTTCGATGAAGAAATTACTAATAAAGCTACATTATTATTAAGTCATTTGATTGATATGGCTAATAAATTAATTCCTTCAGACTTAATTTCAAATCAAGTTTTATTAACCAATCAAGCACATATAATTTCTTTAACTTCTATTTCAAAAATCGAATCAATTACTAGAAATAAAATTACTCCTCAAAAGCCAATGTCTCATTCAAAACAATCCGAATTAAAATCTTATATTAAAGATATTAGTATAAATGCAAAATCTTCTATTGACGATTTAGAATTCAAAAATTATATCAATAATACAAGAGTTTTAACAATCAAAGAATATAATAATTGGAACTGGAACTTATTAATAACTTTCATTCAAGGTCCTTTAAGAAATCCGAAAAGATTTGATGAATTATTAGAGAAAAATAACAAATATTTAAAAAGGTTGATGTCATTTTATCGTCCCTTCAAATATAGATTCTGTAATATACCGGCAAAAGAAAATAGCCAAAGAAACCATTATAAAAAGTATATTAATACCGGAGTTCAACTATTTGAAACTTTATTAAGTTTGACAAGTGGTATAAAATATTTATCTTCAAATAAAATCTTACCTCAATTATCTGAAATTGTGGCCCAAATTGATCCTTATAGTGGAGTCAGAGCAAAAGAACCTATATTATCAAAAAAAAGATTGGAAACGACTTTAAGTATTGGCTATTTAAAAATTATTGGTACTATGTCCCACAGTACTGATGGGTTAAAAATGTTGGAGCGCTGGCAATTTTTCACAATGTTTAATAATATCGCCGAAGCAAGTCATTATGATGAATCGAACAATTTGTTTTTAATAAACTTATTAAATTATTTGGATTTCTCTACCGATACTCAACTTCGATTATTTTTATTAAAATGTTTGAATGTTAGTAACTCAAAAATTAAAAATTTTATAATTGACGTTTTGATTCCTGATTTGTTAAATATCAAAAATTGTGAATTTTTCATTATTAAAATTTTGGTCAATTTACTTTATGATCAAAATTATTCTATAATTGAAAAATCAATCAACTATTTATACGATTTTTTCATTACCAGAGAAAACACCAATCGTATAGATTATTTGATTAACTTGAAACCATCAGTTGCTATCTTATCAAAGTTCCCTAAAGGTGAATTAATTTTAATGAATTTATGTATGACGTCAAATGGATTTAATTATCTTAACGAATCAGGATATATTTCAAAAAAGCTTACTGAAGCCATTGAATATCTGAATAATTTCGATTATTTAAAAATCATTGAAAATTCAATCAGACTGAAACTAGTACCATATATCTCCAAATCAGAACAACAAATCCCTCGTCACTTTTTTTATTACCTTCTCTCTACTGAAGAAGGTTTTGCGATGTTTGATAATGACAGATCTTATTACGATAGATTAATTTCAAATACAAATTATATAATAAGAAAATTGAAATTAATTAATGATAAGAATGTCAATAATAGTATCGGTGATGAAGATGATACTTTTACTGATTTAGCTAATTTAAAATTCAACAGTTCCTATTTAGAATCTGAACATACGAGTAATAATTTTAACACTACTTTGGTCAGTGACGTTGATTATTCCAGTGGAATTCGTGGTGAGAGCTTCAATGAGGATAATACAAATCTTAGCAATCCTATAAATTCAACACAATTAGAGTTTTCTATTGACCAAAATAATACTCTAAATCGTTGGAATTCTCATCGGAAACAAGATGCTTGCGAAGAAAATGAAGAAGATTTTGACCATTTAGAAGATTTAAACGAAGAGGATTATTTGAAGTATATTAATACTTTAAAACAGAATCTATGGATAATAGGTGAAATTGCTGCTTCGTCATACGGCATTCAATTATTAGATTCAGCTTATGGGGGTGGGAATTTAGGAGAGAGCTCAGGTATAATCGAGTCCATTATCAAATTATTCTATGAAAGTCCAATTTGGCAATTGAGAGGTGTGGCCTTTTATCAATTAGGAAAAATTTCTTCTACCCCTGAAGGTATCGAAATATTAGATGAATTAAACTGGTGTTCGGTCATTGATGAAAATTATAATAATCCATTAAATTTGACCTACCCGAAGAACATTAATACCGCAGATGTATTTAAAGTTAAAAAGGCAAATCCTTATAGAAACATTAAATATTATACATTATTTAGTGGAACAGGTAAAGGTTATGAATTTATAGATTTAGAAGAAGGTGAAGATGAGGGCCAAGATGAATTAATGTTTGAAAGTTATGACGTCTTAATTGATAAAATTTTAAATTATATAGGCCATTTAACTGCTGTACATGGAACCATCGTGCTGGCACGAATTTTGAAGAAGTCCATGAAGGAGTTAACAAAAATTAAGCAAACTACACCAAAAGTGTTTGAAAATTTAACTCTTTTCTTGAAAGTGATCAAAGTCGTTGACAAGGGAAATTATGAATTCAAAACTAAGAATTTTATATTTGATTTATTTAAAGATACCAAAATTCTTGAAAATTTATTGAAAAGAGATCGTAAAAATTCAAATACAAGAAATTAAATAAAATTTATTAATATAAATTCATTAATTCAATTAACTTTTCATTTTTTTAACATCACGTTCCACTTCTTCCTCTTTCACCGGTTTCCGCTTGCCCTTTTTCAAAGGTTGGGATTGTTCAAAATGTTCATGAACTCCAGTGGGTTTTAAATCAATTGGTTTATACTTAGAGATTACTAGATGTGGATAGTTTCTTCTTATCCAAAAGTCACTATCTTGAGGGTTATTTTCAACCAAATCAAGATCGTCACTAATTAGTTCTGGAACACCTTCATGTAGCAACATATTAACTTTATAAGAGTTCTTTATTTTAATATTCTTAGTTGGATCTTCAATTGCTAACAATGGAGCCAAAGTATTTTTCAATCTTGGATTCAATTCAGATAAATTCTCTAAGCGTAACTTATCTCCATCACTTAGTATGTCTTGATCATTATTGGGTTGTTCGACTTCATTTAATAAATCCATCAATGCATTATTTCTACGTTGATAATGGTTAAATGTTTGACGTTGAGCCCGCTCGGTCATGAAAAGCTTTTGGGATATGGCATACACTTTGCGAAATCTTTCTTGGTACTTCTCGAAAATCTTTGAGTAGTCCTTGTTGTCTTTTATAACATTTTGGCTTTCCTGTGAACCTTCTTCATCATTTTCTATGATTGGTTTTGGTGCTATTGTTGCCGGTTTTATTGGTTTGAAATTGGTGGATGGGGTTTCTTCTTTTAAATGTTCTTGGGATTCCCGGCTCTTATTTGGTTCCTCTGGATTGTTAGTTTCATAATCATGGGTATTCGCTTCCCCATCATCGTTTTCTGGCTCTCTGGCATGAGAAATCAGGGATGGCACTTGTTCTTCTGCCTCTATCTTCACCTGAGGAGCTTCTGCATTAGATTCTTGGTTATGTTGTTCTATTGACATAGTCTGAGTTGTCTAGTAGGTAGAAATACCGGACTTGTCTTGATCTTTTGGTAAATGCATTTGGCCATTTTTTCCAGTTGGATAAATGTCGCGGAGAGTTGTGAAATGTCGCATAGTCAAAATTTAAAAAAAATCAAAAAACATCAAAACAGAATAACGCGTTTACAATTTTCACTGTTTTTTTTTTTTTTTTTTTAATTTCATTATCAATTTTTCAATCTCTGCCCTTCAAAACCCTCCAGAAGTCGAATTCAGAAAGCAGAACATTGATAAAGACGGACATTATACGTATCATCAATAATAGAGCCAAAACGTACCACCAGTATAATTTTATAGACGTGAAAATCGTGTTTTGGAAAAGGAAACTACGAATATAAGATTAAAACAAGATGTCCATTGTGTCGTTATTGGGAATAGAGGTTTTAAATAATCCAGCGAAATTCACAGATCCGTACGAATTTGAGATCACCTTTGAGTGTTTAGAACCATTGAAAGAGGATTTAGAATGGAAGCTTACCTACGTTGGTAGTTCAAGATCTTTAGATCATGATCAAGAATTAGATTCTATTTTAGTTGGTCCCAGTGCCAGTTGGAATCAACAAGTTTTTATTTCAAGCAGATCCACCATCACCAGAATTGATTCCTGCGAGTGAGTTGGTCAGTGTGACGGTTATATTATTAAGTTGTTCATATGCAGATCGAGAATTTGTAAGGGTTGGATATTATGTTAATAATGAATATGATCTGGAAGAGTTAAGAGAAAATCCCCCAGCAAAAGTACAAGTAGAACACGTTGTAAGAAATATCTTAGCAGAAAAACCTAGAGTCACTAGATTTAATATAGTTTGGGATAATGAAGATGGTAATGCTGATAATTATCCACCCGAACAACAAGTAGATGAAGAGGATGACGACGAAGAAGAAGAAGAAGAGGAAGAGGAGGAGGAAGAAGAGGAAGAAGAAGAAGAGGAAGCAAATGAAGGAGAAGAGGATTTAGGAGAAGAAGAAGAACTTGAAGTTGGAGAAAATGATACTAAAGATAAATCAATAAAGGGCGACGCAGAAATGGAAGAAGATATCGAAGAAGATATAGAGGAAGATATTGAAGAGGACATCGAAGAAGATTTAGAAGGTGATGATATGGAATTAGATGACGACAAAAAGAATGGAGGACAGACTCCAATAGATACAAATCAAAGTAAGTAGGACGTATATTATAAATAAACCACGCTTAAAGAAAAAAAAAAAAATTCTATAAATTACCTTCGCCCACCAAACCTATTCAAGACTTGAGATAAATTTTCAATTACCAAATTCGATAATCCAAGTTCATCATTATATTTACCAATCCATTTATCGGGATGCCATTTTAATCTTTCTAGCTTTAATAAATTCAATAACTCTGATTTAAAATCGGCTTCAATTTCCAATGATTCGTTAATAACAATGAATTTATAAAAATTTAAGACTGAAACCTTATCATTAATTAAGGTTAAAATATCTGATTCTGATAAATTGTAGGATTCAAAAGATTGTAATAAAGGTAGTTTAGAAGGGGTCAGATTGAGGTAATCTACTTTGATCTTTTTATTTAGTTCATATTGACTAGTTGGAGTGGTTGCCATTTTAATAGGTGAATCATTATTGGGTGTTTGTAAGTAAGGATCATTAATTCTTTTATCAGCAAATGTGTAAATCATCATCATTTTCCATTAAATTTGTTGGGAAATCATCACCCAAGTCATTATTTGAAGATAGACTTTGTTTTAAAAAATCTGATCTAGACTTTTTAGAAGGGACTGGAGTCTGGTAACTGAAATAGGGATTGGTTTTAATACCTGTAGGTTTCAAAAACTTGAACCCGTTTATTGGTTCGCCATATTCTTCTGAAATCTGGGGGCTTGTAGATCTTGAATTTGAAGGAGTGGATTGGCTTATAGGGGTGTTATGTTGGATGTTCGAGAAAATTGTATTATTTATTGGAGAAGAAGCGTTGATTTCGGAAGGTGATTGATCATTTATATTATTCAACTTCAATATTAAAGAAGAGTTTGACGATTTCCTAATTGAATTTGATATGTTTAATAGATTTTTCTTACTATTTGCAATTTTAGAAGGTTGGGAAGGAGTTAAATCATTAAAATTTCTCTTGAACTTTAGTCTTTTCCTTGGTTGAATAGGACAGGGAGTTGAATCATTTATCGAGAAGCTAACTTTTGATATTGTGCTTATATTTGAAAAACATATATCTGACATATCTCTATTATTATTAGTATTACTGATTTTTGGAGTTATAATCATATCAACTGAGTTATTTGAAGTATCATTCACTCTTCTTTTCCGTTTCCGATTATTCACTGAGGGCTTCATATCATCTTTATACTCAATGTCACCGAAAATGTCATTATCGTCACCGTCATCATTATGAAATGTCTGATTACCCAAGTTAAATTCATTATCGCTATCAGATAAGCTTTGATAATCTGAATTTGAAGAAGTTGATATGTTTGAATTGGTTTTTCTGTAATGTATCTTCTATATTAGATTCCAAATGTAAATTATTCAATTTATTTATTGGAGACGAGAAGCAAATTGAGTTATTTGAGTTATTTGAGTTTTGTAAATTTTGATTTAAAGGAGTGGAAGCTGCTGCTAAATCGAAATTTGTATATTCTTCTTCGTTTTCCAGATCATCAGTATGCTTGTTTCTACTATCATTATCATACCAGTCTCCATTAATCCCACTTGTCTTCTTAGGAGACCAATTTGGTCTAGATTCGAATAAGTTATGCTTTGAAGGTAGTTGATTCAATTTTGAATGGATATTGGGTTTGTTTGGAGACGAACTCGATGTCGGCGTCGACGAACTTGGAGTGGACGAGGCAGCTGGTGCTAGTCTAGTGGTAGTCGGTAGACTCATTATAGAGTAAGCATTAATGTGAACGGTATACTTTAAGGAAGTTGAGTTTTAAGCAAACTTGAGATGATTATATTTGTTTATGTTCTCAACAAAAACAAAAGGTAAACAAAATAGAAAGGGGGGTTACTTTTGGTGTACGGGTGCCTATTGGAAACCAAATCCTAGTAGACCCTGTCAAGGGCCCAATACTCATGAAGCTGGGGTTATGTGTGTGGAAGAGGTAATTCGGGAGCATTGCCGGGTATGCTGTGATGGTGGATAATGAGCACCACCTGTTTAGCAACTTAGGATGTCTTATCAACTGAACATAATGCAAGTATATCGATATTCTGACATGGAAGTCCAAGCTCAATCCAGGTAGCAGAGAGCTGGCACTTTGAAGCTGGTATATGGCTGAGCTTATGATCTAAAAGTTTTATGAAGGTGGTGTTCCTGCTTCTTTTTGAGTAGTTATTTTTAGTGCAATACAAGATTCGAAGACTTCCGTTGCAGAACTACCAGGTTAATGGCTGGCATAAACGTGAGTGCTGTCTTACATCAAACAGAATTCTCAACTGGTGGCAAACAAGACTTTTGCAACTCTTGCAATATCTACAACTTGTCTATCAACACCTAAGCGAAGGCTTATACTCCTTCTAGAAAGTAGGTCCTCGACGGTGCCCGGTTATCATACGAGGGTCCCGACCCGGTTCGTATTCCGGCGAGCAGTTCCGACGGCGTCGGAACTTGCCGGTCAGTTACGGTCATCCCTCCAATCCAAGGCTCCCGGATCTTTCACTGCCCTCGGTCTCAGCTCCTAATCCGAGCTCACATCCGAGGGTCCTTCCGACCGGGGGCTATGAGATGCACGGGTCTTATACCAATTGTTGCAAAAAAACGACTGATGAGCGGAATATATGCATCCGTGCACCACGACGCACGTGCTTCAGTTTCCTTATCTCTGCAAGTGCCTCCCTGTTGAATCCAGAGCAATTCTGGTCGTACGACACCGCCATAGTCCAGCAGTAAGAGCCAACTACCAGTTAACTGGACTACTGCCCGTCTTGTTGTGTTAGGAGTGCTGTAGTAGTGTAAGAGTAAACCATTTCATAGGCTGATTAATGCACAATTCGTCTAAGATCATCGATGATGCTTTTTTCTGGCTGTACGTTCCTTTTTTCTCTCTCTGTTTTTTTCCACAGTATAAGAAGATAGCGATTTACTCAAACGAAAAAAAAAAACGGGCTATTCAGTAGAATTCTACAACACAAGCTTATAAGTCGCTATATGATCTTTGAACTACTATCTCGTCCAGTAACTGCCAATGATGATCGAATGATCAATCAGAATGGGGAGTTGAGTTATCAAGAAATCTCCTTTTTGACATTCCAAGCGGTATTGGAAGTTGTTATTATCTGTTTGGCAGGATTTTTCGCTGCTAAGAGTGGATTATTGAATACCAAGAGTCAAAAAGTGATTAGTCAATTAAACGTTGACTTGTTTACGCCATGTTTGGTGTTTACCAAATTGGCGCCATCATTGTCATTTCAAAAAATGGTTGATATTGTGATTATTCCGATTTTTTATATGATTTCAACTGGGATATCCTTTTTATGCTCTAAAGTTGTTAGTAAATGTTTTGGATTGAATGAGCCCGAAACCGATTACGTGACTGCAATGGCGGTGTTTGGGAATTCAAACTCTTTACCGGTTTCTTTGACATTATCATTGGCTTATACCTTACCTGATTTATTATGGGATGATTTAGAAGACGATAATCTGGATAAAGTTGCTTCCAGAGGTATATTGTACTTGCTTATTTTCCAACAATTGGGACAAGTCTTGAGATGGTCGTGGGGTTATAATAAATTATTAAAGAAAAGATCAAAAGCTGAATTGAATACTTATAATGGTGTTGTGCCCGATATTGAAGAAGGAACCAGTGAGACTTCAAGCTTACTTGATGCCACCACTGCCAATTATTCTTCCTCCAGTAGCTCAAGTGAAGATTTACCTAATGATACAAATAAGTCCTTATTAACAAAATTAACTTCCAAACCATCAATTTCTTCTTTCTGGTCGTCATTTACTAACTTACCGGTTATTAAAGGTTTTTTGGAATTCATGAATCCTCCACTTTATGCAATGTTAATTTCAGTAATCATTGCCTCTGTTCCAGCATTACAAAATCTTTTTTTCAATAATGAAGATTCTTTTATTAAAAATACAGTAACGGCTTCCATTACTCAGTTGGGTCAGGTGTCGATTCCTCTAATTTTAATTGTCTTGGGTTCTAACTTGTACCCAGCAAAAGATTTACCTCCTCCTTCAAAACATTATAACAAAATCATTCTTGGTTCTCTATTATCAAGAATGATATTGCCTTCTTTGTTTTTACTTCCAATCATTGCATTTTGCGTTAAATTCATCAATATCTCAATCTTGGACGATCCAATCTTTTTAATTGTGGCTTTCATTCTCACTATATCTCCTCCGGCCATTCAATTATCCCAAATTACTCAATTAAATAATATTTATCAAAAGGAAATGAGTGGAGTTTTATTCTACGGTTATGTCATCTTGACCTTACCAACAACCATTTTTATAGTTGTAACTTCCTTGGAAGTTCTTAGATGGGCCCTTGATTGATCCCGGCGTTATACATATATGTTTTTTCCAGAGTTGTACTGATAGTTTGTAGTCTACTTTAAGTAACGGATCAAGTGATAACAATTGAGATTTATCGCAATTTTTTGATACGATTTTCCTTTTATTTGTTCGATTTTTTTTTTTCGGTGCAGCTTTTTTCCAGTGTCGAAAAAGGGAGTAGAAATTTGAAATTATCCTTTTAAGCAACCAATTTCTTCTGGTGTCTTTCATGACTTAATGAACTAAACAATATGGTTAAGTCACGTAAGTTAGCGGTTGTTGGTAGTCGTTCAGTTGGGAAAAGTTCTATAACAGTAAGATTTGTTGAAGATCACTTTGTTGAAAGTTATTACCCTACTATTGAAAATCAATTTTCAAAATCAATAAATTATAAAAATCAAGAATACGCTATTGAAATCTTAGATACAGCAGGTCAAGATGAGTTTAGTATAATGAATGAAAAACATTTAATTGGTATTCATGGTTACTTAATTGTTTACTCTGTTACTTCGAGACAATCTTTTGAATTAATTGAGGTTATAAGAGATAAAATATTAAATTCAATGGGGAATGACAATATCCCCATGGTTTTAATTGGTAATAAGTCAGATTTGAATTTTCAGAGACAAGTTAGTTACGACGAAGGCTTAAAATTATCGCAAAAATTTGGTATAAAGTTCTTAGAGACTTCGGTTAGAGATGATGTTAATATAAATAACTCTTTTGAATTACTCATTGATGAAATTGAAAAAATTCAAAACCCTCAAGTCAAGCAAGATGATAAATGTATAATTGTTTGATTATATTTATTTCTTTACACGCAAAACAATACAAAAAGAAAAAAAAATTTGGGAAAATATATATAAAAACTAGTAAAGACAAATTTTGTAGCATAAGTTATACGATGAATTGTAGATTAATTATACGATGAATTGTAAGTTAACGTCAATTGGGTGTGAGGCGGATAATTGGGGTTTTTGACTGTATTTGGAACTTAAAATTTCTCTGGTATTTTGCAACAAGGTTAAATATGATTGATTTGATTGTTTTTCATGGTTTCGATGAATGAATAACTCATTGCCCCGGTACTTTGACCATCTTCTTTAGCATCAGCTGAAGTCTGATCATCTTTACATCCACTCAATAAAATAGCATCACATGGTGCAGTCTTTGTCTTTTTGGTTAATTCTTCCGCTTTCTCAGCTTTATCTTTATTCATAACCGATTTGAAAACGCCTTGTATTCCTTTAAACATGGCCTTTTGATCACCTTTTGAATAAGCTTTAAAGTGTCTAATAATCCGGATCCTGCTTCTTCTAACACATTTGGTTCTTTTAATAAACCTTTGGTTGAATAAGTATATGGTAAATCCAATACTGACCCAGAGTGACAGGAATCAAATAAAGCAGTCAATCTGGTACCCTTTGGTAATGGAGACACCAAGGTATCATGTAACTCATCATCAGTTAAAATCCATTTGTTTCGAAATCAAGTGGATAAATAACTTCATCAAGTCCATCGGCTTCATCACCATTTTTATCTTCAGTTTGACCTCCATGTCCTGAATAATGAAAGAAAAGTGAATCATTTGGTCTAGCGTCTTTTACCAACCATTGAATTCCATCTCTTATATTTTGGACAGTTGGAATTTGTCTTCTATTATTAGCATTATCATTCAACTGAACTATACTATCATTACTAAACCCTTGGCTTAATAAAAATTGCTTAACATTGTCAGTATCATTAATACAACCTTTAAGTTCATTTTTGGTACCGATATAGTTTATACCAACAAGTAAAGCCTTCTTTTTACCATTACATTGAGAGTATTGGTAAGAGTATCCATCTACACCGAAAGATTGTTCTTGTGAGCTTGGTCTTGAAAATGATTGACCAGACCCCTGTTGACCATACCCCTGTTGACCATACCCTTGATTAGATCCGTAAGCTTGCTGTTGGCCATGACCCGATTGGCGGCCTGACCCGTGTGATTCTTGCTGACCATAACCAGATTGGCGGCCTGACCCGTGTGATTCTTGCTGACCATAACCAGATTGGCGGCCCCCGTAGGATTCTTGCTGGCCATAACCACCAGATTGGCGGCCTGATTCGTGTGATTGTTGCTGACCATAACCAGATTGGCGACCATAAGATTCTTGCTGACCATAACCACCAGATTGACGACCTGATCCGTATGATTCTTCTTGACCGTGTCCACGGCCTCCATAGGATTCTTGTTGACCATATCCTCCAGATTGATGACCATAGGATTCTTGTTGACCGTATCCTCCAGATTGACGGCCTGATCCGTATGATTCCTGCTGTCCATAACCACCAGATTGACGGCCTGATCCATATGATTCCTGCTGACCATAACCAGATTGGCGACCATATGATTCCTGTTGACCGTATCCTCCAGATTGACGGCCCCCATACGATTCTTGCTGGCCGTACTCTTGATATCTACCTTGGGGAGGGCCTGAAGGTCTACCATAACTTTCTTCTTCGTATCTACCTGGCGCACCTGATGGTCTTGATTGTTGTTCGTTGTAACCACCGTTGTAACCACCGTTGTAACCACTATTATTACCGTAATATGACATCGTGCTTCGTTTAGCTTGGACTAATAGAACGAATCAAACACCTATTCAATTGAGTTTCGATGGAATTGATCCAATAAACAAAAATCGAAGAAGTGAAATTTGTTAGTCAGGGGATTTTGTGTAAAATTGTCCCAGCCTACTTTTGTTAAGGATCGTGTACTTACCCCGGAATTGCAGCTGAAAGATGCCACTATAGAGTGCCATTCCCAGCTTTGGGTGAGTAGTTGGTGCTATTATTGCTTGTAGGCTCTACTGAATAGGTAGCTGGTGACTTCCTAAGTACTGGAACTGTGGTAGAAGCCAATGGTGCTTGTTGGTTTTGCTACATTTTTGCAATTTCTCAACCAAATTCATTGATGAGCTTTCCCCAGTAGAAGATTCAGTTTAGGTATTAAACCCATAGAACCACTGCTGCATCTAACTCAGGTGCCGTTTGCCACCTCCAGATGCTAATCAACACTGCTCATTAAACCCACCAAATGAAGACCAGAAATGGACTTTATACTGAAAAGTAACGTCCCAGAATCTAAAAGACCCATACACCTTATAAAAATGCTATTAATTTTTCTGAAAACAGCCAAATTTGGAGCTTCTTCTCACAGGGTATGAAGTCTTACTAGTTTTACTAGCTTATTAGACACCGTGAATATAGCAGAACATACGAAATGGTTAGCCAGCTGAAGTCTAAACGTCTGGCAGAGACGAGAGATGAAAAGAAAGAGAAGAAATTGAAGACCGGTCCGCTTAAGTCAGAAGAAGGTATTCCTTATGATTATATTGTTATAGTTGATTCAGGATCTGGCGGATCCCGAGTTTTCGTTTACAATTGGTTGAATCCATACCACGCTTTGCAGCAGGGTCATGACATGGCGCAACATGCGAAGTCGTTGACACTCGTTAAGAAGTTTTCTTCCGATGAAAGGGACTCCAAAGGAAATGATAGCGAGAGTGAATCAGATTCGGATTCTGAAAATGAGTCGAGTGAAGATAATAAACAGAACAAGAACAAGAACAAGAACAAGAACAAGAACAAGGGTGGTTTCAATAACATAAAGTTCCCTAAAATAGGACTGAAAAAGAAATGGCATCGAAAGATATCTCCTGGTATTTCGTCTTTCAATTTAAGTCCTCAAAAAGTTGGAAACCGTCATATTAAAAATTTATTATCGTTAGCAAGTAAAGTTGTTCCTAAATCGGAGCATACTAGAACTCCTATTTTCCTTCATTCGACTGCAGGTATGAGATTATTACCTCCAAATGAACAAAGTTATATCCTTGAAAACATATGTTCGTATATTCAGTATAATCTGGATTTTTACATTCCGGACTGTGCAACCCATATCAATGTAATAGATGGTGATATTGAAGGCTTATATGGTTGGCTTTCAATCAATTATCTAATAGATTCGTTTGATCACCCCGATAAACATGCTCATGGTAAAAATCATACAACTTATGGTCTCTTGGATATGGGTGGTGCATCTACTCAAGTTGTCTTTCAACCAAATTCAACTGAAGTTGATGAACATAATAATAATTTATACAAGATTCACTTATCAGAATTACCTTTACTTCAAAATGGATCCTTTAATACTAACAATATCATCGGTAATTACACTGTCCCAGTATCTAAAGACTATAACATTTATTCCGATTCTTTTCTTGGTTTTGGAATGTATCAAGCCCATAATCGATATCTTTCATTTTTAACGGAAAAATTCCGCAAAGATAATGATTTAGATGGTGAAGCTGGTAACTTTTATAGCAGTATCACTACCCCAGTTCCAGATCCCTGTTTACCTAAAGGTTATACGACTTCAAATAAAATTAATGATGTCAATGTCGATTTTATAGGGGAGAGTAACTTTGAGAAATGTTTGGAATCGATATTCCCAGTTTTAGTAAATACAACCCATAGTGCAGGTAACACTAATGGTAAAGGAAGTGAAAAATGCAAACAATATAACGCCGGTGACCAAGTCAGCTCGTGTCTTTTAAACGATTTGATACCTTCTTTTGATTTTGATGTGAATCATTTCGTTGGTGTAAGTGGTTATTGGGATGCATTAACTCATTTACTCTCTTATGAAAGTAAACTTCCAAAACGTAAAGATAAGAATCAAAAATCAGACAAAGATTCAGAAAATCAAGAATCTTATGATTATAATGTTATATATAAGCAAACCTCCAAACTTTGCTCACAGTCTTTAAGTCAATTATTCGAATTAAATAATGTTAAACCAGAAAAACTGAGGTTATCCGAATCCGATCTTTCAGAGTTGTGTTTTAAATCATCTTGGATCCTTAATTTTCTTCACTTAGGTCTAGGTTTCCCTCGTTTTGGCATTGATGAAATCCCAAACAAAGATAATCAGTTCAAGTCTTTGCAATTAGCTGAAAAATTGGGTGGCTCAAAATTTTCATGGACCCTAGGGCGTGCTTTATTATATGCTAATGATGAATACGTTCAAGCTTTTAATAATTATACTACAGATAATAACGCACCACCTTCCTCGTTACTTCAAAGACCAGGGTATTATTACACTGCAGTTTCAAGCGTATTCCATTATGGGGCTGAACAATCCGGTATTAGTCCAAGACCTCAATATACTGAACCAGTTGCTGGAGCCAAATACCCCCAATTTGATTATGAAACCGATCTAGATAATGGTGATGTACTGAAATGGTATGTCCAACCACATCGTTGGTACGGAATTGCTGTGCTTATGTCATTATTTGGTATAATAGTGTGGTTGATGTTGGGTGAGACGGGTAGAAAGTCTCTAGTCAATAAGATTCGCCTGAAAACTCGAAATGGTATTTACAAGGTCAATGACTTGATTAAGAAAAACAAATCTTCAAATGGTATATATTCAAGAGTTCCAACAGATTCTAATCAAAATCCTACAGATTTAGAAGTTGCTGGGTACGAATTAAATAATATGGGTAGTAGAGAGTCTTCAAACGAAAGTCAAGATCCTACATTCAAAATCGAAAGCGATGATGAATCAAACTAATTACTGATATAGCTAGGCACTTAATACTATATGTTTATATTATGGCTTTGTAAGTTCTATTGTATTTAACTCATGGTCCGTATCGGTTCGGTTGGCTTCGCTTCGTTTCGGTTGCGAAAAAGCTACTGTTTCTCATAATGAGATAATGTATTTACTCTATACAATTAAATAGTAACCACGTATTTTTCACCTTTTGCACCAATTTCCTCTAGGTCCTTCAATGCTTCGCCAATCAAGTGTAGTCCACCATTATAGGCTTTATATTTAACGGTCTGTATTTGTTTGTTATCTAAAAAGGTAGTAGTAACATCAACAAATTTTTTACCAAAGTCAATATTTTCATGAAATTTTTTGATAACAACATCTTTAAGCTGTACTGACGGTGGGATCTCCTTAGGCTTTCCTACAATAGCCGCAAGTAAAGGTTTTTCGTCCTTGGAAAGATTGCCGGAACCTTTATCGAGGATTTCAGCGACAGTGGCTGCGGTGTCTTTGGAAACACAATCCACACCAAATTTTATATCATTTTCGGCTTCAACAGCTTTTGAAATAATCTCATGTTTGGGCAAATGGCGGTCAATTATGTGATCAACCCCTAACTTGGATAGATATTCGTTGTGAGAAGAGCTTGAAACTGCAATCACTTTCAAACCGTGAAGTTTAGCTAATTGAATAACATAAAGGCCCACAATGGTACTACCTCCCCATAAAAGTAAAGTTCCAGACTTTTTTTCAACTTCAGATGTAAGCTTGAAACCGAAAGTGTCATATAAGATAACACCAGCTGTAACCAAGCCGACTCCTACAGTGGCTCCATCTTCAAAAGAAAGATGATCAGATAATTTCCAAACCAAACGAGAATCAATAGAAGTATACTCTTGAAATGTACTGGTTCTGTTGTCTCTATAGCTTGTAGAGCTAATAATAACCTTGTCACCTGGTCTATAGTTATCAACTTTAGCTCCGACCTTTATTATAACACCACTACTTTCACGACCATTAATCCATGGGAAGTGGTATATGCCAAACCCGTACTTCTTACCTTTCCAATCAATGGGATTTAGTCCAACTGCTTTATTCTGAACCAACACATCGTATTCGCCAATTTCAGGAACCTCAAAGTCCTCAATCAACTTCAATGGTTCTTTGAAATGTGTCACCAGAAGGGCTCTTTGTCTTGTACCTTTAAAGACTTCTATGGTTTTTTCGGTAGTGTCCTTCAAGGTCTCTGGATGGTTTAATAGCTAAGTTGAATGCTGCTGAGACATCAGTGTGTGCTTTGGGAGTCAGATCAGTATGTTTCTTGACCCTTTTAGCAGCATTGTGGGATTCAAAACTGCTCAACGTTATTTCTCTTTCTTGTTATTGTAGACATTCTTTCAAGCTTAATCTATAACACTAACGAATCAGTCGATTAATACTACAGAATTTTACAAAATCCCTTCATTTCTAAATACTTATATAGCTATGAAGCAATATTTCTAAGAGTAATGGTTCTCTCCCGAGCCAGAGAGTTCCAACCCGACCCTAACAATGGAAGAAAATACGTTATTGAACGAAGCTTCTGGCCCGTTTCAAATTAATCTCCTAAGTAAGCCACATGCTCACACTTGGAAATGAGTTATCTCAGTCTATTTCATTCACTTTTGAGGTGATTGATATGTCGAATGAAATGCTGCTGAATCCACAGTTTTTTCTCAAGCAATCCCTGCGGTTGGCTTTTTTTTATTGCAAAAAAATGAGATTTGGGATTTTTTGCAATAATTTTGCAATCGCTTAAGAGCGACTCCACAATTTATGTTTTGCCTTGTACCCGTCTTAGTTCGCTGATTAGTGTTGCATGTTTACTAAGACATTATGTATGAAGACATTCTTAGTAATGTGAAAAATCACCTAGCTAGTACTTAAGGAGAGAGTTTATCATAGAATAATGCACTGCATATCATACTAAATATCATCAAGCATGACTAAGTTGGATATCGAGAAAGTTGCAATTATTGGTGCTGGCCCAGGAGGGCTTGCATCCATCTATGAATTATCCCATACTAATAGAGACGGAACATCCACTGTTGGTACGGGGAAATCTGAGGACCCTAAATTTACAAAAATCGTTGCGTTTGAGCAAAAAGATAAAGCAGGAGGAATTTGGGCTCCATCGATTAACATAGCAGATTTGAAGGCTCCACCCCAAGACATTTTGGACACCGGAAAATATAACGATCCGGATGTGATTCACCCCGAGCAGAAAGCTCCGGGAGGAATAGAAAACTCCAGTTTTGAGAAACCGGTTAAAATTGAAACCAAAAAAGTCTATAATGAATTAGAATGGAAGAGAAGTGGAGTCTACGAGGACTTATTCACCAATGTTCCAGCACGCTTCACCAGATTCTCGTACCTTCCCAATGAAAAGAAGTACTTGGATGAAAAAAGAGCGATATATCCATTTCTTACCCAAGAAGAATTGTCAGGTAGAATCGAAGATTTTGTCGAAAGGGAAGGGTTAAATGAGTACATTCGATTCAACACGCGTGTTGAGCATGTTACTAAAAACGCAGAAGGAAAGTGGATAATCACTGTCAAGCAGAAAAATGAAGACGATGGAGAAGAATATTGGTATAAAGAAGAATTCGATGCTGTGATCGTTTCGAATGGTCACTATTCAGTACCAAACATTCCTTATATTGAAGGATTGGCAGAATTCAATAAAACTTATCCCGGTTCAGTGATCCATTCCAAGTCTTATAGATCCTCGCAAGAATTCAAAGATCAAAAAGTTTTGGTTGTTGGTTTTGGTGTAAGTACTGCTGGTTTGGTTCAGTACATTGTTCCAGTAGCCAAAGAGACAATCATTGCCCAAAGAAGCCCCAACTTGGTTTTTGAATGGATTAATGGTGCTTTGGTTTCCAAAGGCATTACGCGTAGGCCAGAAATCGAAAGAATTGACGCTGTCAAAAATGAAATCATCTTTAAAGATGGTAGTATCGAGCGAAATGTTGATAAGATTTTACTTACAACCGGTTACCATTTCCACTATCCATTTTTACAGGATTATTTGAAGGTCGTCTCTCCTTCCAACGTTAGTAGAGTCAATGGTCTTTATTACCATACTTTTTCAATCGATGATCCAACCTTGGCCACCGTTGGTGTTACTGTTGCTCATTTGAATTTCCACACAATCGAAGCTTCTGCTGCTGCCGTTGCAGGTGTTTGGTCGGGTGCAAAATCATTACCTTCCAAACAAGAACAAAAAAATTGGGAACAACAACATGTCAAGGATACCGGTAATAACTTGGTCTTCCATTTCTATGAAAATGATCAAGTCAAACCGGAATTTGTCGACAAATTGTCCCCATTACACCCAGACAATAGACCTGATATCGTATCAGAAGATCTAAAGTATCTAAATGAATTCGATATCGGTACAGCGAAGTCGGAAAAGCTTTTCTACCAATTGAAAGATGGGAAATTGAACGTAAAAGACATTTTCCCAGTATAATAGCTTATTAGTATAATAGCTTATTAGTATAATAGCTTAATAGTATTAGTAGACAATATAAGCAATCTTCATCTTTTGAAGATTATTAGCTGTAGACATGCTCTTAGCAAAAAAAAAAAAAGATCCAGAAAAAGTGTAGCAAAACGATCCTCCGCACTAGGAATTTAAGGATCAAATTGGATAACGAATGCTCCTAAAACAGCTTTCTCTACACCGTTTTGACTTTTGAGAAGGATAGCCATAAGATACTTTTTAGAGAGTTATTCTCTTTCTGTACAGCTCCTTTGATTATACCCACTGGTGCCTGACTCGACCATGAGTGAGCCAACGCTTAACTTTCATATACAAACGAGACTGATTCAGTTCAAGATACCAACAGAACTTATCAAAAAGAATTTCAAGAATGTTCAGAAACAAATTGAAAAACAAAGGAAGCAAGTTTCCGATGATGTGACTAAGATCAAGAAGAACCCGAAGCTTCCAACAGCAATGAAATTAGAAATGGTGAGAAAAATCATCAAGAATTTTGAATCATTCCAAAGAAAACTTCAGAATAATATCAAGAAAGACGAAGAATTGCGGTCAAGACTTATGGCAAGGCTTGAGAATTTAACTCTCCTAGCGCAATTCACCATCGACAAAAAGGAAGAGTCTAACGAAGAAGGCTCAAAGTCTGTTTCAGATGGTGGCGATAGATTGTTGGATCTACATAATGTTAATCTTATCAATTGGTATAGAGATCAAACCAATCTACTAATAGTTGACTATTTACTTAAATCCAATACTTATTCTGGGACTAACATTGGAAATAAACTTTTAAGATCATTCCAACAAACAAACCTTTTGAAATTGATTGATTACGACTTACTAGAAAATTTTAACAAAGTATTTGTTTCCATAATTGAACATCATGATTTATCTTTGGTTGTTGCCTGGTTCAACGAGAATAGAAATGCATTAAAAAAAGTGAACTCAAACCTTGAGTTTGAAATTAACTATTGCGAGTTTTTATCCTTGATTAATAAGGGTCAAGTAAATGAAGCTATATACTTTTCAAGAGAAAAACTCTCTCCTTATGGTAATAAAGGTAATTATTCCGATGGTGATTATGAAAAACATGAAAAGAATCTAAATAAATTAAAGGAAATTGGGGGCTTATTAGTCTACATGTCAATAAACGAAGGAGTCAATCCTAAGAATGGTAATGAGAGTACTCTTTTCTCTAGTGCCGTAATGGCAAACACTCCAAGATTTCATGAATACAAGCGCTTATTGTCCAATGAAAGGTGGGAAAGCCTATCTAAATGTTTTATCGAAAACTTCAATAAGATCTATGGTATTTCCAAAACCTATCCCCTTTTCGTTTACTTGTCTGCTGGTCTTTCAAGTTTGAAAACTAAATCATGTTATTGCAATTCAGAAAATACTATATTTCATAATGATGATTATGAAAATAATGTGGACTCAAAAGAGGATATATACAAAAAGGATTTGGCAGTTTTAACAGATAAGAAATTTAGAGGTCCAAATCAATATTATAGATTACTTAATAAGATCAACAATTGTCCAGTATGCTCCCCAGAATTATTCACTTTGAGCAAAAACCTTCCTTATGCTCAATTAATAACTCATATTTTTGAAAAACCTTATAAATTACCTAATGGTAACATTTATCCTTTTGATAAATTATTGAAGCCCTCAGAAAAGCACTTGTCGGAGAAAAATACCTTATTACGTATGAAAAAGATAAAAGACCCCTTAACAAGGGAAATTTTTATGATTGAAGATTGTATCAGAGTATATCCAGCCTAATTTTGTCTTAAAATTACTTTATTTGACGCTTGATGTATATATTTTTCTATTTTTTTTTTTTTTTCGAAAACCGGGACTCCCTAACAATTCATGACAATTATAGTTTCTTTTACAATATTGTAGATGATTTACCAAATTTTGTTATTCTAATCAGAATCAGAATCATTGTTTTCAGGTTTTAACTTTTGCTGATCCTTTGGAACAAACTTATCAAAAACATACACTCTTGCCTCCCTTTCTGCGGCTGGTTTTGTTGTATCTCTTATGCCATTTGTCCTTTTATGATGATAGCCAGGAAAACTTAACCAATCAAACTTTCCAGACCTTTCAACTCGAAAGCCTTCACTTCTTCCTAAAATTTTTATATTCCATGATGCATAAGGTTCACCTTCGAATAAAGACAAGATTATTTTCCCTTCTCTTGCTTCATCAGATGTGATGGCGGTTGAGTATCCAGCAAAGTCATCTTTTGCAGAGTTATTAGCTAAACTGAATAAGTCTTTGCAACTTTTGAAATAATTTAGAACCAATTTCTGATGATCTCTGATGTTTCTATCTACATCCTTCATCCCTCTCCCTGTATGTGGAAAGTTGAACATGATATAATTAAGCTTTTTGCCCGCAGGAAGTATACGGTTTGGCTTTTGCTTGGTCTTGGAATTTGGTTTAAGCTTTAAACTTGTCACCAAATCAGTGGCATCAACTTCATGAATAACATTCACACCTTCACTTTCCAAAAAATTCATAATCTCTTCCACTCCTGGGTACTTTGAAACTACCTCTTCCTTTGAATCAAAACTAGTAGCCACTAAATTTTCAGGTGATATCAAATTCTCTTGCACTAAGGAACGAGCAAATGAAAAATCTCCTTCACCTACCAACAAAAGAGTGGCATCAGGCTTAAATGGAATGAGTCCCTTTTGCTGGTGTTGAATTTGTTGCTTTGATTGTGCTTTCTTTTTAGAACCACCAGATTTCATGGAACTTTGTTTCTCTTCTTGCTTCTGCTTTTGGACTTCTAATGTCTTCGATTCATTTTGTTTTAATTTTTCATGGGCTTCATGGCGCAACAAGGCACCCTTAAGACCCTTGGTTTTATTAGCAGACTTCCTGCCTTGTAATTTTCTACCCATACTAAGCAATGACTGCTGGACTGAATCGTTAAACAAGCTGAACTCAAGATACATTTTTCATTTATGATCGTAATTTTTTTTTTCGCTCATCTCAAATGTACCCCAAAAAAACGACTGCAAATTCTACAAATAGTTTACTGTGAATACAAATGCCCTTGTTATTAGTGATATATAAAAATGCCTAAATATGAAAAGCTCTTTCTTCACCGACATTATAGTCGGCATCTTTAGTTGCATTAACTGCATTGTCATCGCTTAAACCAGAGCTTTCATACTCATCTTCGTCTTGTGAATCGGGAATTGTATTTCCAAGTGAATCAGTTTTAGCAGAAGTATTGTTGATGTTCATTTGACCGTCATCCGAGGAGGAATTTTCATCAGAGGAATCATTGTCGAGCTCTTGTGAAGAGGACTTCTTTTCATTCGATGGTTCTTGATCTTCATCATCAGAATCCAATGGTTCTAAAATCTCTTTGAAACCATCATTAAATTCATAAAAGATCATGAATGTACCTTGTGAATTCAAAACTTCATCTTCAGTGACAACGTATACTGATTCATCGCTGATTCTCCACCAGGTACCTCTCAATTTACGGTAGCAAATATAATGACCATAATTATGAGTACCATAATGGGAAATCACCGCTTTCAAATCATAAACCAATTTTGGATTGGCTGGTTCTGTAATCATTGAGTTATTTGATACGTCAGTACTAGCGGTATTAGCATTGACGATATCTTCCTTCATGTTTATATCCTCACTGGGAGTTGATTCTGAGCTTTGACTATTATCGGAACTAGGTGACTCTGAGGATGTTGGATAGTCTTCTACGCCATTACCAGAAGACTGTTGACTTATTATTGTTCTTTCATCTTGTTTTCTGAAAGGTAATCTAGCATCCATATTAATATCTTTTGGTTCAGCAACATAAGAAGACAAATCAAATTTTGCTGGGAATGCAACATTGCTTGAGTTCTTGACAATCATGTAAGTTCTTGGATCAAAAACAGATCTATTTATATGCATTGATAATAAAGGAGGAGGCCTACTTAACAAAATTTGTTTCGACTTCTTTGTCTTCCTTATCATTTGTTTGGTAGTTAATTTTTCGAAAGCTTCATCACTCACATGATTTTTAGCCAATTCATTATCGATGAGCTCAATTCTTTGCTTGAAATTTTTGATCAAGGTTTCATTAGTGGATTCTTCTATTTTATTGTTCAAAAACTCTTTAGTTTGGTTTAACCCACATCTGTTACAATTAACATCTTCGATGATTTCCGGAGTGATCCAATCATTCATTAGGCCATCTAAAGTATATTTAGAGTAATATGACTCCTTTTGAGGCAAATTTAAACTTAAACCACTAATGACAGAATATCGAATACCACCAACTTCACCACATGCAACGCAACCAATCCTTTCGGCTGACACCCCATCAACAGGAGTGATCAAATTCAATGGAAATACTTTATGATCTGCATCAACCAAATTTGGATCAACTTGAGAAGCAGGAACGTAAACATTCCCTAATTTACCTAAGTCATCACAGCCCGAGAGTAAATTTGGAATTTGATTAATATCCCAATATTTTTCATCATCATTTTTAAAATTATTCTTTTTATCAGTTTGACCAATAGTTTTTTTATATTCCGTTTCGACTAAACCCATTACCAATTGATAAAACTCTTGAGCATCTTCTTGATTATAACCAGTGAAGAAATTTTGCTTTGGACCATTTGGCATTTTATTTAAGATTGGTTTTGTACTAAACTCTTTACCTCGATTACCGTACTTACCATTAACATCATCAAATAATTTTTTCAATGCTTGAGTGAAAACTAATTCAGAATTAGGTTGATTAGATTTGATTTTGATTATTTTGTCTCCATTATTCATTTCAATTTCTTGATAAAAATAAGAATCTATAAAATTTAGTAATTGCCTTGAAGATGCTAAAGATTGAATAACTGAGTTCATAAAGCAAGTGTTACCATCATTGCTTATACCACCGAGCTCACCACCATTCTTTAAAGCGAATTTCAATTCCTTTGATTTTTTCTTCATTCCACCAAATCTCGATCTGGAATTGAATGATGAATTAGAAGAAGACATAAACTTATAACCAGAATTCATTTTAGAAATAACTTTGTTCAAAACTTGTGGAATATTAATAATATTTTGGTTATGGGTAATATAAAGTAATGGAACAATGAATAGTATTAAAGATATGGATGATTTGAATTTCTTAAAAAAATTGAATATGACAGAGGTATAATCACCACTATAAGGTCTAAATAAATGATTTAATTGAAACACGATGGACGATAAGATTATATTCTCTTCCTTTGAAATTATTAATAAAATTAATGAAATTAAGATAATAAAAGATGCAATTTGAAACTTGATTGAAAATGACATACAGAAACGGATCAACAATAATTCAACCAACACTACCAAGGAAATGGAGGTTTGGTAATCTCAACTGTGAATACTTTGACTTTTCAAAACCTTATCTAGATTTTGCAACTCAAAGATCGAATTCTTTCGATTATTGTTTTTTTTTTTTTTTTTTTTTCAATCAAAGCAACTGTTCAAACGTGCAAATCAATTCGAAATTTGAAATAGAAGGAGGCTATCCTTACTCAGTTTATTTCAAAAAACGTTAAACAACAACTCTCGTCTTATGTCTGAGACTCAAACGGATTCTAATCAAAAAGATGTTAAGTACTTTTCAATTTATGAAGAAAATTTTTCGATATGAAGCTCTCATTAAAAAAATTTAGTGATGTTTTCAGTTCGCTAATTTTTTTCTCCACTTAAAAAAAAAAAAAAAAACGATTTTTGCACGTTTTAAACATTTTACAGCCAATTTTTCAATAGTACTATAGTTTTCGTTTAATAACAGAGATAGAAACAGAAAGACAAGAGAAGAAAGATCTTTATGTGTTTATGTAAGGAGTAAGAACAACCTTGTAAAAAAAAACAGACAAAAATAAAAGAATAGGATAAAAAAGTAGTGAACGAAAGATCATAAAGCTAAACAAAACAACGATGAATCATTAAGTTTCAATAACATCATGAAAATACAACGGTCAATGACTTAAGGTCTGCCTTGACCGTATAAGGAAGATGGAGGAGGAGCACCTCTACCATAGTTTTGATATTGATTACCCATTGGAGGTCTATCTTTACCCCAACCACATTTCAAAGGTCTACCATTTATGGTGAAACCAGCCAACTGAACAATAGCCAAGGCAGCTCTTTCGTGAGAGTCATATTTTACAAAAGCACAACCTCTTTCTGGGTGGAATTTGAAGTCAACAATGAAACCAAAATTCTGTAATAAAGGAATTAAGTCAGTTTGTTGAGTGAAGTGAGCGATATTACCTAAGTAAACTGTAGTTTGCCATGACGGAGTTTGTCTTAAAACGATATCATAAGATTGAGGAGACATGACTGGGATATTCTGTTGACCACCATTGGCAGCGGCAGCAGCAGCTACGGCAGCAGCAGCAGCAGCAGCAGGGTTTGAAGGAGGAGGAACTTGAACGTTTGAACCGACCGCATTATTTGATTGATTTGGTAAATTTTGTTGAAGATTTGGAGAACCAAAGTTATTATTTGGAACCAAGTTTGAATTTGATAATTGCTGTTGAGGTAAAACGTTTAAATTATTAAAATGTCTATATTGACGATTTGAATTATTATTTTGATGATGATGATTATGACGATTATTTCTAAAGTGATTTGAATTACCGTTTGAAGACTTATGAGAAGCCCAATTACATCTAATGGCTCTTCCATTAATCCATTCACCATTCATAGTTTGTAAAGCTAATTCTGCATCATTTTGTTGAGTAAAAGTAACAAAACCGTAACCTCTTGATCTAGCAGTTTGCATATCCCACATGACATGAGCTTGTTTAAGAGAAGGAAATTTACTAAAAGCTCTACCCAAAGATTCATCATCAACTTCAGGACTCAAGTCACCAACGAATAAATTGAAAATAGGTTCATCTATAGTATTATTAGAATTTATTGAAGAAGATTGGAAAGCCCAATTAATTTTAATTTCAGAATTATTAATGATACGACCATTTAAAGTATGTAAAGCCATATCAGCAGATTGAGTATTTTCAAACTCGATGAAAGCGTAATTGAAACCGGGTCTATTTTTATCGTTTAAAATCTTAATTGATTCAATATTACCAGCAACTGAAAATAAATCTCTTAAAATATCTTCGGTAACTGATTTATGTAAACCACCAACGTATAAGATTTTGTTCGACACTTCACGGCCACCTTCAATTGCACTAGCAGGATTAACTTCTGGCTCTGGGTGGTCTTGGTCAACTGGCTGTTCATTTTCAGTGGAATGTTGTTGTTCATTTTGCTCAGCAGGAGTTTCAACCGGGGCTTCAACTGGGGCTTCTGGGGACTCAACCGATTCAACTGGTTGCTCAGCTTGTTTTTCAATTGGGTGTTGTTGTTCAGACATTATGCACTTATTATAACAAAACTTTTTTTAGGAAAGAATTAAAACAAATGATGGAAATAAATCTATTATAAAGGGGGAAATTTGGGATTCAAAGTTAAAACTCAAATAGAATGAAAGTAATACACTCAGGGAAACAATTAACAATACAAAGGAACGACTAGGTTGGTTAAAATAACGTAAACTGAAAAATTTACAAGGTAAAACAAAAAACGTTGAAAAAAAAATATAAAAAAAAGAAGAAAAGAAAAGAAAGAAAAAAAAAAGAAGAGGAAGAGAGGAAAGAGGTATTGGATAAATTGAAGAAGGAAAGAAATTCAAAGGGAGTGGAATTCTGACTCTTTGGTAATCCAATTTGTTGATGAATTTAAAGAGAAGTTAATTGACTTTTGATCAAAAAAAAATGATATAATTTAACGAGAATTGTTTTGGAAAAATTTTAAATCAACAAAAAGCCATTTTTGTGAGTTTTTTTGTTGATCTTTACTGCCATCCCACTGCTCCATTGGTCTGCCATTCATCTACTCGCATTGTTCTTCGATTCCACCCTCCACCAGCCACTGGCGATTATTCCCCAGCACACCAACAACCAAACACCTTCTTCGAAGGGCATTCTCCAAAGCATTGAATCAGATTAAAACTACTGGTGTATGGGTGCTTTCTGTAGTTGGTTCGGACACGACGGTACCGAAAACGGTTTTCACGTGACCAAGGATACCGGTCACATTCAGCCATTAGATGGTGGATATGATGTGAATGATATGATGACCAATGGGCTGATGGGTGCCTCGGCGCTCAAGCAATTTAACGGCGGAAGAAGGATACGTGGAAGAATATGTCTGTGAAAAACATGTAAACGATATGTAAAGGGCAGGCAATGGGACTGACGGAAGTAATGGATAATGGAACTGATGGATATAATGGATATAATGTCAGGGCAATGGTTAGTCAACTCAGAGACTTATACAATCACGTAGATAGTAATAAAGGATTTGGGTGCTAAACGCCAGTGTGTGTCAATCAAGAAGAAGCGAGAAGGAAAAAGGTTTTCATATCTTCAATGAGAAAGTCAACCATTGCAAATGCCAGAGTCCATAGGGAGTATGGTGGTCAAGATAGTTATTAAGGATCCAAGACACCTCAAAGGGATCAAGACAAGCTTAGAAGAGGCCAAACTTTTATCCGGGTCCCGCGATAAGATCAGTCGAAAGGACGGAGAGATTGAAATCTTGACCAACACCAATGATTGCAGGACGGTGGAAGCAAACTTGCCGGGGATATCGTATAGGCTCGAGCAGGTGGAGGTGACTGAACACCCACAGACATTTGATCAGATGGTCCGCCAGCTCTTGCAGGGAGTTCCCGAGGATGAAGTCGAGCGGTTGATGCAGAAGGTGCCGAAAAAATGGACCATCTATAAGCCCATGGTGCTATTCAAGAGTGGGACTTTTGATGATCCAGTGTGGACTAAGCATCTTAGCCCGAGCTTTTGGGAGCTGCTTAAGCAGACTGGGTTTTTCGAAAACGTAACTCATTTTGCAGTCAACAAGCCGATCATCGAGTCGGACGTGATGAGACGACCTTTCAATATCCTCCCACTCTACGGAGACTTTGGTCCACTGAGCTCGTTCGAAGAGCCCAGTGATCAAGACTTCCGATCGGCGTTTTGGTGTCAGATCACCCAGAACGGAATCATACAAACGTGGAGTCCCAAATACACCATGTTCAGTCGAGGTAACATCAAGGAAAAGGCAAGAATCTTGCAAAACTACAACATCAATCCTGGCGACTGGGGGTGTGACTTATACGCTGGTATTGGCTACTTCACCTTACTGTATCTCACCAGAGGCATGAAGATGTTTTGCTGGGAGATCAACCCGTGGTCAATCGAAGGCTTGGTAAGAGGGCTACAATCGAATAAGTTCAAATACCGAGTAGTCGAACACCAACAAGAGTATACCAAACAACAATTTTCCCAAGACGAAATTGAAGGCATCCAAGCGGTGATTTTCAAAGAAAGCAACGAGTATTCGCTTCATCGCTTACAAGAATTGACTCCCGCCATTCTGCATATCAACTTGGGTCTACTTCCAAGTTCCAAACCTTCCTGGCAATATAGTGCCAAAATACGAAAAACCAGTCCTGGCTATATTCACATCCATGAAAACGTTCACACCACCGACGTGGACCGCCTAAAAGACGAAATCGAGTCCTTCTTCCACCCGGGCTCCGTCCAGCATGTAGAGAAGGTGAAGACCTTTGCTCCAGACGTCTGGCACATTGTCTTTGACCTACTTACTCAATAACCTACTTACTCAATAACCTACTTACTCATCAACCTCTTCCCAGTACATAGACTCAGGTTAAGCATCTCCGCCGCGCACCCGTGCACCAGACACCGGCAACTGCGCCAACAAATGATCATCTTTGTCCTTTGTTTTCGGAGTAAATGCTTTTAATAAAGGATTTTTATCTACTAAACCGTATTGAACAGGGCAACGAGGGTACTGTCACTTACTTGATTTAAAATTTCAGGTACTCAATTAGTTGTAAAAGTTTTCAGTTTCATAGCATTCGATTTTTGGAAAAAGGATTGGGCCTTTTTTAATTTTTTTTTTTTTTTTAAGTTTTTTAGTGTTTTTTTTTTTTTTTTTTTTTTTTTTTTTTTTTTTTTTTTCTTTCTTTTGACGTTATTTTTGTTTCATTTTCATTTTTAATTTGGAAAGATTCATTCCAATTTGTATCGTCTAGCCATTCCCACATACATCTATTCGCTTTATACCACCAAACACTGTTGGCAAAGGTAGCTCACGTTGACGGATTTCAGCGAACGGTTTGACACATTTTTATTTTGAATAAAAGGGAAAACAAACAACTAAAGGAAAACCCGAAAAAAAACAACAAAAAACCCAAAACAAAAACTCACTCCCAGACCATTTTAATTAATAATTGCCAGGTTACTAGCTTGTCGAGTAGTTGGTCCATTGAGTAATAATCTATTCAAGATGTCAAATAACCATATTCCCATAAAAACAGAGGATGATCAAATGTATCATCAGGTTCCTATGAAGACGGAGGATGATCAATTATATGATATGCTAAATTTTTCACCTCCAATGATACCTAATAAGAATGGACGTCAGGAATCGCAACCGGCGAATCAAGCTTTTCTGAATTCGACCTCTCCATCGATACCTTCAACCAATATAGAATTTGATCATTCAAAAAGTCCAATAGAGAGAGATATGAACGAACTATTGGTTAACGACCAATCAATCATTAATCAACCTAAATTTCAGATTAATGATAATAATCAGTTCCATAAGAATGTTAATATTAATCTAGGTAATAAATCGGGATTATCGTTAAATACGGATAATCTATACCAAAATCATTCAAATAATGATTTATTATCACCAACAAATTTCAATAACTATAATAATAATAGTTCAAGTACGTTTTTAAATCCAAGAAGTCCAAGTGTCTATTCAAATCATTCTTTATATAGTGATGCTTCATCAAATCCAGCAAGTCCATTTTTGGATGCTTTATCACATTTCAGTAATAATCACCAATCAAGTTTAAATGAATCGGCAAGTCCTTTACCCAACCAATTTAATGATATTCCTCAATCGGTTCCGTATCTAGGCCATGACGTTTCAAATTCAATGAACAATTTCGATACCGAAATTGCTTTAGGTGGTTCTATTTCAAGTACTAACTTGATTGGTATGACCCAGCCAAATCAATCAAATCACTTGATTAATCAAGTTAATGAAACGTCTCCTCAATATAACCAACAGATTGGTCAAAATCCTCAGTTTAATTTCTCATTAACTGAAGAACCTTTGCCTCAATTAAATGCTAATTTAATCCATAATCAATTAACCAATGACTTGAGTCAATTGACCGAAAACAACTTGATCAATTACAACAATACGATTCTGCAACAATCAAATCAATTACAACAACAGCAACAGCAACAACAACAACTTCATCAACAACAGCTTCATCAACAATTTGAACAACAACAAATGCTTCTACATCAACAAGCTCAAAATCAGCTTCAACAACGTGAAGTGACCATTTCAATAGATAAAGCACCGGAAACTGTTGCTAGAACACCTTCACTATTTTCAAACTCTTCAAGAATTCTTCAGTTGAAAATTCACCTCATCAAGGTTCAAATACTGATCAAAATATTCAAAATAATCAAAACAATTTAAATCCTTTATTCCATAGTAATAGTACCTCAAACTTAATGATCAATTCACAATTATCCCCTTCAAGTCCTGGGTCAGTGGTTTCAGATTTATCTGAAAATCAACAAAATTTATTACTCAAGCCGGAAGAATTTCAAAATATTAAAAGAGGTCGTAGGAAAAATCACTCAAACAAAACTCATCAACATTCAAGATCAAGATCAAGACTGAGATCCTCTATAACAAGTGATATGGACGAGGATGGATTAAGCGATAATGATCAAAATCAAAATATTGATAATGATGACTCAAATAAAAATTTGTCCATTTCTTCAAGGGAAAAAATGTTGGAATTAGCATCTCCAAATCAATCATCCAAAAGAACTCAGAAACATCCTTCTGTTTACGCTTGTCATTTATGTGATAAAAGATTCACTAGACCCTATAATTTGAAATCCCATTTGAGAACTCATACTGATGAAAGACCCTTTATATGTAATGTTTGTGGTAAAGCTTTTGCTAGACAACATGATCGTAAAAGACATGAAGACTTACATACCGGTGAAAAGAAATTCCAATGTAAAGGTTTCTTAAAAGATGGTACTCCTTACGGTTGTGGCAGAAAATTTGCAAGAGCTGATGCTTTAAGAAGACATTTTCAAACTGAAGCTGGTAAAGAATGTATAAGACTCTTAGTCGAAGAAGATGAGCGTGAAAAAGTATCCAATGGACAATCGAAACTTGAAAAAAATGGTGATCTAAATGATAATTCGGCTATTGGAATGGCTAATATAATGAATGCCCAAAATGCTTCCTTAAATCCTCCAACTACTAACTCCTCAAACAACAATGATGAAACTAGCTCGAATGATTTCCTAAGTCCTACAAGTGCGTTATTAAGCAGTACTTCAAACAGTGTTCAATCAATTCCTCAGGTTGCAATTTCTCCTCCTGATTAGTTCTCTGATGTCACCTGGACTAACCTTTGTTTTTTCGTTTTCTCTTACATTTCTATTCTTCTGATTCGTCGTAACTTCTTACGTCTTGTTTATTTCTTTATATATATTGTCTGTTTTTTTTTTTTTTGCTTTTTTAATTTTTTTTTTATTATCAACGCTTAATGGTTATATGGAGTTTTATTTTCTGGTTTCTTTCACTTACTTCTCTCTTCAAAATTTTCCTTATGTTTTGCTTACTGTATCTACATTTGCTGATGAATGGATGAATAAAAAACAAGAACACTATCAAATATACAGATCTTGTAATATCTAACCCGATGTAGCTTAATGAAGTTTTGAAGTAATTGACGTTTTTTCAGTCTTTTCTCGTTTTAGTTTTTTTTTTTTTTTTTTTTTTTTCAGTTTTTTTTTTTTTGAAAAAGAATTATACCAGCCTGAAAGGTACCCATAATTACATAACAAGATGTCATTGGAATATGAAGAGCTGATGATAGATAGGCTATCACGCCAGTCGAAGAGTCAAGAGCATGCAACAAAAGAGGAAAAGGAATTACAAGAATTACGCGATTCTAAACAACAATTAATGATGAAGCAGAGTCAAGACTACTTAGAGACTCTATTCAAAGACCAAGCAAGCAGTCCAGTATCAATAAAAAATGCCCAAATAACTAATTCCCAGTCTTTCAGGGACCTGATTTTGAAAGAACAATTTAAACCAATATTAGCTACGAACATCACAACTTTGAATGACTTTTTCCAAAAGCTTGATTTAGTGAATGAAAATTTAAATAAATTGAACATAGTTGAAAATTCATTGGTTTCGCTTCACCAGTTGCCCAGAAAGTTATTCCATCGCAATAAATTTATACCCCAGGTAGTACCTGTTTTCAATATAATACCAAATAAGAAGTTTTACGCCAAAACAGGTACAAATATAGGTAATGGGGAAGGAGATGGATATATTCAATTTCAATTGAAAAATATATTTGGGGGCGCTGAAAATTTGATTTTTGATGCTATAACTGGTACCAAAACACAGTCATCATACCATCTTAATTATAATCAGCCAATTTTGAACCAATCCAATTACATTTTAGAAAACATTTTATCATTGAACACCAGAAAATTAGACTGGATCAATTGTGATGTTAAAACCAGAGGTTTAACAAATCGAATCTATACCCAATATTCAAGTAATATAAACCATGAATTGATCATGGAAAATCAATGGAGATCATTAATCAATACTGGATCGAAGTCTTTGGAAGTGATAAACCAAACCGGGGAGGATTTCAAATCTTCTTTAATATATAACTGGAGATACGATACTAGAAATAATAGGTCTTTACCAACCAGTGGGAAATATTTAAGACTCGGTATTGAATATAATGGTTTGTTTAACTTCAATACTTATAAATATGTTAAATTGGTTTATGAGTCTCAATTTGCTTATAAGTTTGCTAAAAACCATTCATTAATTTTGAGTAACAAATCGGGTATTTTACATTCATTAAATGGCAATAGCTCAATACTTGATAGATTTTATATTGGAGGTCCAAATGATGTGCGATCATTTACCATTAATGGATTAGGTCCTAAAAACTATAATTCATCAATTGGAGGAGATTATTTCTTAAATGGTGGGATATCAGTAATTTCTAATATCCCAAGGTATGAGGAATCTAATTTTAAAATTCATAATTTTATAAATTTTGGTAAACTATTACCAATTAATCAAACTAAACCTTCTAAAGAGTTAGCTAAAGATTTAATCAAAGAACACTCAATAAGTTATGGATTTGGTTTATTATTCAATCATCCAGTTGCAAGATTTGAATTAAATTTTGTCTTACCATTAGCAGTACATGAACGAGATTATACTAGAAAAGGTATACAATATGGTATTGGTATTTCATTTTTATAATCAGTGTATATAAATAAAGGCATAAAATGTATATAGATAATATTTATTTTCTATCGTGATTTGTAACCCAAGATTTATGTTCTTTTATTACTTCTGGAATGATCAAACTTTCAATTTCAACATCTTGATCAATTTGTTTATCGGTTAATGTTATCCAATTTTCTTTACCATCAGGAGTAACGAAGACAACTTCTTTTTTCCTAGTTTGTAATAAATTTCCAATTACTAATTGGTGTTGATATCTATCTAAAGCTGATTTAGCCTTCTTAATAAGAATAGAACTATCGGTTTCCAATTTAAAAGATACAATCATTGCACTAGGAGCCCAATTATCAACTAACCTACTCAAAAATTTAGGAACTTGCTCCAAATCAACAATAAGCTTACCCGTGGCTTGAGATTGAATTTTATGTTGAGGTAATCTTGATTGAGGTAAAAAAAAATCTGAAACTGCAGCAGCCAAATAAAATAAAGCTTTTGAATCTAAAGACTGTAATAAGTTCAGATATTGTCCTTAAAGTATATAAATACTGATTCACCGTAGTAAATGGTACCAATAATAAAGATTTTGAAGTTTTAGCATCATTATATTTTCTTAAAACAACCAACATTTGATCGGCAAAATCAGGATTGATTTCAACTTTATTATTCACTTCAGTCATGTAATCCAAAAAACAATTGGTGGTATGACTATAATGTCTCGAATATGGCAAAAGACTAAACTCCCGATGCAAAAAAATCACTGCATAATCATTCTCTAAGAAATATTCTGCTGAGGTTGCACCTCTAGTACCAGCACTGAAATTATCAATAAACCTAACAGTATTATTCTCCAATGGCACAGTGGTACCTCCAGAGGTCACCAACACCACCTTCTTACCGGTCACCTTCTTGTGATGTTCAATGAACTCCGAAACCTGATCGGATATTTCTCCCAAGTAGCTTGGAGGTTTATGGGTTTTGAAATACTTATCCTCATCGGATATCTGAGCAGCTGGGAAATCCGGTATCGTTCGATCTATGGCCGAATCTGCTTCCGGGTTCGACGTACGAAACGACTTGGACTGCTTGGGGCTAATTGGAGTCATCTCTTAATGGTTTATCTAAGCATAGGCTACTCAAGTTAAAGTAGTATTCGTTTCGTCGTTTATTCACCAAAGAAAAGAAAAAAAAAATCAGTTTGGTCCCCCACAAAAACGGTCAGTGTGCGAGTTGCAACAATCTCTATCCATCACATCTGCTACCCAGGACACCAGTACTGGCTCTGGCCGACTGGCAGCCAGGGCTTATCTGCTTGAGGGCTGGAATAAGGGTTGAAATAAGGGTAAATTCAAGGCTAAAAACGGGGGAAAAACGGTCGTCGCAAGTTGGAGCTGGAGATCAAAACTGAAATTTTAACTGTCAAACGACAATCCATTCCACTTACCAGCACCCTTCTTCTTTTTCACTTCAATTCAGACTTTATCATTCTATCTTTCTTTGGACCATCTAGGTCATTTTGGCTGAACGAGTCTTGCAAACTGTCTATTTCCAGTGGGTTTGTCAGCTGCCTTTGGTGTCTTTTTTGAGTGAGGCAAAAAAACCAACAGATTCTTTAAAAAAAAAAAAAAAAAAAAGGTTTTATCTTCTTCTGATAACAATTTGACTTATCTTTGGCATTGCTAGATTAATAGGACACTGGGAGAAAAGATAGGCCAGAGAGATATAGAAGAGGATGTCTGCTGATTTTTGGAGCTCTTCCCAGAGAACGCGATGGCAATTGACCCGACTGAACTTGCTTGAGAGCAGAAGAAAGTTGATGATACTAGAGAAGAAGATGATTCAGAATGGGTTTATCAAGGATTATCCTAATATCAACTATGACTACAACATGAGGATCTATTTGCATACGTTGTTGGTGAAGTTGGGACGAAGATTGAACATCAGACAAGTGGCGTTGGCTAGCGCCGAAGTCTACTTGACCCGATTTCTAACTCGAGTTTTATTGAAGGAGATAAATGTTTATTTATTGGTAACTACGTGTATTTACGTGGCGTGCAAGATCGAGGAGTGTCCTCAGCACATTCGATTGATTATCTCTGAAGCCCGAAATCTCTGGCCAGAGTATATACCTCATGATATAACCAAATTAGCTGAGTTTGAATTTTATTTAATTGAAGAGATGGAGAGTTTTTTGTTTTTACATCATCCTTATAAATCGTTGATGCAAATAAGGTCTTTCTTGGAAGAAAACTATAGTGTGTATGGGTTCCGGTTGACTAATGATGAACTACAAAACTGTTGGTCTTTGATTAACGATAGTTACATCACCGATTTACATTTACTATTTCCTCCCCATATCATAGCGGTTGCATCAATCTACATCACGGTGGTCTTGAAGAAAAACTTGACGGCGCTAAGAGGTGGCACCAGTGGTGGTGCCAGCAGCGGCGGCGCCGCCGCCACTGGCGCCGTCAGTGGGTCCTCTACCACTGGAGCCTCTGCTGGATCTACAGATGGACCCGGAGGGATCTCTACTAGCGCAAGCACCATCAACCAAGCCCAGCAGCTCCAGCGGACAAACTCCAGACAAGACGCCAGTAACACCGATGCAAATCGATGACTTGATGGCATTGGCAAACTCCAGCAACAATCACCCGCAGACCACCAACTCTACAATCAACCAGCCCAACACCCAGTCCCAGGATGAGTTCGATCCCTCCCACTTCCAGGATATCAAACTAGACGAAGACACCATCAAAATCAACAAGTTCATGAACTTTCTCAGCCATTCCCACATCAACCTAGATGAAGTCGTCGAGTCAATGCAGGACATGATCAATCTCTACGTGGTTTGGAATAGATACAATGAGAACAGTGTTCGTAAAGCTCTCCAGTACATGCTTCTAAACCGTTAGCCCTTCAATACCCTCTGCTTATATAATCTTACAATACAAACGGCACAGCTTCCTCCTGATTGTCTGCTCCCTTGACAAAGACCTCCAATTCCTTGCTGAAATCAACCGATTTTCCTCCTCCAACGGTGAAAATTGCACCAGTTTGAATTTTTGTTTGGCTTTTTTTTTGTTTTGTTAGTTCCTGTGTCTTTGTTTTGTGAATTGTTTCTCTCAAAAAGAGAAAAAAAAAAAAAAAAAAAAAAAAAAAAAAAAAAAAAATTGAACAAAAATCAACACCAATTCAAGCCAACAAATACATTAATTTGAGATACCAGGATAAAATTTCAGTTTGCCAGGGACCAGTTGGTTTGAACGTTTTGGATACACGAAGACAGAGAGTGAGTGGGCCACCGAAGGTTGTTAATTTGAACTTGTACAGAGTTTTTTTGTTTGACATTGGCTTTAATATTGTCTTTTTCTTTTTTTCCTTTTTTTTCAGTTGGTGAAAAAAGATGACTAGAGTTTCAGAACCACGGGTATCTGAACCGAAAGGTAGTAGTGTTAGTGAGTCTACTAAGACCTCTACTATACAGAAAGAAGGTTTAGTTGAGGATAAGGGATCGAATGATATAAAGAAGGGTAAAACGTCATATCATGGTTCATTTCTTGCATCGGTCGAAAGAAATCAAATACGTATTTCAAGATCGCTTTTAATATGTCTTTATTTGTTTCATGTTTTATATCCTTCAGTTCTTCCGTATACTTCGAAATTTATCCATTTACAGTATAGATCAGGAACCAATTCAAATGGAGAAGCATTATACGATATTGGTAAAGATGATGTTTATTTCATACTTAATTGTGTGATAACTTTAACTTTCTTGAGATCTTTTCTTATGCAATGGTGTTTTGGACCATTTGCAAGATATTATTGTCATATTCATTCTAAAAAGGCTAAAGTTAGATTTGCTGAACAATCATGGTCATTGGTTTATTATATGTTTTCTTTTGCTCTTGGAGTTTACTTATATATCAGATCTCCTTATTGGTTGGATATAGATCATATTTATTTAAATTGGCCTCATTATCAAATCACGTCCTCTTTCAAGAAATATTATCTTATATCAATTGGTTTTTGGATTCAACAAGTTTTTGTTTTAAATATTGAAGAAAAAAGAAAAGATCATTATCAAATGTTCAGTCATCATATAATTACCTGTGCTTTAATCATAGGTTCTTATTATTATTATTATACTAGAATTGGTCATCTTATTTTAATGATTATGGATTCAGTTGATATCTTCTTATCGGGTGCTAAAATGTTAAAATATGCTGGATTTTCAAAAGCTTGTGATTTTATGTTTATTTTATTTTTATTATCCTGGGTTATCTTAAGACACGGTTTATACAATTATTTATTTTATCATGCTTGGTCAAAAGCAACTACTTTAATGTCAAATGCAAAATGTGTGCCCGGTGTTATTCAAAAAAGATGCTGGACTCCTAATGTGATTAATTTCTTTCTTGGTTTATTAGGTGGTTTACAAATTATTACTATTGTTTGGATGTACCTTATCTTTAAAATTGCGTATAAAGTTGTCACCGGTACTGGGGCTGAAGATGTTAGAAGTGATGATGAAGAAACTGATGTTGAAGATGAGAGTGTAACTGAAAAGGTTAAATAATCAACCTTGTTATTTTCTCGTCGTGTATTTTTAGTTTTTTGTAATATAAAGAAAGTTAGAAGTAATGCTTCAATTCCTTTTTTCGAATTTACCTTTCTTAATCTCCAAATTTGTTCACGATATTTATTCGAACATATATACTCAAAACCAAAAAAAGATCCAAAAAAAAAAAAATTGAATTTCCATTTTGATTTCAAATAAAAAAAAAGTATACTTAAAAACATATATCTCTTACAATACGTATGTCATTTGATTTGTTTGTATTAAAATAGTTGTACTCTTTATAGAACACGATGTAGTTTACGCAGGGTCTAATACTAAACTAACGTATAAGCAAAGAATCATAACGACAAACCCCCAAATTACTAAGAATAATGAAGCATTTTTCAATGTCTTGTGTTTTTTGGTTAAAACATCAACATCAGATCCAACTAATGTATAGCCAAATAAACCTGGTAATATAAATGAAATAGCAGTTGATCCAGTAGCACCCACGATTGCTAAAACTAATGCAAATGATTTAACAGTGACTGCTAAATAATAACCAACTAATAATAAAGAAACAGAAATTGTATAAAAAACTTTATTTGGAAATGGAACAACAAACGAAGGTTTATTTGAATCATTTTGGTCTTCTAATAAATTAGAAGTTTCATTTGGACCATTTATTGGAGTATCATTAGAGTTTAATTTCAATTTAAACCAATAGTAAATATTATTAACTGATATTCTAGCAGGATGGATCATTAATGGGAATGAAAAAATCACCATGAATACAATGGCAAACCTACCTAAAGTTGTAGCCCAGGTAGATGGATAACTTAAAACAATATTACCACCAACTTTATTACCAAAAGTGAAATAACCGGTTAATCCAACAAGTATGAACAACCCAGTAGATAATGAGATTGCAAAAGTTATCAATTTGGTTAAATTTGATAAGGATTTGTCTCTTGCCTCATTAATAATCGAAAACATATTTTGATGTCCGGTAAATGCAAATACAATGATAGAAAATGTACTGAAAACCCCACTCACTGTTGGAGGACCCGCAGTCAAATCTCCTTTAGAGTCATTAGGAAAATCGCCAAAGAGTCCTTCAAAAACGACTAATAAAGTCAAATAAGCAATTGCTCCTAAACCAAGAATTGAGGTATATTTCAAGGAATCCAAATTTTTCAATAAAGACAATGGCACACAAATAACTGAGCTTGCCAATACCCAAAACTTGGAATAATTCGATTCATCAACAAAGGGAATATCCTTAACTATCGTGGGCATCAAATCTCCAACAAGTACTAAATACGAAATGGCACATCCGAAACATTGAATTGCAATAGCTAGATCAAATACAACCGATAAACTTGGATAAGTAATTGAACATAAGTTGAAGAAGGTGGCATGGCCCCTTGGTACAAACTTACTCACGTACGCTTGTAAAAATAACCCAAACCCTGATGTTAAAGCAGCAAATATTATAATTATCGATCCAAAAATATATCCATCAGTTGAAAAACTCAATGGAATTGACATAAGTCCTGCCCCAATAATAGTCTTCAATAAGCTCACAGATGACGACGTCAACGATGCTCCCTCTTCTAATGATGGCATCGTTATTCTTACCTCTTCTATTCAAGTATCTTGTTTCCCGTAGAATGATTCCTGAATATCTCTCCTTTCCAATAATCCACAGTTCTAAAATTGCAAATTCAAACCCAAAACCCGTACCGAATTCAAACACCCGTACCTTTTTAACATCCGTACCTTTTCCAACATCCGTACCTTTTTTCATGGGTTTGGATCAGAAATTACGCGTTTTTGTTTACTTTTGTTATTTTCCTCAGGTTTTGTCTTTGGTTAAAACGAGATGATATTGAAAGGTACTTCAGGATCTGGTATTTGAGGTTAAACTGCACCAATTAATATATATTAGAACATAACGACACCATCAATTGCACGATCGAGCCATTCCTCACCTAGTGCAACATTCCATTCAATCCTAGAAGCCTAGTTGATTCGAAGCGCCCATACATATTCCAGTCATACTTTGAATTAAACGATAACCTGTCGAAAAACAAGTTGAACTCAAAAATAAGGATTGAGCTGTTCCCATCAGAGAAGATACTTTGATACTTCCAGTCCAGAAGCAGTCGTTATGAATATTGCATCATCGCATCCAACTAGGGAGTCCTCGATTTCTGTTGCGGTTAGAGTTAGGCCCTTCACTAATTCAGAAGAATCAAAATTGATTAAGCAGGAAGAAGATCCATTTTTTGTTAGTGATGGCTCGCTATCTTCTAATAACAAGTCATCTGAACGTTCTGGTTTAAAACTGACATCAGTCTTCAATCCTAGGGGTATTAGAAAGATTGTAAACGTGGTTGATGATAAAATGTTAATATTTGATCCACCCGAGACTAATCCCTTGAGTACCATGCAGAATAATGCATTCCCGAATAATGCTCAGAGGCCAAGGATAAGAGAATATCGTTTTGTATTTGATAAATTGTTTGATGTTCTGACCAGTCAACAGGAAGTTTACAATAATACAACTAGACCTTTATTGGATAGTATACTCGACGGTTATAATGCCACTGTTTTTGCGTATGGAGCTACTGGGTGTGGGAAGACCCATACGATTCTGGGCTCTCCGCAAGATCCTGGGGTAATTTTTTTAACAATGAAAGAATTGTTTGAAAAAATTGAAGAATTGTCCGACAAAAAACTTTTTGATGTTAGTTTATCATTTCTCGAAATTTATAATGAAACAATTCGTGATTTACTAAATCCAGAAACAAGCTTTAAAAAATTAATTTTAAGAGAAGATGCTAAAAAGAAGATTTCAGTTGCAAACCTATCTTCTCACAAACCAAAAAGCGTAGAGGAAGTTATGGATTTAATTCTATTGGGGAATCAAAATAGAACTAGTTCCCCAACAGAAGCTAATGCCACTTCTTCTAGATCTCATGCGGTTTTACAAATTAATGTAGTTCAAAAAAATAGAACTGCAGATATCAATGAAGAACACACGTTTGCAACATTATCAATTATTGATTTGGCTGGTAGTGAAAGAGCCGCAGCTACAAAAAATAGAGGTGCTAGACTTAATGAGGGAGCTAATATCAATAAATCATTACTTGCATTAGGGAATTGTATTAATGCCTTGTGCGATCCCAGAAGAAGAAATCATATTCCTTATAGAGATTCAAAGTTGACCAGATTACTCAAATTCTCATTAGGGGGAAATTGTAAAACCGTTATGATTGTTTGCATCTCCCCATCTTCCCAGCATTATGATGAGACATTAAACACTTTGAAGTATGCTGATAGAGCCAAAGAAATTAAGACAAAGTTGATCAGAAATCAACATAACCTAGATCGTCACGTTGGGTCATATTTGAAAATGATTACAGAGCAAAAACAGGAAATTAATGAATTAAGAACTCGTGAAAACAAAGTTATTGAATCAACTATTAATAAACAAAATCAAATTCTTGGAAAATGCAATCAGTCTATTCTCGATTCAATTGATTCAATCAAAAAATCTTTGGATAATCATCAACAAGATAAATGGAAAAAATACTTCTTGTTAGCTAAAAGAAAATTATTATTATCTCAACAGACTAACATTTCTCTTTTGTCAGAGAACTTACAAAGAATTGGTCATTTTGCATTTTTAAAAGATTTAATTAATTTCCCCAGTTTAGTTTTTCAGGTTAATCAATTGACGAATAAAATTAATCAACAAATTGTTAATTTAGAAAAACAATATGGTACTCCTTCAGATATTGATAATATTTTCACTCATTCGATTATTTATACTTTGAAAAAATTAAAAGAATCAGAAGGTTGGACTCAGTCTCATACTTTTATATTCGAAAATTTAGTCGATGCTTTGAAAGATACATTCGAAAAAGATATAATGATAAATTCATCAATCTTATTTGATTACTTATTATCTGAAATAAAACAATATGTCTCCTTACCTAAAGCATTCCTGGATTTATTAATCATTTCAACTAATCCTGACCAGGACTATGCTCTTGAAAACATTGTTTCTGTGGTTGATCATCTAATTTTAACTTTAGAGTCAATGAATAATAGTGATTTTGATGTTGCAATTGAAAAATGCACTTCTACATTTATCCAGCAGCAATTTAATGAAGTTGACCAGCATAATAATGAAGACCCTTACCAAGGCTTGGAGACGAACAATTTAAACAATCAAATGAATAGTCTGTCACCAAATCAAAATTCTTTGGAAGACACTCAGATTCCAAGGCCTTCTTTAGCTAAGTCTAAAAGAGGTTCCACCTCACCTTTAAAATCTTCTCCTCCTAGAAATTTGAAGAAAGCCACCATGAAAAAGCTTAGTCCACCAAAAATTTCCCCAGTGAATAAACTCGGAAAGAAAGTACGTTGGGATGTCTCTGATAATAATATCGATACAAGCATGATTGAAAGTGAACATGACATTAGTATGGAGGAGCCACCACCTCTACAACAAGAGAAACCCAATAATACATATCCCAGTAGTAATGATGATAATTCTCCTATTAATAATGATGTCCTTGATAGGTCAGATATCATGGATGATTTGGATTTTAAGTTTGACCCTAGTCTTGATTCGCCATCGGTCAATAGCTTATTAAAACATAAAGATTCAACCGATTTTTCACGTAATAAATTAAAATATTCTAATCCAAGATTACAATCCTTAACTAACAGGAAACTTCCAACAAGCGAAGAATCTCTCGATAATGAAGATTCCTTATTGAAGTTACCTTTACTTAACAAGGGGGCAAGTACTAAAATAATATCGGAGAAAGAAAATGAACACTTTGGTTTTTCGCCAGGTCTTTTACCATCCCCAACAAATAATTATAAGTCATCAGTGTTAAGTGAACCTTCTAGAGTTATCAATAATGATTTTCGTGAGTATAACCATGGTACTAGAAATATAGGCAGTAATGGCTCTGAAGAAGTTGAATGATTAACGATACCTCATTTAATTTTCACCTATTCCCTTTTTTATTCTTTCTAAAATTTTCTTTCTTTTTACATATCCATCTGTTTGTTTTTTTTTTGCATTTCACTTTCTAGTTTATATTTTAATTGCATTTCGTTGTACCCTTTCAAAGTTCATTATTGTACACTACAAGTAAACCCTGTGGATGGTTGCAATTTTAGATTTCCTCACTAAACTTTTTGCCATCTCGCTGATAAACTACAGTTAGGTTATTCCAGCAAACTCGAAAAAATGAAAAGTTTATTCAAATACTTAGTAATATAGAAATGAAAGGTTAAAATTCATCAAGACATTAGGCTTTTTGATTGCAGGCTTACCATCTACCTCCACTTGAACCACCATAGTTATCATTTCTTCCACCTCCGTAGTTGTCGTTTCTTCCACCTCCGTAGTTGTCGTTTCTTCCACCTCCGTAGTTGTCGTTTCTTCCTCCGCCGTAGTTATCATTTCTTCCACCTCCGTAGTCATTTCTTCCACCTCCGTAGTCGTTTCTTCCACCGCCGTAGTCATTTCTGCCACCGCTGTAGTCATTTCTGCCACCGCCGTAGCTATCATTTCCACCGTGTTTGTTATCACTGTGGCCAAAGAACCCACCACCAGATTGGTGTTCTTGTTTCTTATCGTTATGAGAAGATCCAAACAAACCATGGGATTCGTGCTTCTTCTTGTCCTTCTTCTTCTTCTTGTCACCATGACCAAACCATCCGCCACCGGATTCTTCATCAGAACTGCTACTTGAGCTATCCTTTTCACCAGCTTTATGACCAAGAACACCACCAATTACAGAACTGGCAATTTTACCCTTGGTACCACCACCAAAAGCATTAGAAGCAACATAACCGGCACCAGCACCAGCAACAGTACTCATCATACCTCTTTCACCACCTTCTCCAGAACTTTCGTTATGAGAAGATTGTTTTGGTTGATAGGAACGGTTATCTCCAGAATTGTAAAAATCGTTAGCAGACATTATTAGTTAATTGACCAACTCAATTGAATAAGTCCAACCTTCAAAGGATTTCCCAGACCTTTTATGCTGTTCTAATCAGCAAATATAAGTTGGGGGCAGTCTCTGGATTCTGCATACTGGAGAACTCCACCAAATCACAGCTGAAATTTTCCAATTTGTCCCTTACCCAAAATCCACCACGATAAACTATGGTAAATAAACGCCCAGACAAGTAGTAAGTATGTGACAATCTATTTCAGGTTGTGTAGTGGCTATAACTGAAGTTGATTGTTAAACTTGATGAAATCTCGAGATTGTGACCGTTTCGAGTTCGATGACGGATCCACTGAGTGACATTTTTTCCTTTGTGAGAGATGAGTTTTTCACTGGCTTGCCAAACGGCCATGATATGCCATTGAGCAGTGACTGCTTATGCTGTAGTGACGGTTCAATGGCTAGTTGTCCTCATGGAATTCTGCTACAACGTCTATAAAACGTGATCTTTGGCAACCGATGCCGCAGTTTCATAATCCTTCCATAACACAAAATTGAAAGGTACCAAATGACTAAAAGGCATTGATTCAAAGAATGCTCTTGCTGTTTATGTAGTGATCCTGATTTACTGATGTACTGATGTGTTGTTATGATTTACTGTTAAAATGATTTACTGTGTAATAGTGTAGTGTAATAGTGTAGTGTAATAGTGTAGTATAATAGTGTAGTGTAATAGATGCATTTACATATTCACTGAGATTGCAAAAATCGGAAAATCAGCAAAGATAACAAATGACCTACTTTTTATATTAAAATGACATATGATATACTATAAACTAATTAAATAAAAGCAAACAATTGACTAAGGAGAAATGAATGAATATATGTATGTATATATTTTTATTTTTGGCGGTGCCCAACATTACATGATTATGCAATCTTTATCTTGAGCAGCCTTTTCATTACCATTTAATAAGTTACCAGATTTTTTCTTTTTCAAATTTTTCTGTAATTTTGCAGCTAATTCCTTATTAGCTAATCTATTTAAACATTTTTCATCACCATTTTCTGCACCTTTTTGATACCAAGTTTGAGCATCATTAATATTTTTAATACAACCAATTCCCTTTTCATAAAAATTGGCTAATGCAAATTGAGCTTTAGCTAAACCACACATGGCAGCTCTTTTAGCCCATTCAAAAGCTTCCAGTTCATCTTTTGGTAAGAAAGGTTCATTACCAACAAGATACCAAGCACACATTGATAACATTGATTCTGGATCACCACCTAAAGCAGCTTGGGTATAATAATGAATTGATAAATTAGAATCTTGAGGAACAATCTCACCAACTTCATAACATTTACCTAAGATGGCAGCAGATTCAATATGACCTAAAGCAGCAGCCTGAGAATATAATTCTAAAGCATATTTTTGATCAGTGATAATAATATCTTGAAATCCATTATAATAAATTTTACCCAATTCATAAGGAGCAGCACCAATTAATTCATTAGCAACATTTGAAGCACGAGTTAACCATTTAATACCCATTTTTTTGGTATTAACATTATTTGGCATCCCCATTCTAGAATAAAATGAATAAACACCTAATTTATACATTGAAGCAGGGTGATTTTTGGATGCAGCCATTTTTAAATATTCAATTGCTTTACGAGCATCTCTACCAGTACCTAAACCTTCTTCATAACAATAAGAAGTTCTATAAGCACTTTCAATATGACCATGTTTAGCAGCAGCTTGGAATAAAGCGAAAGCTTCTTTATTATCAACTTTACCTAAAGCACCAGAACTGCAAGCATCACCTAATAAATATTGAGCTTCAGTATAACCTTTATCTGATAATTTTCTTAAATAGTGAACGGCTTCTTTTAATAAAGCTCTCTTCAATTTAGAATCATCCATTTCACTAGCATTTTCTAAATCTAACGAAGAAGAATTTGATTTTGATTTTGAATGAGATTTCTTCATATTATTATTATTAACTCCTAAATTTTCATTTTTTCTAGGTGATTCATTTGGAGTATTTGAACCAGGAGTGGAAGAATTTTCATTATCTAAAATCAAAGCAGTTTGTAACATATACTGAGCATATTGAAATAAAACTGTTGGATCATTTGATTTTTTAGCATTTTTCCTATACATATCAATAGTTTTAATTCTTGGTAAAAGATGAGAAGAATTATCCCCAAGATATTGTTGAATGACATTTTGACTAAAATCAATCATACTAGCATTATCAGATCTATCATAAATAAAAGAAGAAGTTGAAGAAACTGATCTATTATGGCCTAATCTACCAGGAGGAGCCATTGGAGGAGCACCGAAAATTGAATTAGTATTTGAACCATTACTTGGATTTTCTTGAAGATTTGACATTAAATTACTTTCCGATTTTGAATATTCCTGCTTATTTGAAGTTTCAAATATAGAGTTACTATTATTATTATTATTATTTAAATTGAAATTAGTAACTGATGAGGTAGCAGATAAAGGATGAGCACCAGGAGGAGAAACCAACCCATTCCCATTGGATGCTTCTTTAGGGAAAGCCGGTGGAGGAGTTTGAGAATCATATAAAGGATAAGGAGTTGAAGAAGAACTTGGAGACTGTTGAGGTTTTATATGATTATTATTAAGAACATTTTGAATAGTTGGATTATAATGAGCAGATGTTGGATAAGGGCTGGCATTATTTGGATAAGGATTAGTATAATTTTCATTAATCAATGAATCATCTTCGATAGTTTTATTATTAAGTTGATTAGCTTGATCTAATGGACTATGGAAACTATAAGGAGAACTAGTTTCCGGAGTTTCATTTGAAATCGGAGCAGCTGGAGCATCAACAAAGCTATCTACCGGATAAGGGGCTGAAGCGGTTTCAGCACCAGCCTTTTGACGATACGGATGGGAAGTCATACTTTACTCAACTAATAATCAAAAAATTTGTCACTTTCAAAACAAATTTCTTTAAATAATGATGAGATCGAGTAAGGTGCGCGTGTCTTCTTGCACTCGAGCTAATAAGATCAAGACTTTAACCAACAAGAAGGAAGGAGTTCGACAAGAAAGGTTAACCAAAAAATAAAAAGATCAACCAAAAGGAAATGAACGAAAAACAACGAACCAAAAAAAAAAATAAAAATAAAAATAAAAAAAGGCAAAAAAGGGCAAAAAACAAGTAAATTAAATGTAATTTCTCACCGAACAGCGCTGAAACAAACCACCTTTTGGCGTACTAAACCAGGACACTAGTACGGTTCTAAGTAAGTAAAGCAGGTAATGACTTAAGTCGGGCACTCGGGGCAGACAGGATGGAGCAGGACCAAGTGGATCAATGTAGAATGAATGCGGTAGACGGAGCCTAAAATTCGTAATTGAAATCGTATAACAAATCACAAATAACACAATCTGATAGGCGTTACAACGGACCGAGAAGAGCTGTTTCAGGAGTGGGAATCGGAAGTGGAGGAAGAGGAGAAGAGGAAGAGAAGAGGAAGAGGAAGAACAAGAGGAAGAACAAAAAGAAAAGGAAGGAGAAAAGAGAAAGATTTCAATCGCCATAAATATTCCATTCCAAAAAAAGAAAGGTCTTCCTGACAGCTCGAGGATCCATTAACATGATAGATCGTTGTGAGTCGTTACAAATGGTGGCAGTTGTCCAAAGCAGAAGCCATTGAAAACACGAGGGTTTTGATCATTTTTCGTTTTTTAATAGAATATTGTTTATTTACATTTACAGCATTAAGCGTTGCAAAATATAATTAGGTTGAGATGATGGTACGCACGTAATAAAACTAAGTAATGGACAATCCATATAATAATATGTTGATACAATAATAATCGATACAATAATAATCAATGTAAATACAATATGAGAAAGTAGCTCTGCTAATTTGATTACAATAGGGACGCGAATAATGATATATGGTATTCACGTGAGCAGTCATGTGACCTACAAAAATTTTAGAATTTAAAATCATCATACATTCTTCTATAAGACCCAGACCCTAAAAGTGATTAACCTCTTCTTATGACACTGAAGTAAGCTGCTACAAAAGCAGCCAACACCACACCAACCAACGTTATTTTCTGTAAACCGTTGCTTTGCTGTTCGGTATCGTCATTTTGTTCTACCAATAATCGGGCACGATCTTCAGGATCTAAGGATTCGATATTTTCTTGCAAATTGATTGGTTTTTCATCTTCCTGCTGTAACTTCTTACTAGCGTTGAGAGCATCCTGTTGTTTTTCCAACTCTTTTTGTTTGGCGATATCTTTTGCATTTTGTTCAATTAATTCCGGGAAGTTTTTACGAAACCTTTGATTTTCATTCATATTCCAATTTTTACTTTCCCGGGCTAACCTTCTCTTAACGTTATCACTCGTGGTGATCGACCCGGTAGTGCTTTCATCCCCGGTCATAAAACTTAACAATCCGGTTAGAATGGTAGAAACACTCCATGCTGGATTCCAAGTGTCAGGATGATAGTCACTCATACTCAAACATAGTCTAGTGTTACAAGCAAATCTTCCGTTAGGGGTCACCACGGATATTGAAGGGGGCTTGAAAGGATATTCTGATGGGAACCTTAAGATTCCGTGATATTGTCCTCCTTCAAATGGAGTACTGGTGGGGCCGGTGATTATATAATGCCATTCTAATATGTTTTCTTCATTTGGTTTGGCGGTTATAAACGGAGGCGGATTCGCTTGTATTGCTCTATACTCCTTCGTTAATCTCTTCTGCGACTGTCTAGATGCCATAATATTATATATATACCTATATAGAAAAGGATGAAGTACTGAAAATTGTTTCTTATCGTTTATTCGAAACGCTTCCTTTTGTTGAGTTTTGAACCAGGTGCACGACGACAGTGTACTCCACCTCCGTACACCTCTTGGTCTAAGTTTTCTGGCCAATTGCCAATATCAAACTGGTTGATACCATGTAGACGTCGTCCCGGTGTTTGATTTTACCGGCATTGAGCTGTTGGACGGTTTCGTCGCTAAAGTGGCTTTCAATAAAGACTTTTTCTGTCCAAGTCCAGAGTCGGTTTTCTCTAGCACTTGATACGTTGGACAACCCAGCAGATTTGAAAGTTTGGTTAATATTATCAATTTTCAATCCACCCATATGAGCCACTGAACTGTCTTCTTTACTGAGTTTTTCCACGTCTTCATTGTAGAAATCGTAGACAAATAGCCAGCCTCCGGGTTTTAAGAATTCTGCCAATTTGTTGGTGATTTCCTCGTAGATCAAATGGTGGTAGGAAAGAGTACAAATGATCACATCGGCAACACCTTTAAATTTCTCCAATTCTTCTTGTTTTGATTCATCGAGTATATCGTACACGTAGGAAGAGATTCTAACACCTTCCGAAGAGTTTTTTTCGGAACGATGGTTAAAGAAATCGAGAATCGTTGGGTTGATATCGATTCCGATAATCTCACTAGGGGTTTGTTTTGAATCCAAGTATGGTACTAATTTTTCTGTTGTTAACCCGGTTCCACAGGCAAAGTCAAGCAAGGTGATACCTGGCTTGAAGACCGAGTTCGGGAAGTCTTGGTGGAAAGTAGGAAGTGGAGGTAAGGTATTTTCAACTGTTAATCCAGAGGCGTATTTATCGCTATCTCCAGTAATGCTGTTACTTTCTTCAAGTGTCTTTCTTGGGGCATTTACATCGAATTGCAAAAGCGATTTTGCCATCACCAAGCTCAATGCTTGGATCGACTCTTTCTCATCGTATTTGCTAACAAAGTCTTCGCTGAAATGTTTTAAGTTTCGTGATGCCAACAGCTGGTAGTCAGTCATTTGTAAAGAAGGAGTAGTATGCGAATTTTCAATTCCATAAATATAATCTATATATATACATAATACATACTCTACCTACTCTACCTACTATAACTACTATACGTACTTAGCTACCTATTATCCATATACATGATATAAATACACTATGTAAATATATTATGTGAATACCTTATGCAAATATATTATGTAAATGTATACTATAATACGGGTATAGAGTATAGATCAAGTAGATCTGATCGTATCAATACCAACGGCTGTCGATTCCTCCATATCAAACACTGGCCAGCCGTTAGGAAAGCCATAGAAAACGCATGCAGTTACAACTCCTATGCATTAAGAGTCGAAGACGGAACCTGCTCCAGGAAAGTCACGACCCAAGAGGTAACCGACACACTGGCCATAGGAAGCCGACACACGGGATCGCAAGCACAAAACCCGTCGTGTTGGCGGTGGTGGAACATCCAGACCTTTGATTTCTGGTGGTGGTGTTGTCGGTTTCCTCATGGACCTTTCTGTCGGATTCCCTTTTCGTCTGATAAGCAAGATTTGTATTGTTATCGCACAACAGCAAAAGAAAGATGCAAAATCTCTTATTGTTGGTACTGAAACTTTGACTCAGAGACATGGAAATTGAAAGAATTAGGTAGGTACCGTGAGCTTATTATTTGGTAGGGGTTTATTGTTATTTTATCCGATAATAATTCTGTCAATTTCCTTATATCAGGTTGATGATAATCAATCAATTTGTTATCGATTGCATCTATACTATAAATATGGACTTAAATCTTGAGTGATTTGGATAGTTGGAATGGTATAATCAGTATCATACAATAATCTATTCAATAATCAATAATCAATAATCAATAATGGCCTCTCCAGCTCTTCTCCAAACTATTCAAGATGGTTACCCAAACAAAAGTGTTCCGGAACAAATGTACGATTCAAACTTGAAATCGTCTTATGAAGCCCTTTTGGCTTCCAAAGGTATCAGTGCCGGTATGCCAGCTAGTGTAAAGTTTGATCCTTATAAACATTTGAAATATTACGCCAATGAAGAAGAAAAAACCAAATACGATGCTACTAATAGAATTAGTATGAACGATTTGAACATTGCTGATCCAAACCAAATCAGTACTGTTGGTGTTAGTGACCCATTCCCTCTTTTCACCGATGAAGCCATTGAAATCATGAGACAAGAATTTTTACAAAAAGAACTCTTTTTGAAATATGCTAAATACTGTTTTAACTCTACTTCCGGGTTGGATGCTAATCTTAGAGGTTATGTTAAGAATGACGATGTGATTGAAACTCCCTTCATTCATGATGCCTGGACTCATCCTAAAACCATGGAATTGATTAGCAGAATGGCTGGTGTTGAATTAGAAATCGTCATGGATCAAGAAATTGCCCACGTTAACATCTCAATGAAGAGTGAAGAACAAGCTGCTGAAGAAAGAATTCAACAAGCCAGAACTAGAGCTTTTTCCGGTTCTAGTGACGGTGAAGATATTCCTGCTGTTGTTGGATGGCACAAGGATTCTTACCCCTTTGTTTGTGTTTTAATGGTTTCTGATACTTCGATGATGATTGGTGGTGAAACCTGTTTAAGAAAAGGTAAGAAAAACGGGGACGCAACTGCTGAAGTTATCCCAGTCTCTGGTCCAAGCCGTGGTAACGCTTGTGTTTTACAAGGTGGTTGCATTGAACATATTGCTCCAACTCCTTTAGGTGCTAGTGAAAGAATCACCATGGTTACTTCTTTCAGAGCTAAAGATCCAACTCTCGCCGATAACTCTTGTTTGAACACCGTTAAACCAGAAATTAATTTTGGTTCTAGATATCACAATTTCTACCCTGATTGGATCAAATATAGATCCCAATTAGTCAAACAAAGATTAGATCTCCTCAATGATGAATTATCGGTTGAAAGAAAAAATGGTAAATTCGATAAAGAATCTGCCATGGATACTTTGAAAGATATCAGTGCTTATTTAGCTAGAACTTTTGAAGAAATGGAAATTAATGATCAAGAATGGGATAAAATTATTAACAATAATTAGAGTCTCCCTATAATACCCACTGGTGGGTCCCTTTTACCTTCGTCATTTTTCCGTTCTTCCAGTCATTTTGTTTGTCTTTAGTCATTCTCTTCTTTATATGTGTGTCTTATGCCTCTTGTTTTGTGCTTTTAATAATATTTGTTATTCTGTTTAGTTCTCACTTGTAGTATCTCCCATTTTGGTTGCAATTTTGCAAAATATCTTCAAAACTGGTTCACCAATTTAAAGTTCGTATAATTTACAACGGTTGTAAAGAACCCATCTAACCGATCAATGGGCCCATACACGATTATTCGTCATGTACAACAGTCTGCTACACGATTTCACACAATACAAAGAATCAATTGATGCAAAAAAAAAAGTTACATCTTTTTTTCAGGGCTTGCAAAGTACAATAAGTTACAGAATAATAACTAAATGCTTTAGATAATAACTCCATTAAAGTAACTATTTCTAGCAACGATGAGTTGTGAGAACTATATTGTTTTCGGCAGTAGGCATAGAGTAGTGGAGGGGAAAAAAGTAGTATAATGAATTTTAAATTAAATTTTAAGAACAAATATGAAAAGAATACTATATAAAAGTGAATAAAGAATATGAAGTGAACTTGAAAAACCAATATTTGACATATGTAAAATAATAGAATATTAAAAAAGTGCAAATTGAAGAATGAATAAAGAGTTAAAAAAAAAAAAAGTAGAAAAATAAAATAAAATAATTAAAAGGTATGTGCTTTTTTTTTGTATTATTATTTTTTTTTTGTAAAGATTTAAGAAGATTTTTTAGTAGTTTTTTGATTTTTTTAATAATGAAACTGGTTTAAGAATTGAAGTAGAGAAATGTAACTTATCAATGGGAAATCTATTGACAGCATAATTTTGCGAAAAATCCCTTTTGTTCATTTTCATCAACTAATTGTTGATGTTGAGTAGATTGGTTATTTTGTTGATTATGTTGAGGAATTTGTGATTGTTGTTGATGCAATTGTTGTTGAGATAAATCATATTGATTTCTATTTGATGGAGAATTTTCATAAGTCTTCAGTTGATTTTGATTTCTAATTGAATTTGAATTTGCTAAAACATCGTTATTATTTAAAGTTTGAGATTCTTGTTTAATTGGAGGTAATGGTCTATTAACTAAATTTTGTAATTTTTGTTGATGTAATTGAGCAGCATTTAATTGTTGTTGTTGTTGTTGAGAATTTGGATTCATACCATTAGCATTATTTTGTTGTTGACCGGTAGTATTATGATGTTGTCTATTTCTTCTTTGATCACGATGACGTCTTTCATTAGGAGGATTTGGATGACCATAACCATGTAAATTAGGTTTTTTATTAATTGATGAATCCCATCCTTTACCACCATTAAGATGTAACCAATCATAATCACCATCAGCATGTTGACCTAAATCATCGAGTATTGATAATAATGACATTCTATATTCTTCATAAGGAGGTTCAGCTTCAAAAGGTAAACTTCTAACTCGATCTAAATATTCAGCAAATTGTCTTGGTAAACCATCACATAAAGTAGTAGCTGGAGTAGTACGTTTTTTATCACCAATTTTTTCATATTTTAATTTATTAGTTTGAGCTTTTAAACCTTGCCATGGTAATTGACCTCTTAAGAAATAAAAAAATACATGACCTAAAGCTTCTAAATCATCTCTTCTCAGTTGTTCTCTACCTAAATGAGTATTAATTGACATATAACGAGCGGTACCACTTAATGATTTTTTTTCTCTATAAGGAATATGTTGTTTGGTTCTTGGATCTCTATATTGTTTAGCCATACCAAAATCAATTAAATGAACATCATTCTCATCAGGTAATCCTTGTCTACCAATTAAAAAATTATCTGGTTTAATATCTCTATAAATTAAATCATGAGAATGAACTTCTTCAATTAAAGTTAACATTTGTATGGCAACTTGAACAACCGTTTTAACACTAAATCTACGACCACACCAATCAAATAAATCTTCTAAAGAAGGTCCCAATAAATCAATAACTAAAATACTATGTAAACCTTCTTGTCCAAAATAATATGCATTTGGAATACCTGGACTACCTTGTAAATGTTTATAAGTTCTATATTCATCTCTTAATTGAGGTGCTTCAGTTTTTCTTGGTTCAAATTTAATTGCAACTGAAACTCCATTTATTATATTATGACCTTCAAATAAAACACCAAATGAACCTTCACCAATTTTTTTACCAATTTTATAATGTAAACCAACTACTGAAGAATTATTTGAATTTGAATTTGATGAATTTACTGAATTTGGATTTTGAGAAGCAGCAGCGGCGGCAGCAGCAGCCGGATTTGAAGATGAAATTAGTGCTCTATTTGACATGCTATGGGATGGAGAAAGAAACGCCAACTAATCAATAAATAATAATCCAGAAGAAACAAAACAAACCAAAAGGAAACGTATCTTTTGAAAATTAAAGGTAGGAACCAAAATAAATAGAACGAAAAATTATGCAAATGTCAATACCAATTCAATGATCTTTGATCAAAAATTAACTGGAATAGATGAATTGATCAACGTTTAAAAGAAAAAAGAGCAGAAAAAGAAAAGAAAAACTGATAAAGAACTAGTAAATATTATTTTTCCTTTTTGTTTTTCCCTTCAGTCTTTTCCTCTTCAATTTTTCAATACTTTATCCAACTGTAAGTTAAAGTAACAAACCAAACCAAAAAAGAAAAAAAAACCAAAAATTCAAAAAAAAAAGACAACAGAAATAGAAAAAGTATCAATATCAAATTTTCAAAAATTAAAAATTGATTGCTGACGATTTGATTTACTTTGATTTTGAGAAGCTGGAAAGTTTTCTCTGTGCTTTTTTTTTTTTTCGTTGTTGTTTTTTCTTTCTTTTTTTCTTTTTCGTTGTTCGTTGCCTTTTTGTTTAAAACAACCAGAAAACAACAGAGAGAAAATGAGAAAAAGCGATTTGATTCTGTGAAACCACCAATTAATGAGATGTAATTCAGTTCCAGGTTAACCACCTAATAAACGAATACGAAGGGGCAAAAAATTGCGAAAAACAAAAATGAAAATTTCAACAGTTCAACAGGATCAAAGGCAATTGCCAGTTTGTATAGGGCTAGTATGACTGGAAAGTGTGGAAAGGCACTAAACAACTAAACAACCAAACAGAACAAAACCAATTAGGTCGAAAACAACTAACAAACAAAGTAAAAGGCAAAAAAACGAAATAAAACCGAAACAACAACTAAAAAACCAAAAAAAAAAAAATCCAGAAACTAAAAAAAAAAAAAAAAAATTTAGAGGCCAGACGAGGGCGGGCGACTAACGAAACAACAACAAAACCAGGTAAAGGGGGAACAAAACCAAAGAGTTAAGTAAACAGATAAGCTATCGATTAGTTGATCTATCGATTAAGACTCTAACCAACGGAGGAATTGATAACCAAAGGAGGATCCGATAGATTGAAAGAAAAGAAGGAGAAGATGAAGAAGAAGAAGAAGATGAAGAAGAAGAAGAAAGTGGTGATTTTTTTTTTTTTGACTGTTCTCGTTTTTTACAAAAACGACAACCCTTTTAAATATACAAAAGAAATTACAACAGATACAACAACCACGGTCTAACAATGATAAGGTAGACGAAGGATGTAGAGAAAGTGATGAAGGGAATGGCAATTCCGATTACACGACCCTTATACCGTTAAGAGGGTTTAGTGACGATGAATGTAGACGAACAAAAGATATATAATTAGAACAGAGATTATGTAGGGGAAGATGATGACAAAGCTACAAACCTATTTGAGACTGCCTTTCACTAGGTAGATCAAGTCGCCATTCTTAAAAGAATTGATTGTACGGTGGTTATTTTCCACTAATTTGCAGTCTTGGGGTCCATTTTCCGACATGAAGATGTTTAGTCTCTCCGAGGATTCCAAAGTACTGTTATTGTAGTTTTTAATTTTAAATGGTCGGTAATACTGTCCAAGGCTCTACCGACGGGCCACTTATTCAGGATGAAGATTGGTTTACGGTCGTTTTCCACGTTGATCTTGCTTAATTCTTCTTCGTTCCCATCGATGTATAGGCACCACATGTAGATTCGGTCACTTTCATTGATCTTGGATCTCCAATGGCGGTTTTCTTGATCTTGGAAAGTTCCACTATTTTGTTGGTGGATTTCAGTTTGGATTGGAATAGTTTACCGATCGTTCCTCTGGGCTGTTTATCTTTTTGTAAACTTAGAAACTTCTTGAACTTGTTGAATGCGTTGGGGCCCTTGACAGTACCCAACTGTCGTTCGATGATATTGGTGGGCTTTGGTTTGGTGTTGGCGATCATCTCATTGATCTTGGCCTTATCCTTATTTCGATCGGGGAATAGCGATTGGGCACTCGGTCTTCCATCGTTATAATTCCCAGGACTCCGGCCCCGTTCGAACTTGGCCTTGCCTCGACACTCGTGGCTGTCCAAGTTTCGGTGCTGTGAGCAGTAAGTGTGTTGGCAGTATTCACATTTGAATGGTAAAAAATCAAGTTGTTGGCATTTGAAGCAGTGTTCTCCGAGGTTCATTAACCCCAGCTCCTTCTCGGGGCTTTTCTCTCGAGCAAATAGGTCTGCGGATGTCATAGTACAGTATGGTTAGCTGGTTGTTTGCGCAGGGAACCGGGTCCCTATTTATATAACGTCGGATGGCAAAATCTTTTGCAACTTCCATGATGTTCTTATTTGTCATTTGTTTTTTTATCATTAATCTTTGAACATAGGCCCGTGCACCAATCAGAGAAGGGAAGAGGGCTGAAAAAAAAAAAAAGTCTATGGTCTTCAGCTTAAGTAGTTGATTAGCACCTTTAAATATGCTCTACGACTTGAATGTGGCGTGGCCCACGGGAGATTACAACTCGAAGCCGTCCCCGACACAGCTCACCAACCTTTTCAATACAATCAGCACGCTTTACAGCTTCGGATACACCAAGATCGCGATCAACTTCACCATTAACGAAACAGTGAAGATTCCCTATCAATAATGCAAATCAGATAAATCCAATAATGGTTGAATTAATAGACTCTAAATTTCCTAAAGAGCGATATCCCGAGTTGCTAATTTTCACCAGACTAACCCTAGTAATCAGTGAGCCATCTAGAGTGCAAGCATTATCTAAGATAAATTCTCATTTTGATCTAATTGCAATTCAACCGACCTCGGAAAAAGCATTACAATTATCAATAACGAATTTAGATATCGATATAATATCGTTCAATCTAAATTCAAGATTACCCTTCTTCATCAAACATAAAACAATTTGTAGTGCAATAAATAAGGGAATCAAATTTGAAATTAATTATTCGGGAGTTTTATCAGGTAGTGCTGGTTATACCGCTGATAGTAATGGAGGATCAAATACTTTAGTAGCCAGTGCATCTCAATTAAGAAGAAATTGGTTCAATAACGTATTACAATTAATAAGAGCATCAAGAGAACGAGGATTGATTATTTCAAGTGGAGCAAATCAACCATTACAAGTAAGAAATTATACTGAGATATTAACCTTATTGAATACTTTAGGATTACCAAACAACAAGGGGAAAACTTCCATCACTCAAAATTCAGAAGCTTGTTTGATCAATGGTAGATTAAGAATAAAGTCTTATAAGCAAACTATAGTTATTGGTAATACCCAACAAAAGAGATCATTATATGAAAATGAACTCGAGGATAAAACTAAAAAGAATAATATGAAAAATTACAAAAAAATTAAAATTTAACTAGTTTACATGTTTATAGAATAATAAATGCATTTTCGTAATAGTCGTTATATAATCAATTGAATATTGATGATTTGATGGGAGTAATTTTACTGGTTTGTTTAGGTTCGGGTTTAGTCTTTTTTTTAGCTGGCGACGGTGGTTTTCTCTTTCTGGGGTTCATGAATATAGTTGGCTGAGGCTTGCGTCGTTTGATGGGTCGCTGTGTATCATTTGGTAGTTGCTCTGGAGGTGCCGCTGGTTGCGGCGTCGGGTCTGGTGGCGATGGGTCTGGTGGCGATGGTGCAGGTGGTGGAGGAGGAGCACGACGGGGAGGTTTTGGTGTCACGTTTCTATATTTAAAAGCATCGTAAGGATCGTACCTTTTATTAATCGGTTGATTTGAATTTTTAAACATTATTGACCGATGTTGTATGTCTCTTTTAGCCTTATTCAAAATTGAATTTTTCTGGGGATTTGAATATTGTCTACTAAACCCACTAGGAACCCTATTTCTTCGTACAGTTGGATCTTTCAATAACTCAGGAACTGAAACAATTGAATTTGCCAGTTTTTGTAGCTTTAATTTTTCAGTTATATTTCTTAATCTTTCCGCCGAATCTTTTCTAAAATTATCTCGATCTTTTGAATATTTGAAATATAATGATTTATTTGGCATTATTGTGTTATTAATACTGGTAGCCTTATCATATAATGGACGATCAGGGAAATCTTTCCCAATCAATTCTATCCATAAACAGTCTGATTCTGGAATTATTGTTGGACTTGTCACTTCAACTAGATCCAATTGTTTTGCATTCATTTTCTTCAATATCGGCTTAACCAAATGAAATGGAGTTGTTCCAACATCACTTAATCTTGAAACGTTCTGAATACATTTTTTTGTTGCAATTTCAACTAATGTTGGTAATCTTGAACGGAATTTATCTGATGATACATCAGACATTCTTGGATATCGGTAAAACAACAGTCATATAACCACTTTTGAGTTCCAACACTCTATTACTAAGACTTATTCAATATTCTTATCTAAATTATGAGATATCTCTTCCCACAAAGGTATTTTAGATAAGTAACAGACAGAAAAAACTCTTCGTGATGGTTTCTGGCTGGTGTATGGGTGTATAAAGAAGGAATCTGGGTGGTGCACTTCTTTTTTGCAGTCCTATAATCCTTTGCCTGTCTTCCAGTCTGTCTTTCTGACTCTTACGGGGGCTGTCTATTGGCACAATAACGAGTGTATACGGATGACTAAGTGTGCTTTCCTGATAAATCATTGGAAAAAAATCTGCTAAGAACATTATCGAGGCTTAACCAGAATATATATATATCGATATTTTATAAAGTTCTTCTTTAAGCTTTATTTTAGTTAAAAATCCAGGGCTTAGGTTTGGCAGGCTAAGTAATTGAGTATATTTATCACCAACAGTCCACGCCTTCATTAACTTACAGTGATACATATACTCAACCAACAAGTATTTGCTTTCAATAAACCATGCACCGAGTCGAACATACCGAGTTTGCGATAAGCACGGCACCGACTCCACCGGCTGCTTTCCCAAGTCTCCTGCCGGTATGCTCCACTAAGTGCTAATCGGACGATGATGCAAATGAAGTAGGTAGCCAACACGGTGGGTACGGGTGTGCAGCCCGAGTTGCAGCCATTCAGTAAACCCGTCTCGTGAATACTTTGCAGTGTATCTATTGTATCTCCAGTATATCTATTGCATCTACCACTGTACCTATTGTATCTACTTGATTTACAGCGTATCTATTGTACCGACACTATGTAATGCTGGTAATTGTATACTTGAGCCACCGGGTATTGAGCAGTAGGTGTCGTCGTGCGGTGTACGGATGCAGCCTTGGCCGGCTTCGGCTTTCGGAATTAACCAGAAAAATGCAATCAGAACGGGGATATAACGCTTTTGGTCTGTGCCGAAACACCCACGGCTAATAAGCGTTTTGCCAGTTCGGCCGAAACGTTTCCCATACTCCAACAAAACCAACTACGTGGACCAACGACTTCGTCAGGATATCACGATAGGAAGAGGCCGGGGTTGCAAAAAAGCAAAGAAGAAGGCTTGACAGCAAAAAAAAAAAAAGTAGCGGAACACGGAAACAGAATAACGGAACAAACCACAACAATAGCTTATAAAGAGAAGAAGAAGAGAAGAAAAAAAAAAAAAAAAACTTTTCGTGTTCAGGTACTTTGTAAGCAAGAGAATTGGCCAAAAATTTATAGTAAAAGTTTCCTTTTGGAACTATATATTGGTTTAGATAGTTGAGTAAATATTCAGAAGATGTTTAGTAAGTTAAAGAGTAAAGATTCTAAGGCCAAACTTAGTGCAGCTGAGGAAAAACATAAGGCAGTTAGTGAAAATAATGAATTGATTTTAGTTCCGTTCACCGAACCATCATCCAAGTCGAAGATCTTAGCTGAAAACGAATTAGATGAATCCCAGAAGGAAAAATATATAAAAGTATACCAGTATTTCATCAAAGATGATTTGAAAGTACCAATTAGTGAGGAAAATCATAAGCATAAAGATGAAAGCAAATATGAAGGATTATTAGATAGTGAGAAAGCTTGGTTAACTAGAGAATGTTTTTTACGTTATTTGAGAGCATCGAAGTGGGATTATGAAGAAGCAATTGATCGTATTGAATTGACCTTGGCCTGGAGAAGAGAATTTGGAATTAATAAGAATTTCGATAGTGATAATGAAGTTAACGGAGAATTAACTGCAGAAGAGAATGAAACGGGTAAAGAAGTCATTTTGGGTTATGACAATGATTCAAGACCATGTCTTTATTTGAAGCCAGGTAGACAAAACACCAAGCCATCTCAAAGACAAGTTCAACACCTTGTTTTAATGTTGGAAAAAGTTATTGATTTTATGCCTTCTGGTCAAGATTCATTAGCTTTATTAATTGATTTTAAAGCACATTCAATTGGAACACAGGGAGGGAAAATCCCTCCGATGAATATCTCCAGACAAGTTTTACACATTTTACAAACTCATTATCCCGAAAGATTAGGTAAAGCTTTATTAACAAATATTCCTTGGTTAGGTTGGACTTTTTTAAAAATTATTCATCCTTTTATTGATCCTTTAACTAGAGAAAAATTGGTTTTCGATCAACCATTCCCAAATTATGTACCAATCGAACAATTAGATAAAGATTTTGGTGGTGATGTTAACTTTGAATATAACCATGAAAAATACTGGCCGGAAATGTTAAGACTTGCCGATCTGAAAAAACAAAAATACATTAAGCGTTTTGAAAAATTCGGTTCGAAAATCGGTTTATCTGAAGTTGACTTAAGAGGTAATGCTGATGAATTAAAGTATCCTTTACCTCAATTATAATCTTTCAATTCATGTCAATATTATTATAGATTCTATTCATTTTGGTCACTATTTAAATATATACATAGTTTTTTCTTTAATTAAATGGTTTGGCACATTTTCTATTTTCAATAACCCCAGTCTCTTCACAAATCATGGTTTGCCAATCAATAGCATACATTAACCCTCCGGCGCCTCCTTCACTTTTAGCAAAAATTACCCCTAAATCATTCCTAGCGGTACTCAAATAATAATTAGACCCATCTCCTAATGAAATAACTTCTGCTCTCACTATATCTCCTGGTTTAAAACATTCAATAATCTTCAATTTATCTCGTTCTGTAGATCTAATATCATTCAATCTAATTATTCCTTTGAAAGTCTCCCCTAAATCACTCGATTGGGCATTCAACAAGGTAGATTGGCTTGATGCAACTGTGGTATGTGAACTTATAGGTTGGGATCCTCCCCATATAGGTAAAGATTTATGAGCAACTTCCCCAATGGTTCCAACTCCCGAATCGCTAAGTACATTACCATGTCCTTCAACAGTTAATATTTCCACATACGCTTGCTGTAAATTTAATCTTGTCACTCTTACTAATACTATATCTCCTTCTTGTGGTAAATTTATCGATATAGAATCTTTGGCAATCTCAGTTGTATTCATTAAAATCTCCTTCTCATATTCAATATACGTATTGGATTTCGGCATAACCGTCACTAAAAAACTCTTAATGCTTGGTTCTCCTTCCTTCTCCTCGTCGTCATTACTCTTATCTGTTAACTTTAATTCTTGAATGACTAATTGTCCTAATATCGTGGAACTGATCACTGGAATCGTCTTAATCTCTTTGGAATCTACTTCAATATTTAATATTGTGGTCCCTTTCCCGGATATGTACTTCTCCACAACATTCTCGGATGAACCATCCTGTAACTTATAAGTGGGTGTTATATACTGGCCCGGTATCACGTATTTAGACATGTTGTATGCTTAATAAAGGTGTATTGATAGCTTCTACTGCTCATCTTATATTGAAAAAATGCAATAAAAAAAAAAAAAAAAAAAAAAAAAGAACTGGCTGCGTGCAGGTATCGAAAACCCATCAACAACTGTCCTACTTGCTTAAACATTCGTTTCAGCTGGACGAAAGCTACCACAATTGTTCATTAGATACAATGTCTGTCGAATACCCAGCATATGTTGACGGTAAACCTCCAGTTCTCACTCTTTCACAATACGATTTGGCCTCGTGGGCTCCTTCTACTTGTGTTGACAGAAGAGATGGTGGTTATTACATAGTTGTTACTGAAAAGCCAGATACTGTTGTTGCTAAGGTTGATGATAATGATAAAGCTACTTTGGATGCAATTTTCCAAAGTGCTCATGCTGATTATTCCAATCAGCTTAATGAACAGAAGTAAAGCAGCTAAAGTTTAGTTAAGATTGTATATTTTTACAATAAATCAATTTTTTGTTTAACTAAATGAAATGTAAATGCAATTGGTATATAAAACGTCGAGAGGAACTAAATATAGAACTATGTAATTAAAAGTCTGTAAAGGTGAGTAGTAAAAATTAAGATATTTAATGTAAAAAATGTGCTTTTCAATGTTGAAAGAAAATAAAATTAAGAAAAGAATGAAGTAGAATTAAATGAAATGAGTATAACAATGTGATTCTTCATGAACTTCCATTTCGCTCTTTAACAAATTGATTTCTTCTTTGATTTGTTGAGCTAATAATGGAGTCAATTGGTTACAAGTTGCTGTATCTGGATGTCTATCATATTCCTTCACCATTATAAGTATCATATAAGATAATTCTTGAAGAAAATCTAACTCCATCTTTAAAGGATAAAGGTTGTGTTTTAATTGGTCCAAGCTTAGGCGAGGAATATGGTGAGTTATTGGATTTTTTGATTTTAGATATTATCGAACTAAAGGATCTAGGACTTGAACTGCTAGTGTCCGATAATGAAGGAATCTTGTCATGATGATAAGGATGGTTTGGCGGTGGTAATGTACCGTTATTAGATCTTTGAGAATAACTATTTGAATTTCCGAATTTTTTACTATTATTACTTGAAATCGAACCAACATCACTAACTGATTGTTTCATATTGCTAGCGGAAACACTATTGGATAATTTTGAATTTGAATAAGCCTTGGGGTTTGATGAACCTAAATTTTCTTTATCGGATGCATCATCACTATCAAAAGCATCGTCTAATTCCGATCCAAACCCACCGCCAACGCCTCCAAATTCATCCTCAGTTGAATCATCTCCAAAAGAGATATTGAAAGATTGATGAGAATCACTGCTTCTGATATCATGCAAGGCAAGTTTACCACCAAAAGAAGGACCTTTCAATCCTTTGAAAGACATTGAGATCGGTCTATTATTGAAATCACTCTTTCCATTTTCATCAATATTTACAGTATTATTAGAACTATCTGAGAGACGATTGGTTGAAGTTTTATAGGCAGTTTCCAAGATTGGTGATTCCTCTAATGGATTATGCTTTTCAATGATTGACTCAGGAGATTGAGGTACTTCTTTATTAAGATGACTATTAGTAGTTTTCTTATTCAAAGTCTTGACTAAAGATTCGTCATAAGAGTCACTACCTTCATTATCAGCTAATAAAGTAGACTCGTCCTTCGAATTATTATCCAATTTGATGACGGGAGAAGGAGATAATTGATTTTGATCAGTTTGACTAACTGGTGGAGTGCTTAATAAAGAAGCAGGTGGTTGATTTAAACCATTTTTCAATTGGTTAGCTGAGTCAGGTGGTGATAAATGTTGAGGTCTTTTGGTGACCGATTCCGTTGGAGATGGATCTTTTGGAGAATTAGTAAAATCTAAATTATCAAGATCAATGAAATCAGCAAAGTCAATGAATTGTTGATAGTTATTATCTTCTGTTACGTCATCAACTGTTTGGATGGTATCATCTTTGGATAAAATATTAGCATCGATAGAATTCATTGAAGCATCTAAAGGATCAACTTTCAAGTTCTTCTTTGAGTGGGAATTCTTTAAGATACTACTTGATCTCTTTATACCATTATTTGGTTTGGAAATTGGCATATTACTACCATGAATGATATTTTCGTCACTACCATTATAGTTAGCAAAAGAGTTACGTTTATTTCCAGCATTATTGGAGCCAATAGATTTCATAGATCTGGATCTTTCCAAAGAAACAATACTTTCAACTTCTTGAACGCTGAGAGATTTTGGAAAAAGGGCTTCACCGATTAATTGATCATTAATCTTTGAAGAGCTTGAATCCAAATGTTTTGGTTGACTTGGAATTTGGGATTCAACAATTCTTGGGGTATTAATATTGGAAGAATCGTAGCTGACATCGAATGGAGATCCAAATATATCATCATCGTCGAAAGTTTCTGAAGCTTTGTTATTATTATTCATTAAATGATTTGAGCTTAAAGGTCCTTTAGAAACATTCATTGCACTAGATGATGTTGGAGGATCAATTGACATTTCTTCATCGAATCTTCCGTTGCTTAATTTAGTTGGAGGATTATTTCTTAAATTAATTGAATCATCTTCATTATCCTTCAAGTCAGCCTGGCTTTCTATGTTTTGTTTTGGCTGTTTCACAGAATTGCTATCATTATTATAAACAAGATTTGGGTTATAATCATCATCACTGACTTCTCTAATGAAATTTATGTTTGAATTTGATTTGTAAGCTTTGGAAGTGGTCAAATTGTCATGATTAATTGATAATTCGTCACCGATTTCAGAGGTAACAACCGGATCTTTATCAGCGACTTCATTTGTTTTTTCATCATTAGCCAATTTTTTACCCAAAGTGTCAGTCGATTTATTTTTTTTGAAAACATTCAAAATTGACGAAGAAGAAGAGGACTTATTCAAAGGAGGATGAACTTGAGATTTTTGAGGAGAGTTTGGAGCAATTGATTTTGAATCATCATTTTTCTTACGATTTTTATTTCCAAATAATTTTTTCTTCTCGGTGGATGCTGTAGCAGTAGTATTTGTTGTTACAATACTAGTTGGGGAAGATCCAATTTCAGTGAAATTTGGAGTAGAAGCAGATTTATTTTTCAATTTTTTAGGCTGAGAAGGTAATTCTAAATTTGAATTATTGTTAGCCTTTTCATTTAAACTATGATTTTTTGATTTCAGTTTAAATAAATTTCTAAAGCTAAATTTTTTAGAAGATGATTTAGTAGTTGTTTCAGATAATTTACTTTTTTTGGTAGTGGGAGGTTGAACTGAAGACATGCTAGTACCACTACGAATACTTTGGTTATCATTAAAAGAATATTTGTTCAAATCGCCTAAAGTGTTGGATCTTCTATGTCTTCCGGGGATTTCGGGTTTTGAGAAAGGCGAAGATGGATTTTTCAAAGAAAAAGTTGAATTTGATCTTAAATGAGGCGATTTTTTATCACTTTGAAAGAATGATTTAGGAGTACCCAATAATTCATTTGTACTTATAGTATTCACAGTATTGATAGTATTTGGGGTATCATTTAAGGAATCAAATTTTGAAGAACCAGAATATTGTTGAGGAGTTGAAGGTTTAAATTTTGAGCCATTAGTCAAGATTGAAGTATTACTTGGTCTTCTACCCGATTGCTGGATTGTTTCAGAAGATTTAATAGGAGGAGGTTGAGGAATTGAAATTTTGGGAGGATTTTTATTTGAAAATGATGAATTTGAAGGAGAAGGTAAAGAATTATCATTATTAAAGTTATTTGGTTTTCTTAAACCATCATTATCTATAGAACTATTATTAGTTAAAGTAATAGAACTATTATTATTTACAGTTGAAGAATAACTTGGAATTCTTAAATTTGAAGAATTAATCTCATCAGAATTAGGTTTTTTCAAAGAATTCTCATTAATCAAAGTATCATCTTGTTCTGAAGAATGAGCAAGATCATTTAATTCATTTTGGTTATTAAAATGGTCAAACTGAGACGGTTCACTAATGATTTTAGGAGAATAATCTTTATTAGTTGATTTCATGGTATAAAAAGTAGCTGGTTGAGAAAGAATTGGAGTTTCATCACTAGTACTATAGCCTTCATCAATGGTTGTAATTGAAGTTCTATTAACGTTATTTGATTGAGGTTGGAAAGATTCATCAGAGGAATCACGAGAAGTTGATCTTGCGGTTTGGAAAGTTTGAACCGAATAAGTAGAAGCTCGATTAGTATCAATTGATTGATTGTTTAAAGATAAAGATGAGATATTTACTGGATTTTGAGGATCAACCTCTTCATCATTTTCATTTATTAGTTCTTTAATGGTTGACGAATTTTTAGTAGAATTGTCTTTTGAAGTTAAGATATTTTCCAAAGCCTTCATTGATGGAGAATTTTTCATAAAACTGGTTCTTTCGGATTGAACTTGATAAGGATTAATCAGAGGCTTAGACTTTTTTAGGTAAAAAGGGGTTATTAGAATTCAAATTAGTGGAAGGTATTTGAGAATCTTCACTAACTGATTCCAATAATGAAAATTCTTGTGGATTCAAATAACTAGTGTTAATTGAATTGGATGATATTGAATTGGGTATTTTAACTGATTTTCTTAAATTAGTTAAATGGTCAGATGAAGAAGATGAACTTATAGGTTTAGGAAATGAATAAAAGTTATCATTCAAGAGGAGTTCCTCTAAGTTATCATCTTGTTTCGTCATTTTTCCAGGTTAAAATTTTTTTTTCTTTTGTTCTCTTTTTTTTGTTCGTTTTATTAGTTTGTTTGTTTAGCTTTGTTCAAATATTTACCTATTTGTTATTAGTTGAGCTATTTTTGTATCGGGATGTAGGTGTTGACGTTCACACAAGGACTCCTAAGATATGACGAAACCGATTCCCACTGACGAGATGAGAGAATAAAGTTGACGAAACGATCGTCGCTTTTTGAGTAATTCAACGAGAAACACGAAATTGCCTTTAACAATAGCAAACGAGCCCAAGGACTAAGACTGATTTGATTGGTAAGAAAGTAGTTTTGAAGAATAAAGCCCAGGATGGAAGGTTGAGCTGGTGGATTGCAAAGATTCGTAATGAGCAGGTAGGGGATGTTGTCAAGCAAGTACAAGGGTTGTTAAGTGAGAAGGGGGGAACGTTGTAAAGCGAAATTTAAAGGAGGTACTTCGAGTACTCGAAAAAAAAAATATCACTGTCGGGTAATGAACCTATTGGACAGGATCTCTGGATATGGTGGGATCGTTTAATTAGTCGGGGACGAAGTTACGGTTGTGGGAAGTTAACGAACGAATGTAACAACCAGTCCAGTGAAATCAATAAAGATTAACAACAAATCAACAACAAAAAAAAAAAAAAAGACTGGTGAAAAAAGGTCTCAGTATACAAGATGTAGGTATAAGAGGATATATATATTGGGTAAACCCTTGAAGCAAGGAAGAAAAATGGTGATACACAAAAGCTGTGGAACCAGTGCTGGATTATATGGGTGCCAGCGGGCGAACAATACACGATATTCAAACACGGTACGGTTGTACCTGGTTTACACGAATGGAAGGGGGAGGAAGTAGATGAAGCAGGTGACGCGTCGACGCGTTTGCACAGCGCACCGTGCACCTACAGTTTTTTTTATAAATCTAAACGGTGTATTGATAAATAGGTCACATGATGACGCAGTTTCTCTTCTTTTTCTTTATGGTGGAGCTAGAAGAAGAGAAGGTAGCGGTAGAAGGGTCTCTTTGATGGCTGATAAAGGAGTCCTGGTGGAGCATGGTTGGTTTTTTCTTTGTTGCCGTGGGATTAAAGCTATCGTAGGAGGTTGAGTAGTTTGCGGAGGTGACTCCGGTTGAGATGGAGGATCTTTTATCTAAGTCAAACAGGTCATCGGTGGAGAATCTTGAATCTTGATAGTCTTTATTGAATTTGAGCACTGGATCGATACCAAATTGTAATAAGGAATTAGATAAATAGAGGTATAGTTTAATCCATAAATTTCTAATTCTCTAGTAAATTTATAACCAAATCTTTCGTGGAAAGTTTCAATGAAGAGCTTCACCCATTAATTCGAATTGACTTGGTTCAATACCTAAGATTCTTGAATGTCTTTTACCTAATTTATTTAAATAATCATCTAAGTTAGATAAGTTTTCCAATTGGGTAATGGCAAAACTCATCACCCCGGCAAAGGCCACTGCTTGATGTTTTATTGAAGGGAACAATTTTTCCAAGTCAGGACTCATTGATAATAAGTTTGAATAGAATTGTCTACAAAATAACGAGCTGGCAATGGTTGATGCGTTATTTTTCTTGAACAGACCGGGGATCTTACCACTGACGCTATTTTCTTCATCCAATAGCATTATATTCCATGTGTATCTAATTAATTCGATTTCCTTTTTATTTAAATTTAAATTCACCTTGTATTGTGATTGTAATGAATAATTTGAATTAATTGATTTATTTGATTCGATTCTGATTAACTTATAACTATCTTCCAACACTTCATTTTGTTGGGTATTGATTTGATATAGCGCTGGTATGGGTGGTGGATGGTGATACGATATGTTTGTTGATTGGGGAGATAATTGATATTCATTGCCAAACCCCAGTATCGTTGGCGATTTTAAACTTGGTGGGGTATTTATGGCTTTGGGAATACTTATATTTGACAAATTTGATACATTTCGGTTTCTTATTGGATTAAGATTCGATAATCTCGACGCCCTGCATTTTTGGGATATAATCGATTGTTGATCAGAAGTATGGATTGGGGAATTTTTAATCATACTTACCTGATACTCTGGGAGAAGAAAAAAAGAGGTTGAAACTAGGTATTAAGTAGTTTAAAGAATGAAGGAATGAAAGAATTAAAAAAAGAGACTATTATTATCTAAAAACAAACAAAAAGACGAAGAAGCTTTGCTAGCCGAAACAATCAAATTTAAGAATTAAAGTTATCGATGTATGCATTTATATATATATATACTTAGATCAAATGTTTTAACTAGATTTGTAAAATGTATGATGGGCTATTGATATAAAAAATTTTCAATACCCTTTATTAAGTAAAAAATGTGAAAATTGTAAAAAAAAATCGTATAGCCATAAAATGAGCTAACCTTAGCTCGCTTTACTAAAAACAGGTAAATCTAGCATTACATCCGGGGTTACTGTAAGTGAGTGCCATGTTCTGGAACTGTTAGCTCCAAGATCTCCATCGGGTGCCTCCATACAGCTTTTCTAGCCCTTGGCCGCCTTGCCATTCCGTGTTAATGCTCGGGAACCAGCTACTCAATCTGGCAGATTCCGCACCGGACCGGTCAGCTTGTAGTCACGTGAACTCTCACGTGCAACGCTCCCCGGATGTCTGGGTGTATTCTCCTCGGTTTCTCTCTCGGTTTTAAACCCGGTTCTGTTTATGTTTTTGTTGGTGTAGTCTCTTTTTTGGGGAGAGGCAGTCGTGGCGCTACCCAGGGCTGTCCGAGCAGTTTTGTGCCCGCCCCTCCGGAAATACCAATTGGGATTTTACTGAACGTCGTGCCGTACCTTGCTAATACTGTTACAAAGTTTATATTTTAATAACGGTGTCTAGTTGAAAGCTTAATACCACAGGGGGATCTTTCCCATTTGTAGTTGTCAGCATAACTCTTTTCAGCTGTTTACAAGTGCGTGCATTACTCTTGGAGACCATCAGACCAAACCATGAGCCAGTATAAAAGGAAATTACAGAAACAAACAGCATAAGTAGGATCTCTTAAGTGCATTTTCCCACAATGCTATTGATTGCTTGCTTGCCTAACTTAATTTGTAAAATAAGCTTTCGATTGTTAGATTAAGTTAACTCCTAAACTGACTTATTGAACCCCTACAAAGTAGAGCAAGTAAAAGTTTATCTTTACATGGTAGTTTAAGAACTAAATTAATTATTATTAATGGTAATTATACAATACTAACTTCTAATAAAACAAAAAGAATGAATAAACAAAATGGTGAATTGAAAGAATCTAATTTTTCGGGAAGTTCTCGCATGGTTTTTTTTCTTTTTTTTTCCTTTCTTTTTTTTTTTTTTTTGTTCTTTTCAATTTTTTTATGGGTCTTTTTTTGTTTTTTTGTTTTTTGAATGTCAATTTCTTTTCATACTTGGAGAAATCCGAATTAGAAGCTGTAGAAGCAAATGGGAATGGGGAAACAAAAAATAAAAAATTAAGTAAAAGCAAGACAATCAACAATGAAAAAAATATCTTCAGATCCAACTTGGAGAAAAGCAACACCGTCAAATCAGCAGCAACTGATTGAATGAAAATAATAAACCCAAAGAAAACCCTATATTAAGTATCAACACAAAAGACAAGAACGAAACATTATTATTATAAAACAAAAAAAAAAATTAAAATGATCAAAATTAAAATTCTAAGTGAGCATCGCTCAGTGGGATTTCAGTATAGTAACTTTGTAGAGCTCTGGTTAAAGCAGGTACCAAATTATCCCATCTCAAAATACGAACTTCTTTATCAAAGCCTCTTGGTTTTCTGATTTCGTAGCCCATAATTCTTTTAGCCAATTCAACTCTATAATCTTGATTGGTAGGTAATCCGCCATTCATAATTGGAGAATTTGAGTCATTATCCATTCTGGAGCTAATTGATTTTTTGGACCAGAATGGTACCAAGTTACTTCTTACTCTTCCTCGTTCTCTTCTTCTTTGAGCAGGATCTTTTAATTGGGTACCAATTAATAATTCCACAATTTCAACAACTTCAACACTAGTAATGTAATATTGATAAGCCTCTTGTTCATTGCCAATATAACAGTCTTCACTTGATGGACTACTAATATCATAATCATCATTTAAACCCCCGTGATTGTTAGGAACAACAGAACATTCTAAACAACTGACTTCAACAACATCAACATCAACATCGGCAGGTAATGTTTCTGGATGTTCTTCTGCACTTCCAATTATTGAAAAATCAACGCTTAATTTAGGTCCATCTTGTCTTCTTTCAATTCGTATGATACGGCGACGATCCTTCTTTTCAGAGTTTGACCATTTGGGATAACAAATATCTTCCACACCGGCTCCCTTTAATTCTAATTGAACCGGTAAGAAAATTGAATCACTTTCAGCTGATTGTTTTGGTGGTCTAGTAGAAGATCCTCCGGCGGAAACCCCTCTGATAACACGATATCTTTTTTTACCAGTAGCACTGACTACTGGGTTATAACTTTCATATTCAGGGCTTTCTCTCTTAATGTAACTTGGTGGTAATAATGAACTGGTGGAATTTTGAGAAATTGAATTAGCCATGGGAGATGCAGTATATTGTGGTTGTGGAGCTGGCTGAGGAGCTGGAATTGTTGGAGTAACTTGTTGATACGATGGTTGGTATGTAGATGGATTATTATAATAATAGTTATTCAAGTCAATATTATTTTGATGACTATTATCAAAGGAATTCACCGATATTAACAGATTCAGTTGAATTGGTTGAGATTGATTTGAATAATATCCAGTATTATCAATTTCATTACCTTCAAAAAATGATTGAATTGATGATGTAGATAATAATGAAGAATCAGTATTCATTTGATTATTATATGATGCATAATACTCATTTGGAATAGCTTGATTTCCATTATCAAGATAAAACCCATAATGACCATGATCATATGAATGTCCAGCATTCATATTGGTTTGGTTATTATAAGTAATTGGATTCATTGGAGAAATAAAATTTCCCAAAGCAGGTTCTTCCATTACTGCATTAGCAAAAGTAGAAGCAGCAGCAGCAGCAGCAGCAGCGGTAGCAGCAGGAGTAGGAGCAGTACTAGTAGTAGCATTACTATTTGATGTTTGAGTGGTAGAATTAGTTTCATCAGTAGCTGATAATAATGGGAATTCAGCATTAAAATGATTCAAATCAGTGGTTGGGTCTAGCATTATAGAACTTTTATGAATTGGATTTGGGGTTGAAGGGAAAAACATCACTTCTGATAAAATTGAAAAAAAAAATTAAACAAGATTAAAAATTAAAATAAACTGAAAATAAACTTTTCCAACTCGATAATTACTAAGATTCAATATACATATATATCAACTTCCTAAATCAAAGAGGAGTACGAAAGCAATCACCGGCGGAAATCAGGTGGAGAGTAAAGTTATAATTAGACAATATATAATAATGAAAGAATAGAAATATCCAGATTTAAAAAAAAAAGATGATTATCAACTTATTATATACTTTGCTTGTACAAAACAAAATATAACAAAAATGCTGTAGTAATATTATGTGGATATAAAAAAAAAAAAAATATACATTGCATAAAATTATATGAATAAAAAAGATATACAATAAAATACTCTTTTTAACAAGGGGATTATTCTTTCTCTTCCCTCACTTTAGAGTTACGTTTGCCTATTGTACGTTTATTTTTTCCAATCCGCTCACTCATATACTTTAACCCAGCTGCATCCATTACAGACACGCCCACGCAAAAGATTCTATGCATTACCTATTCACGGACTGACTTGTGGTGCAGAATGACCTGGCTGCACTTGACGGAAAAAAAGTATTTTAAATTTTGTCTTGTTTTTTCACGTTTGTGTTCATTTGGGAAAATTAATGAGTGAGTTCTGTCAGCTACCAACTGGTATCGCCAATTCTTGACAGGGAGATTTGATTCAGCTTAAACCTTCGATGCATATACTGTCAGTTATTTTTTTTTTCTTCAACCTTTCCTTCCTTTCTGTTGCTCTGCTACACTAGGTTGAGACTACCGAGGTTCAAAACATTCAATTCATGACTATCTGTATCTACAAATCATTACATTTTGACGATCATTTGTCATATCTTTGACTTATTCGTCTAATAGATAAGTCCGATTAACTTTGGAGAAAATTTGATTTTTGTCTCTTCAAGTACAAAAAAATTCATTGTTGATTGACAATAAGTACAAATCCTTTTATTTATTTCCCGCAATACAAACTTGTTTGATTGTTTACCTATAATAACTCGAATAGCAGGCATTGCTTGTTCGACAGCAAAACAATCAAACCAGTGAAAATGATTAAAGCAAGTCATATTAAAGTAATCATAATAAGGAAATTTTGGTTGTTCATTGACGAAATTTAACTAGGGACATATTTGTAAAGGAACAATCAAAAAATCGAATGCTTTTATTAACTATATTCGTTAAATATTTTCTCAATTTAGTTACAAAATAAACATTCTTTAATAGATGTCCGTGTCTTCTATTTCTATTCTTTTCCTTTCCTTATTTTTTTCCATTATTCCTGGCTTTTCGACAAAGATGTTCTGTTACGACAGTAACTGCTCAGGTTAGCCCATTCAACTTTATCTTTTTGCGGATATAAACCTCAATCACTGACCAATAATACACGATTCAATTAAGGCCAGTTTGTCCGCACCACGCATTAAGCCTTCCTTTCTGCCGCTTATGTAAGCACGGCCACACCCGCACAAAAACCTTGCATTTGGTTTTTGTCCTCGCCCAATCCGGAGCACTGACCCTTGTACATTCTTCACTTACATCCACTTACTCAAAATATATACGTTAACGAAGAATATCTACGAATTAATTCCACTGGATCAGCCACGGGCATGTGAATTTGATTCGGGCAAACATCACGTTCTACTAATTTATGTATATTTTGTATATTAGTCTTTATTTTTTGATTCGCTCATGGGGGTGTATTTTTTTTTAAAACATCACCAGCGGAAATGCTAAAGTTGGCTGCTGGCGCAACTTTATTATTTGGGAAAAGGACGGGATAGTATATTTAGACCGGTTTTATGAATTGGCCTCAGTGAGAAAAAAAAATTTTGAGATAATCGTTATTCATGTCTAAACCTAATCAAGAATATGTCAAAGATAAACAACCTCCTTCAAAAAAGTCCACGCATATGGTGGCAATGTCCAAGTTAGTAATCAGAAGAAAAAAAAAGAAAAACACTGAGCTGAGTCGTGGTTCGCAACCGCACACTTATTAATTATTATAAATTTGTGGTTCAATTTTTACCTCTTTTGCTTTTGCTTACTATTGCAGCAAATAAGTGTTCTTTATTTTTTTTTTTTTTCTTCATTCTTATTTTTTTTTTTTTTTTTTCTTCTTTCTTCATTCTTATTTTTTTTTTTTTTTTTTTCTTCTTTTCTTCTATTTTGTTCACCAAGATAAATCCTTTTGTGTAATACGTTAGTGCAAAAACCTTAAAGTTATTCGATGAGGATTTGGGAAAAACAAATCACTACAATGCGAGCACTGGGCCTGTACCGGGGCTTATATTTTGCTCATGCCAATTCCTTCACTTGCATAATCCCTAGATGATGACCAAGGAATAGTCAACTCCGGGCGCGAGCACGACCTCTTCTTATCAATTCTGGCAGTCATATCACTTAAAAGAACAGCCTCATTGACTGCAATTCATGAAATTTCGTGATTCAATCTAAATTCTCTCTATGAAAACCTTCACTCACATATGTCATATTGGTTCTTTCGTATTATAATAAATCCTGGTCCGATTGAATCGGATAGCGAAGAATTCTTAATCTACATGAGCCGACTCGTATAGGTATCTCATATCCTTAAACAGTCACTTGCTTCTTATTCTATATTTATTCATGCCTATAGATGTCTATCAATGTCCATGTATGTGAATTTCTGTCGTTTTGTCTCATGCTGTTGTTTTGTCTTATTCTGTAGCCGTCTTATTCTGTCGCCGTCTTATTCTGTTGCCGTCTTATTCTGTACTTGACTAGTTCTGTCGTTTTGTCCTTTGGCGTCTTTGTCTTGGTTTTGTCTCTTCTGCTACTGCTGTCTTTTTTTTTTTTTGTGGGTATTGTCTTTTCCGCTGGATCTTCTTGTCTTGGTTGTGTCTTTTTCCGCTGGTTTTGTCTATTTTGTTCGTCCGTTTTCGTCTTTCCTTTGTTGTATCCAGCCGGCTATTTGCTGCACCGGAATAAGATCGGGTATACCATTTTGTGCATTTATTTATCTTTGTTTCGTCACTCAAAAGCATATTTTATCCGTTAGGTACATTCTCTAATGCAATTTTTTGCGAGGCACCACACTACTTTAAGGTTTACCAGTGTCGAACCTTAATTGATACAAACGGTCGGTCAACGATACTGCAGCCATGCTAACTGCGCCCGATTATATTGCTATATCCACTTAATTATTTTCCAATAATTAATGATTCGTAATTATTTCAACTGATGACTTTAGAAATCTTCTCTATCCTCCACTGTTTACGAATTTTCTTTTGGGTTTTCGTTCTCAACTACTATGACTTCTCTTTTTGTGTATTAGATATTTTCCCTTCGTTCGATTCTAATTTTATTCTAAAAAGTTTATTCGTTCGTTTCATCTATTCCGTGCATGTCTAACCTTAAGCTGTTCGATATAGCCATCTTCCTTGGTGTAGATGACTTTACCATCATCTTTTTCTTGCCCTTATTGTTGGAATATTTTCTAACTAGCCACTAAAGAAGCTTCCCTTTTGTTTTATCGAAAATTAATGAATGGCTCGCTTGCTACGTGATTTAGCCCCTGGTGTGTCTTAGACTCGGAGAAAAAAAAAAAATTTTTTGAAAAGAAAAAATTGAGAACATCCCACGTGATGTACCCAACATCCGTACCTTTGCAGAATGGTTCCATTTTTTTTATAAAAGTTAATTTAAGCTTTAATTGCTTCCAATATTGCATTCCGAAAAGCATGTCTTCTTGGGAGCGTAAAATAGTATCTGTAAGATAGAGTTACCTTAATTTAATTTAATAAGGTTGGGTTTGCTCTCAGATTGAGGATGTTAACAATTCCATTCATCGTAACTTTATTTTACTGCAAAATCTTTTAGTTTGAACAATCGATATTTATTTGCAGGCTATTGAACCAGAATAACATTCAATGAATTATTGTCTAGACTAAGAAATCTTATTTATATACGTTGGCTGCTAAATAAAATTGGTAAGTACGCATAGCTGAACCCTAACTAAGTTATTTATCGTTGATAAGTTTATCGCAATCCGCTATATGTACGGAGGTTTTTCCCTTCTTTGATCTGGGGTTTAAAACATCGTTTATTCAAGCTAATACTAGACTATAAAAAAGCTAACTTTAATTTTTTTTATATTTTGGATAATAAGTTTTGAATAAGTATCCGTCAACTAATATTAACCCAGTTATAATTGAAGCATGGGTGGCAAGGACAATCTTATTTTCTGATTTAATGCGATGTCTTTCTAAATAAGTAAAGTACCCAGCTACTAATCCACCTAATCCAACTAAAGCTTGAGTAACAACAACTGGATTTTTGATTTCTTCAACAATTGATTTAGTACTGGTGGTTTGAACTTTACTACTCAAGTCATTATAAGTATCTTTAACATACTTTATAAATTTGTTATAATATGATTCTCCTTGACGTTCAATTTCATCCAATTCTTTTCTAAAATCACCAACTGCTTCATTAGCAACCTTCTTCAGTTTTTTAAGTTCTTCTTGACTTTCTTTTTTCAATTTGTTGAACTCTTCCTCTGGTAATGTTTCAACATTACCATGAGGGTTAGTGGTTGATTTTACTTGAGGTGGGCTTGGTAATTTTTCGGCACCAATTGGCCCTGAAGAAGCAGCTGCATCAGCGTAAGAAGACATGATTATCGAATAGTTATTTCTAATAAGAATATATATGAAAGAAAGTTAGAGTTGGTTATCAAGATGGTTCTTTTTTTTTTTTTGCCCTCTTACTATATATTTCCTACCAATTAATTTGCGCAGTATTTATATAAGGGGTTTAAACTGTAACTTGTGACCCATTTTTTGTTTCGTTTGTTCTTTTTATCATGATCTATTTTTCATTACTAGTTACGCAACCTTTTTTTTGCTACCATTGGTATTTGATATGTCTTTACAACCACTTGCACGTCCACTGCTCCCACGTCCACCACATCGACTGCTAGAAGACATCGTTGTTTAAACTCTTCAATCAAGGGGAGACTGCAAACTGTAAAAATGTAAAAGTAGTACGACCGTCTTTTGTTATTGTTGCTACTGTCTCGCCCTTGATTGCTCACTTTAAACTGGCAAGCAGCTATACGCTGTTTCAATCGATTAAGTGGCAATCACTCACTGACACTCTCGTCACTTGAGCAATACCTTAGTCTTGCCATTATCTCATTCACCAATCAGCTAATTCAATTCTCAAAAGGGTTAAATTGAGTGGTTCCACTTTTCTCCTTATTAACTGGTGCCGCGGGGGAACCTTTGTGGTGTACGGAGATAAGATCGATTTCGACATCCGTACATTCTGATGTTTGGATGTTTTTTTTTCTCGGTTTTCTTTTTTTGATTGATCACGTGCGAATGCTATATCTAGGGCACAGCCCTAAGGTGCGAATGGGAACAAAAAAAAAATTTGAAAAAATCGACTTTGTGAGGATACTCAATCCTGCTAAATTTTTTTCACTTCCTACCTCTGCTTCCTCTAGCGTTTTCTTTTCTTCATTAAATATTTATCGATTGAAAACCAACACCCCGGCTTTCCACGTAACATTCCGATAAATTATAATCTAGAAACAAAAATGTCTGCTCCAGAAGCCCCAAGAAGAAACTTTGGTAGAAACAACAGAAGAGGTGGTAGAAACAACAGAAGAGGTGGTGAAGAAAAAGGATGGGTTCCAGTCACCAAATTAGGTAGATTAGTGAAAGCTGGTAAAATTACTTCTATTGAAGAAATTTACTTACACTCTTTACCAGTTAAGGAATTCCAAGTTATCGATCTCTTATTACCAGAATTGAAAGATGAAGTTATGAAGATCAGATCTGTTCAAAAACAAACCAGAGCTGGTCAAAGAACTAGAATGAAGGCTGTTGTTATCATTGGTGACTCTAACGGTCACGTTGGTTTAGGTATCAAAACCGCTAAAGAAGTTGCCTCTGCCATTAAAGCTGCCATTGTTATTGCTAAATTATCTATTATCCCAATCAGAAGAGGTTACTGGGGTTCTAACTTGGGTGCTCCTCACTCTTTACCAACTAAGGTTACCGGTAAATGTGGTTCCGTTTTAGTTAGATTAATCCCAGCCCCAAGAGGTAAAGGTATTGTCGCTTCCCCAGTTGTTAGAAAATTAATGCAATTAGCTGGTGTTGAAGATGTTTATACCACTTCTTCTGGTTCTACTAGAACTACCGAAAACACCTTAAAAGCTGCTTTCGTTGCCATTGGTAACACTTACGGTTACTTGACTCCAAACTTATGGGCTGCTCAACCTTTAGCTCCATCTCCATTAGATGTTTACGCTGAAGAAGCTGCTGCTGGTAAAAGAAGATACTAAGTTATTTAACTAAATATTTTTGGTAAATACTTGTAATCTATATTAATCTTTTCATATTACCTTGTAAAATAAAAGTTTAGCTCTCATCGCAATTTTGTAGTATCATTTATTATAACAACTTTTCGCAGTAATCTATAATGCATGCATTATTATACACTCAATCTATATTACACGAAGCCTAGCTTCCTCTATCAACATCGTAACATTAACTCTTCATCATCGTGGCATCATACTTCACCTCCATTTCGTAAATCGTAAATTAGCAGCACTACAAAAACCAAAAACCATAAGCATCACCGGATTAGAATCTCCTGTTCGAAGAATTCTAACTCTCAACAGAAAAGCTTTGTAAAAGCTTCACAAGCACAAGTGTTTTCATCTCCATTCTTCTCAATGCTTACTTTTCAAAGTTTCGATTCTATAGTTTTTTGTCTTTTTTCTTGTTTTTTTTTTTTTTTTTTTTTTTTTTATTTTTATTTTTGTTTTTGTTATAATATAATATACAAAGAAATTACTATTAAAGAGATAAAAAAAACTTTATCTGAACATATTTGACAAAGTCTTTGCAAAAATAAATAAAAGTAAAAGGTAGGCTGCCTAGCTCATAGCTTGTTGTTGAGCAGCGTGTTCCATGACTTGATCGTCTGGAACTGCAAAAGATCTTTCAGTCGTACTAGCAGTTGGATCATCTTTGGACCAGGTGTTAGATTGCATATTTCTACTTTCAGGATGCTTGAACATACAGTTTTTATTAGTGCAGTTTGCAGCAAAACGACAATCTTCATCAATAGGATGAGCGAAAGAGCAATCAATTCTTTGACAATTAGCTCCTTCACGACATGGAACTGTTGACAGCGCATGTCTTCTTGGACAGGAATAATTAGTACATGCGAGACCAAATTTACACTGTTCCAAAGTTCTTTCAACTTTATTGGCAACAGGTTTAGCTTTAGCTTCTGGTGGTGGTGCTTGATAGTTTGGCGATGGATGTGCTTTTTTACAAGCAACATCGCTGCAATGTTTACCAGCTTCACACCATTCTAATGCAATAACTCTTGCATCTTTATTAGCAGGGGTTGGATGACCAAATGGACAAACTTCCTTGGAACAAAGCATCCCGAATTTACATATACCAATGGTACCAGTTTTTTCAACAACAGGAGTACCTTGCATCATTAATTTTCTCTTTTCAAAATATTCTTGTTTGGATTTTTCCAATTTGGCCATTAATTCTTGATCTTGATCAGGATGTAAATAATTACAAGTACCTGGTGGGTTTGGACAGTTTGGATAAGAGAAACATTGCTTAGTAGGATGAGCAAAAGTACATTCTTTATTATTACAATAAGGAAATTCGGTACATCTACCCTTAGGTGCTTTGGGAATGAAATTAGTATTACTTTGGTTCGATAACGATAATACCTTCTCGAGGTTTTCGGCATTTTGTAAACCATAAGACTTATTGTTCATTCTTCCGTTGAACTGTTTACCAATACCTCCACGGCCTCCACGGCCTCCACGACCACCTCTGGAGTTATTATTGAACTTATTATAGCCATTAAAATCACGGCTTTGAGCAAAACGAGGTTTATTTGGTATAGTTGACTGCAGAGCATCAAAATTGAATTGCCCTTGTTGTGCTTGTGGTGCTTGTTGCTGAAATTGAGGTTGAAATTGAGATTCCTGTTGCTGGAATTGAGGCTCCTGTTGTTGAAATTGAGGTTCCTGTTGCATTGGTTCCTGTTGCTGTTGCTGTTGCTGTTGCTGTCCATCTTGAGGTTGGCCTCCTTGTGACATCAATCTGGCGATTTCACCATAAACAGTATTGATGAAACCTTCATCAATTGGAATTTCAACTAACTCCTTGACTTCACTAACAATTTCAGCGGCGGTTTTTTCATTTCCAATTAATACATTGATATATTCTGCAACATCTTCTGCATCATCTGGGATATTGTATCTGTTGGAAAGTTCATTTATCAATAGTGGTTTCAACTGTTGGGCAATAGGGCCATCTGGATTGAAAGACATGGTTTACGTAATGCTCGTCTTTATAGCTTGAGGAGTAAGATGAAGTATTTGTAATATCTGTTTCTGATATCTTTTTTAAATGATGTTGAAAAACAGAGAAAAAAAAAAAGAAAAGAATTGAAGGCAAATTCGAGGGTTTACGGCACGTGATCCAAACGTGGATTCCGAACTTCCGTACACCATACCCATTGAAGTGATTGCAAAAAACAGAGAACGATCTACAAAATACAATAAAAACTAAATATGCAATTTAAACCCTATAAGAACCAGAACAATTAAATTCTAAACAAGTTGAAATATTTCAACAGTTATATCACCCAAAAGATCCTTGATGAGTTCGATTATTTCGTCTAATTCTCTTGTGATGACAGAAGTCACTAGAATATACGAATACATGAAAACGTAGTCTTCATTGGTAAGAGTATGATTTGGATTAGATGCAGATTCGCTTCTTATTTCATTCAATTTATAAAGCAAACGGTCTTTAGCGTGTTGTGTTGAAGCTGGTTTTGAGGGTAATGGGAACCCCAATTTCATGGCACTAGCGATCATATAAAAAATTAAAAAAATCCGGTGTTCGACTTCAGCCCGTTCAAGTGCAATATAATTGATTACGAACTCTTCATTACGGCTTAAAAATGGGTCAACCTCAACCATGAGATTCATATTTTGAAACGCATCTATAATAGCTGAGCTTCTTGTTAATAATTGTCGATAAGTAGATTCGGGAAAGCTACCTTTCAATCTAAATTCTAATGGTGCTTGTTTTAATAAAACCTCACATTCGGCTAATAGATCATTTATTCCTTTTTCATCTTTAAGACCTATCAACTTGATTATTTCTTCACCATCTTCGTCAATACGTTTGGTATAATCCAAAGGATCGCTATTCCAGATAACACCCATTCGTAACCACAAAATAGTTAACCCAGATTTTAGTCTAGCTCTAGCACTGTTTGGCAAAAAGCAGGAGGCCATAATCAAAGCCCAAACAATACCAAGTGAAACCGCTATGAATCTGTGAAAGGCAATTTCTTCAACAAGTGGGTTCTCACCACCTTCATTGTCATCTTCGGAGTCTTGTTGGGTCATACTGTATGAATATAATGCAGTCAAATTATAAGTTAATAGAATAAATCTCCCAAAAGGGTTATTTTTCTTCCAATGAATAATTATATAAAAACTTGGAATAGATATAAGATACCCAATCAATGCAAGGGCATATGCATTTCCATCAGTACACATCCAAGTGATATAGGCAGAGCTTGCACCAAGAAAAGTTCCTATAAATCTCCATTTAACTGTCATAGTAGTACCACCGACGGACTTATTCATCATAATGCAATAAATCACTAATGCCCATTCACCTCTCCAATTATTAAAAACTTCCTTAGTCTTAGGATAAAATGCAAAAAATGATAAACACAAAGCACCCAAACCAACTCTTATACCGAACTGAACATCAGTTCTTCGGAAAACTTTCAAAGCTTTCCACAATTCATAGGAGTAATTATCCAACTTACGTCGCGACTTGGTCTTTGGTGCACGGTTATGGGTACGGTACTGGGATTGTAAATTAATTAAAGCTTCATTCAAAGTTGCTCCAAATCCATCATCATTTTCTGATCCATTACTTTTTTGGTCCAGATTGTTCGATTTAGATGGACTTTTTGAAGACTTCCAAATTTTTAACCAATTCCAACTTTTAGGTAAATTTTTAGAATGTTCGTGATGTTCAGTTACCTTTAAGAATTTAATTAATTCTTTCCCATATAAAACTAATAAGGACGCAAAATTACCGCAACAGGCAGTTATTTCTTCCTGATCAGCTTTTAAATCAAAATTATCGGATTTAAAAATATCTTGAGAATACAATTTGCTGAAAGACTCAACTTGTTTCGATTGAAACAAGTCGATTGCCTTGTTCAAAGATTGTTGGAAATTCGAAGATTTGGTAAATTTGGTAGTTTTACTTCTAGAAAGTAAGTCACCTATATTACGAAATTTATTCTGATCATTTGATTCAGCTAAATCATTTTCAAATGATTTTTCGAATGGAATCTCGGCTAGAACCCCTTTTAACGTAAATACAAAAGACTTTATGGATGGGGCTAGGTAATAAACAAACAAGTCAAATAACTGAGCAGAATTGACAGCTGTGTAATCAACTTGGGATATGTTCCACTGGTCTCTTGCAGATTTGATAGCTTCCATCATTTCAACTGACTTTGAAAGCTTATACTGGCCTGAGCGTGCACTATTCGGAGAACTATTGATTGACGAAGAAGAAACTCCAACATTATTTACACGATTCGAGTTTGGAGACGGTTGATTATTTTGAGAATAAGAATATGATGATACTTGGCTGTAAGTTCCATTGAATCCACTGGTTGAATTCATTGAAGGAACGCCGGGGGTCTTGGGAATATTTGGAGAATTTTCATGAAGTAATTGCCATTGCATTTCAGCTGAAGACCTCAAAGCTTGTAAATGTCTTGATAACGCAATTGTAGTGTTTACTAGGTCATTATAAACCTTTAACTCCTCTTCTCTACCTTTTAAGTTTAATTCATACTTAGCTTCTTCCAAATTTTTCTTTAACTGGGTAGTATTTTTCTTCAAGGTATTAAAAACTTCGACGTCCTTTGAATTTAACTTTTGACCCATTAAAAAATGATTTGCAATCACTGATAAGACCAGTGACATTATATTATAAGAATCGTTCAAAGATGACCTTAGTTGATCGACAGCACTTGTTGGCCATAAAATGTAGCAGCAAGCAACCGATATAGCACTTCCAACAACAACAACTTTAGCTGTAGAAATTAGTCTTGGTAGAGGAATACTGGAAGAATTCAAGCTAGCTTCTTTAATAATACAAGTAACAACTGAAATAGAAGCCAACGAACAAGCGGTATTAAAAGTAGCTTTGTTAACTTTTTGTTTCATGAATGCAATTAAACCCAAACCAATTGAACTTAAAACTAAATCAATGATATAACTGACTTCATCTTCACCTTTATTAAACCAAAATGTTGATAATGATCTACAGCCGAAGGAAACGATAAAACTGAATAGTAAAGATATGACCACGAAAATTAAAGTTTGATGCATTGAACCTTTTGATCTAGCAGGATGGAAATAAACTGCCACTGTTGCAACCACATGCTTTGAGTCAGTTTTCCCTAGAAAGTTATTGAAAGGAGTCCAATAAACACCCAAAGATGCTAATAAGTATGCAATAGAACATTTAAATACGCTAATGAATATTTGATTTTTAGGTAAATTCATGACAAAATCTTTTAGGTAGTCTCGATAGTAATGATATAATTCAGCCAATGAAGAAGCTCGGGATATGCTCGAAGTCGAAGGAGGATGAAGTAAAGAAGTAGTTTCGTCAGCTTGATGATTCAAAGATTCATTTTCTTGAAAGGAAGTAAACGAAGTATTAGTATTATCATCATTAAAAGAAGAATCATTTAAGCTTTCAAAACCAGAATTGAAAAATGAAATACTTTTATGAACTTTCAATCCGGATCTAGCTAATATAACCAGATTTTGTTTCTTTAAGTTATTGATACTCTCATTTGGAATTTTTAATTTTGATAAAAATTCAAGATCGGCATTGCTTGGGGTTAATTCGATTTCTTCATCAGTTAAATTTAATTCATCATCATCACTATTATTAGTATTCTCATTTATTTGGTCATGCTTATGAGTTGGTGACATTTATAATTGGACTCACCTACTATATTAAATGATTTTTTATAATGATAGATATAAGTTAAGTATGAAAAAAAGTCATTTCTCAAAAGAAGTATTTTTTTGGTTAAACCTAAAGGTTGCGATAACTAATTACAACAGTTAGAGTGTCTCAATTTCGTTTGATGGGATACTGTTATTGGATACACTGATCGGTAGTAAGTGTTCTACTTAACAACATGGTCATCAGGCAATGAAATGAAATAAAAGAGAAATAGGAGTCAAAATTGTCATAAAATTAGCGAAATTTATAGAAAATGAGGGTTAACCTGGAAAGGTTACTTGAGCTCGCAGTTGTTGCAAAAATTACATTACAATTGATTTTAAAAATGAATTAAAATTAATTAAATTAAGTTGGTAAGAACAAAACAAACGTTTTTCTTGTAAAATCTATATACGGGAAATAAGGAAGGACAGCATAAACTCATAAAATATTAAAAAAAAAAAGAACATGAAAGAGAATGACTTAATAACCAATGATATCTTTGAATAACTTTTCACAAGGAACAGTGGCACCTAATCTAGCACAGAGTAAATAGACACCGCTTAATTTACGATGTAAGGAATAAGTTTCTTCAGGAGGAGGAGTTAAACGTTCATTTAACATGATACCAATGTTGGAACGAACACGATCGGTAATCGTTTGTTTTTTGAAGTTAAAGGCTTGACCATGATTATCATGAGGAGAAAAAACTTCACCTAAGACCATGATTGAATCGATATGAGCTTCAACCATGGAAGGACTTTCTAAACCAGTAAGATAACCCAATTTTCTAGAGTAATGTTCGACACCTTTACGATCTTTATTGACAGAAGCTCTTAAAACAGCAACATAATCTTCAATAAAATCATCACCGAATTCACGAGAAGCACCAAAATCTAGTAATTCAATTTTACCACTTTCTTCATTATATAAAAAGTTAGCCCAATTTGGATCAGTTTGCATAAATTTAAATTTTTTAATTTCAGTTAAACATAATCTCATAATGTTGGTAGCAATCCAATTACGAGTATCTTGATCCCAATCACCTTTTACAATTTCGGTTCCCTTCATTTTTTCCATGGTTAAAACATGTTCACCACATAAATTATGATAAACTTTTGGAACGGTGAACGCGGCATCATCTTTTAGTAAATCGCCAAATCTAATGATATTTTGAGCTTCACGAATGTAATCACATTCCCATTTTAATTCGGTACGAGCATTGGCAATGGTTTTATCCAAGAATAAACCCGCAGGTAACATTGATGAAGCAGTCATCAACATTAATAAATTATTCAAATCGGAATCGATGGAATCAACCACCCCAGGATATTGGACTTTAACAACAACCAGAGTTAAATCTTCAGTGACTGCATTATGAACTTGACCAATTGAAGCAGCAGCAATAGGAACATCATCAAAAGAGGTGAAATTACGTTCACGCCAATTAGCCCCCAAATCACTCTTCATGACCCTTTCCAATTGAGCAGGAGGCATATAGTGAGCGGAATTTTGGACCCTCAACAAAATTTGCTGGATCTCCTTTGGTAAAATCGAAGAATCTTGGAAACTCATCATTTGACCAATTTTAAGGGCTGCACCTCTCATTTTGGAAAATTTTTTCGCCATTCTTTCGATGTTGGCCGGACTCAAAATCAACGACTTCATGGAAACTTCGCTTTGATTACCACTAGCGTAGTGCTTGATACCTTGACGTGCAACGTCAATCCCCATTCCGGCAGCCAAGCTACCGTAATGGAAAATTCTAGCCAATCTTGTACTTGGAACTTCGGATTGAGACATTTGGTACTTGGTGACTGGTTTGCTGCCAGTTGGTTTACCAACTGGCTTACTTGGATGACTTTTCATTTCAACAGTTTGTCCTTCCACTGCAACTGCCACGGCACTTGCGGGAGTAGCACTGCGTTCGTTATTAAATTGTGAATGGGTGAATGAATTGGTAGAGTAATGTCTCACCAGTCTTTGACGACTCTTTTCTGATTTGCTTCTGGCATCTCTGTATAAAGAAGCACTGGAATCCAATCTTCTTATTGGATATAATAAAGCAGAGTGATGGTACGCAAATTTCACATCTTTACAAACCACTGATGCACTCGAACTAGTCAACTTGGCAATGGAATTGGATATGGCTGCCAATTCAAATATCGATTTACTCGACATCTTGTTTAAATTCTATATGGTAAAAAAAAAGGTGCTTTGAAATTCGATGATTTTCCTAAACTTAAGTAGGTTTTTCCTATATTTTTACCGGACGACAGAGAAATGCGAAGATGCGATGATTTGAATGCAAATCTAATAAAAACTAGATAAATAAATAGATAAATGAATAAAATGAATAGATAAATAGCTAAATGAATAGATATATATCTAAATAAATATATAAAATATCAATCAGTAGAAATATATTTAAGTATATAAAGCAATTAAGAGTATGGCTGTACTTATTACTCATATGAAATGTGATTTCTTAGTACGCTAAACCGAGTTATGGTTTTAGTGCACTCTTTTAGCGACCGCCTCTAAAAATACACCACTAATCGGTGGGTGAACGGATTATCTTCTCAGACATAAACATGTATTGCTGCTTGCTCGTTGCTTTACAAGACTTCCCGTTTAATTGCCCAGGCCCCATGAGTTGCGAAATGGGGTAACATCACGAACCCTATTCAGTCAAGCGAGACTCGTGGTGGAATAAACCTTAATCTCATCTTGACCTGGTTCTTGTTAGGTATCGCGAAGGCTGGATTAGGCTGGCACGCCTTATTTGAGTTTTACCGAAAGAGCGGCCGCGGGACGGGAGGGCTGGTGTCGCGTGCTTATGTAAGCAGTTGTCAACGGACTTCGCGCCTGGTTGTGTCTGGTGCACGGGTGGAGTACCTCGGGTGAAGGGATGCTGTCCATTCGACTCGCGACTGCGCTTTCATTTTTGGAGTGTGTGTCTACCAATGGTATTCAAACACCCACACACCAGCCCATCTCATCTTATCTGAAGAAGAAAAAAAAAAAAAAGGTTAGCGATGATGTACCATTAATACCTACCCAATCATCAAGAATGGAAAATAGAAAGATCAAGAAACAAAAGACCCAAGATGATTTGCCGGATCAGTTTGATCTCAGCCATAGATACGAGACCACTGCAGCAATGGCGCTGCATTTAGAAAAGGGCCCCAATAACCCGTTCAATCACAAACCGTTCAGTTCGAAGTACTTTGACATTCTTAAATTAAGAAAAGACTTACCGGTTCATGCTCAAAGAGATGAGTTTTTACAAATCTTTCATCTGACCCAAATCATGGTTTTCGTTGGGGAAACCGGTTCGGGTAAAACTACCCAAATACCCCAGTTTGTAGCCTATGATGATTTAAGTCATTTGAATGGAACTCAAATTGCATGTACTCAACCAAGAAGAGTGGCGGCCATGTCGGTGGCTAAAAGAGTGGCCGATGAAATGGACGTGGAATTAGGAGAAGAAGTTGGTTATCTGATTCGTTTTGAAAATAAAACTAGCGATAAAACCTTTTTAAAATATATGACCTGATGGGATGTTATTAAGAGAAGCAATGGATGATCATGAAATGAAAAATTATAGTTGTATTATTTTGGATGAAGCCCACGAAAGAACTTTGGCCACCGATATATTAATGGGGTTATTGAAACAAATCAGTTTAAATAGACCAGATTTAAAAATTATCATCATGTCAGCAACTTTAGATGCAGAAAAATTTCAATCTTACTTTAATAATGCTCCTCTTTTAGCAGTTCCTGGTAGAACTCATCCAGTTGAAATTTATTATACTCCAGAATTCCAACGTGATTATTTGGATGCCACCATTAGAACTGTCTTACAAATCCATGCTACTGAAGATGATGGGGATATCTTGGTGTTCTTAACTGGTGAAGAAGAAATTGAAGATGCTTGTAGAAAAATATCTTTAGAAGCAGATGAATTAATTAGAGAACAAAATTGTGGTCCTTTAAAAGTTTATCCATTATATGGTTCTTTACCACCTCATCAACAAACAAAAATTTTCGATCCGGCTCCTCAACCTTTAAAAATTGGTGGTCGTCCAGGTCGTAAAGTTATTGTTTCTACTAACATTGCAGAAACTTCTCTTACCATTGATGGGATTGTTTATGTTGTTGATCCAGGTTTTTCTAAACAAAAAGTTTATAATCCTCGTATTAGAGTCGAATCCCTTTTAGTAAGTCCAATTTCAAAAGCCAGTGCTCAACAAAGAGCTGGTAGAGCTGGTCGTACTAGACCAGGGAAATGTTTCAGATTATACACTGAAGAAGCATTCCAAAAAGAATTAATTGAACAATCATATCCAGAAATTTTAAGATCAAATTTAGCATCAACCGTTTTAGAATTGAAAAAATTAGGTATTGATGATTTAGTTCATTTTGATTTTATGGATCCTCCAGCTCCAGAAACAATGATGAGAGCTTTAGAAGAATTAAATTATTTACAATGTTTATCAGACGAAGGTGATTTAACCACTTTAGGTAGAACTGCATCTCAATTTCCTTTGGATCCAATGTTGGCTATTTTATTAATAAATTCTTTTAAATATAATTGTTCAGAAGAAATTTTAACAATTGTTTCTTTACTTTCGGTTCCAAATGTTTTCGTTCGTCCTGCAAGTGCAAGAAAAAGAGCTGATGAAGCTAAAATGATTTTTGCTCATCCCGATGGTGATCATTTAACTTTATTAAATGTTTATGAAGCTTTCCAATCCGATGAAGCTTTTAATCTCGGTTTACATCAATGGTGTAGAGATCATTTCTTAAGTTATAGATCCTTAACTTCTGCTAAAAGTGTTAGATCTCAATTACGTCGTATCATGGAACGTCATGATATAGAATTAAACTCAATTGATTTTAATGACCCAAGCTATTGGACTAACATTCGTAAGGCTTTGGCTGCCGGGTTTTTCATGCAAGTTGCTAAAAAGAAATCTGGTAATAAAGGTTATTTAACAATTAAAGATAATCAAGAAGTTTTAATTCATCCTTCTACAGTTTTAGCTTCGGAAAATGAATGGGTCATTTATAACGAATTCGTCTTAACTTCCAAAAATTACATTAGAACCGTCACCAATATCAAACCAGATTGGTTGGTGGAAATCGCTCCTAAATACTACAACTTGGACCATTTCCAAAAAGGTGATGTCAAATTATCCTTAGAAAGAGTCATTGATAGAGTGGAAACCATGAAAAAATTAGAGAAAAAAAAGGATAAAAAACTGAAAAAATCAAAAAGTTAATCTTGTAGTCATCACAACATTGTCAAGAAGAACCAAGTCCCTGTTAACATCATCTCCTTCATTTCTCCATCTTATATAGTTAAATTCCCAAAACAGTTTCTGTTGTTTTAGGAAGGTGTTTTTTTGTGTAAATTGTTGCAAAATTTTTAGACGAGCATTTAACTTACGTGTATAGTAATCTTTGATTAGAAATGTCATTTTAAAACATCTTTGTAAGACGTAAACGGCTAGTTCCTAACTAAAAAACCATTGGTTGATCGCGTTAATGTGGAAACATGGCGTATTTCTACATATAGTGATAACAAATCATATGTGCTGTCATTGCGGTCTGGTCCCCTATACTTGGCCCGTTAACCTGGTCTATTGAAGTCGAACGTCTTCTGTTAACATCCCTAGATAGGTCAATTATAGCTAATCCATTGTTATCCCTTGATTGTTCTTGATTGAGTTAATTGGAAAAAACTCAAAATCACCCGCATACAATAAACGGGAGATCACATATCTCCCATTCTTCCACCATTATTTACCCCTTTTCTCTCCTCTACAAGATCACTACATCTCCCCTTCGCGTATAAGACTTGTGGATCTGGTTCTAGTCGTTGGCTTTGAGAAGAATCGACTTTTCAGTTGTTCAAGAGATTTTTTTTTTTTTGTTTTTTTAGGTGATTTTTTCTTTTAGGAGATTTTTTTTTTTTTTTTTTTTTTTTTTTTTCAGTGCAGTACCGTTCTCTTTCTATTGTTTTGGTTCTGTTACTTCTCGTGTTGTATTCATTGACGTTAAACCATTTGGAAAGTTCAAATACTTCTCTTCTTTTCCGATCTAGTATCAGCTTGGTGCCATATTCTAACTTCGGGATTCTTCTTTTGAACGTGAGCCAGACTAGAGGTAGCAGTTAGATAACAATTAGAGTAGAATAATTCATTATGGGTCTTTTAATTGTACGTATGAATCAAATTAAATGGTGGGAAGTCTTACTAACAATTCTAGTCTAAATTATTTAAAAACCGGGAAATGAGAATATTGATGTTGGGTCTTGACAATGCCGGTAAGACTACAATTTTGTATAAATTGAAATTAGGTAAAACATCAAGAACTGTTCCAACCGTCGGTTTCAATGTTGAAACCGTTAAACATAAGAATATCTCTTTTGCTGTTTGGGACTGTGGTGGACAAGAAAGAATCAGACCTCTTTGGAGACATTATTTCACCGGTACTAATGCATTGATTTACGTGGTTGACTCTTCTGATATTAATAGACTAGAAGAATCTAAAAAAGAGTTATTAAGAGTTATTAACGATAAAGAATTGGCCAATTCTTTATTGATTGTTTTGGCTAATAAACAAGATGTCCCCGGGGCAATTAAACCAAAAGAATTGATCGAACGTTTTGAATTGTCTGATTTAACCGGTGAACATACTTGGTCAGTTATACCTACTATAGCTATTGATGGTACTGGACTTGTAGAAGCTTTAAATTGGATTTCGAGTCACAGTAAGTAAGCATTCTCCCCCAATGTTTCGTTTAAAGTTGGTCATCTACAATTAATAAAGTTCAATTACTGGTTATCCTTTATTAGTTTACGTGTTTTCTTTTTTGCACTTTGTCCTTTCGTTTTTCCTGTGTTACTTCTTCTTATCCTTCATTTCCTTTGTACTGTTCCTCGATACTCAATGATCTTACTACTTGAATGAACCCACATACACGGCATTGCTGAACGTTATGGTTCGACTTGAAATACTCTTGCTTTTTTTTTTTTTTTTGCAATCATTGATTGTTTTTTTTTTATTGTCTTCCTTCAGTTCATATTTGAGAAATTGACTTATTTATTTCTTTCTTTTACTTTCATTTCATTAATTATACCTAATTGCTTTTTAAATTTGTTCTTTGTTCACAGATTGATTCCTTTTAATGCTAAAACAGAAAAAAAAAAAAACTTCTCTTCATAATATACAATCCTTACATCTAATATCGTAATCTTAATATTTGAATTGAATAGTTATTTTGCAGTCATCTATACGTACTTACTACTTGGTTAAAACCCCAACTTGTCCATTTTCTTCTCCGAAATATGCCTTGGTGGTTATATCGGTGAATAACCCAGTTTCAACAACACCGACTAATAGTTTGATTTGAGTATGTAATTTAACTGGATCAGCAATCTCACCAAAATCAGCATCAATTAAAAAGTTATTATTATCAGTAACAACTGGACCAGCTTTAGAGCTACCCCCTTGTCGTAAGATAACTTTTTTAGCACCCAAATCATATAACTCATTAGTAATCTTAGCATAGGAATTTGGTACAATTTCAATTGGTACCCCTTTTGTCCATTGGATACCTAATTTTGATGGTGATCTTTTACGGTAATCTGCAACAACAATAAATTGTTTGGAAGCAATGGCAACTAGCTTTTCTTGAAATAAACATGCTCCTCCTCCTTTAATCAAATTTAAATCAGTATCCACTTCATCTGCTCCATCAAAAGCAATATCAATATTAGAATATTGTTCAATTGATCCTAAACTCAATCCATTATCAATGATCAATTGCTTTGATTGAAATCCAGTTGGGATACAAACAAACCCCGACTTATTTCTCAATTGTCCTAATCTCTCTGCAACATAAATAACAGTAGATCCTGACCCAATACCAACTACTTTGGCACTTTCCGGGAAGTTTTCATCAACGGCTTTATAAGCAGCAGACTTTTTGGCTTGTTCAACTAAATCAGTAGACATTCTTCTTATGTTTATGAATCGTGCTTGTGGTTTACAGAACGTCAATTGGCTGTATCTCGTAATATGCTTATCATATACCTTCCACCGATAGTTTCACTTTCAACTGCTAATGACTGATTCTTTAGCTACTCGAAACTCCCATCGCAATGGTCCTCAAATATTAGCTCCGTACATATGCTCTCCGGATTATGTAATTGGTTACACAAACCTAAATCACTCCGGAGAAATGGTGATTGGGTCTTTCTTGTCCTCTCACGTGACTCTAGATGTACGGATCACTTTTGTCACGAAAGAAAAAAAGCAGTCACGCTGTGCACGTGAGTCGCATCGCATCTTCAAAAAAAATTGAAAATTTTCAGAAAAAAAATTAGTTTTGCATACCGTCTTGCACTCTCAGAATCTCTTGCAATCCACTCACGAACTTTCTCTTCCTTTGGTGTACCTCCTACTCTTTGTAACACCCATTCTGAAGGGAAAAAAAAAAATAGTCTTAAAATTTCACTCCTGGTATAAGTGGCTTGTTTCTTAATATTCCAACGGTTTGACCTTATTCATATATATCATATAACACCAATATGTCTGCTGCCACTAAGATTTTATCTGAAAAACCATCTGAATTAGAATTACAAGTTGCTCAAGCTTTTGTTGATTTAGAATCTCAAAGTGACTTGAAAGCTGAATTAAGACCATTACAATTCAAATCCATCAAAGAAATTGATGTTAACGGTGGTAAAAAAGCTTTAGCTGTTTTCGTTCCAGTTCCATCTTTACCAGCTTACAGAAAAGTTCAAACTAGATTAACCAGAGAATTAGAAAAAAAATTCCCAGATCGTCATGTTGTTTTCTTAGCTGAAAGAAGAATCTTACCAAAACCATCTAGAGGTTCAAGAAAACTCCAAAAAAGACCAAGATCTAGAACTTTAACTTCTGTTCACGACAAAATCTTAGAAGATTTAGTTTTCCCAACTGAAATTGTTGGTAAAAGAGTTAGATACTTAGTTGGTGGTAACAAAATTCAAAAAGTTTTATTAGATGCTAAAGACTCTACCGCTGTTGATTACAAATTAGACTCTTTCCAACAATTATTCAGTAAATTAACTGGTAAACAAGTTGTTTTTGAAATCCCAGGTGATGTTTACTAAATAATTTGAATAAAAAGTTGAATATAATGAAATTGAAGAATTTTTTCATAATTAAAGTAACCTTGTTATATTGATAACTTGATTACTTTTTTCGATGATTTTTTTCTGATAGGGTACTATATTGCGTGTGTTTTAGTATATTAATAATCATAATATAAAAAAAAATTATAAAAACGTTTTTATCTTGTATTTATATATATTAACTTGCATGTAAAAAGATTTTATTATTACTATTTCATTGCAAAATATAGCCCTTTCCTCTTATTTTCTATCTCTTCAATAATATCTCTATTTAAACCAATACATACTTACGATCAATCGATAATAGATGTAAGAAAACAATCTATTTTATTTCAATTTCTATTTCATACATAAACTGACTAAAAAAAAAAGATTTTAATGCAAAAAATCGTGGAAACATAAACTTTTATTCTACTTTCTATATCTTTCTGGTGTATGATGTTGGGAATAAACCTCTTTGGCCATCTATTTCCCCTTCTGTCCAGCCACTACCGTCTGTATCATCTTGTATTAAAACCATCTTATCGCCAGCTTTAATACTCAATTCATCATCTCCATCAGCATTATAATCATATAACGCTTCAACATACTGGACTCTTTTAGCACCTCTCTTAGGTGCAACAGAAGGTCCTTTCTTTTTATAACTACCACCGGTATCATCTGTAGATATATGAGGAATATTCTCAATATACGAGGTAGGCACCAAACCTTCTTGACCATTAGCTGAATGGATCATTGTCCAACCAGATCCATCATCTTCATCAACAATATCGAAAACGTCTCCGGCGTTGATACTAGCTTCATCAGCACCAGAAGCTTGGTAGGGGTATAATGCTTTACCTTGGTTTCCACCTCCGTTACTAATTGTGGATGAAGCATTTGATTGGGCACGGTTTCTTCTTAAATTGAAAAGACCTGAATGGGAAGCTGAAGTAGCATGACTTGCCGCAGACTTGAGAGAATAATTATCATCATCTGTTGGAACTACGTTACCCTGAGTTGGAGTAGCTGATTTTTTACTTTTCAAAAAACCTAATTTTGATTTCTTTTGTTTTGCCGGTTCAACATATCTTAAATCTTTATCACCAGCAAAGTTTTGTATAACTTCAATTTGAACTTCATTTCTAAGTCTCATAGAATCATCCTTCATAAATCTATTCAATATAGTCAAAGAATCGTCTAATTTAGTATCGAATTTTAGGGTAATGTTTGCAGTATCCTGTTTTCTTTCATTAGTTAATTCTTCTAATTTTTGTTTTGACGCTAAGCATAAATCTTCTAATCTTTGGTGATTAGTCAAACTCGTACTCAATTCTTTTTTCAAAGTGGTTAATTCAGGTTCTTTCGTTATTAAGCTTTCGTCATCGTGCCAAATGTCGCAAGGAATATAATAGAAATCGGCTGGCTCCTTCCAATCAATGGTGTTATGTTTTATGAACATGGCAATATCTAATTTTGGGTTATTTTGATCAATAGTTGAATCAATTAAATGAAGTTTTTCTTTTATACGATCATTTGAGTTTCTTTCAATAATTGATGCATTTTTCAATAATTTATTTAATACAGCAACTCTCGATTCATTCAACTCTTGATAATAATCTAAAATTTCTGGAACGTCTTGATAGTAATACTTGTCTTTCAAACGATTTGCTATGCTTATCTTGATTAAGTATTCATTCTTACCTACATTCATATCAATAGTTTTTTCTTCTAATTTCCTTTGATGTTTCTCTCCAGGAGATTTTTCATTCTTTTGTCTAGCATTTTCAGTAGATTGACATAAGTTATCATATGCTTTTTTGGACTTATTGACTTCCTCTTCAACAGCTGTCTTCTCAGATTTGAGAAATTCATTAATTGTTTCAATGTGTTTACTAATTCTGGATGACTTACCTTTCAAACTAACCAAATTTTCGGCAATCTTAGAATTGATCTCTTTATTAAAGGCAATTTTTTCTTCGGCAATTGCTTCGGTCTGAGTTAAAACTTCATTCCATAAAACAACAGAGGCACTCTCTAAAGATCCAGGAGTGATCTGAGGTTCATCACCAACCGATAGATGGGATGAATTCTTCGCCTTTTTTTCAAAATGTCGTTTGGTTAAATCTTTCAATTTATTGGCATATTCTTTTTCAATTGAAGCCCTTTCTCGATAAAACTCTTCAATATCACCGAGCCAGTTGATTCCATTGTTGATCCACTTAGACGTTGGTTTGAACGAATCTTTCAACTCATTCCCAATAGAAATCTCTTCTAAAGACATGATTCAAGTATCCTGGGTTTATTTCTTCTATTTCCTGTAAAATCGTACCGGGTTGAAAACTTTATTGAATAATTGATAGAAGAGCTCTGCTACTTCATAAAAAACCGTCTATGCTTGGAGTAGTTCCAGTCCAGTGCTTTGGTCGGTCACGTATTACGTTGTCCATTTCCATTTTCCCTCTACTTTTTTTCTCATTCATTCGAAACCTTCTCTTTTTGGTGATGTTCAATCTTTCGCAATTCTGCTGTTGAAGTTTAACTTTTTGCAATAATTAATATTTGCAACCAATGATGTGTGACGGGTTGAACTCTCCAGGCTTGTCTTTGGTGGGTTTTAGCTTGTTTTTTGGTGTATTGGCAGTAGCTTGGTTCGAAAAAGCAGGTTCGAAAAACACCTCCTGGGTTTGATCTCAGCAAAAGAATAATCACTGCTCGAATGGTTCGAGGTTCATAAACTGAATGCTTCCTTTAATTGTGGATAATCCAATCTCCTTCTTTTAATTCAAGTTGGTTAGCTTGCAATTAGTGTATCTTGGTTAGAGTAAGAGTCTTCATCCAATGGTCAAACACCCGTGCACCGGTAATTAATTAGCGGATATCAGTGATTAAAAAAATCACCATAACTACTTCACTCGAGTGACTTTTAAGCAAATTGTTCGAATACTCGATATTCCACTTCAAACTCACTTCCAGTTACGAACTGACTGAGCAAATAATACAATTGTGAGTTGCGCTGCTCATTCCTATTATTTCCCGGACAAAGAAGTATACGGTGCTAGTAGGCAATAGGTATAAACAATATTGATCTTTTTTTGCCTTTTGGTGATAAAACAAACACAATCACAACAAGAAATTATTTCGAAAACGCTTGTTTGGCGGTATATTCAAGGTGAAGGGCAGAAGAACTACACTTAGCAAGCTCAAACTCGCTTCGGTGTTTGTATTAAGGAGGCTATTCCCTCATCGTAACTCTCTTGCTAAACCACAGCAGAAGATATCGAAATTTAAAGTATTGAATGATATTTATAGAGATTACAAAGCTTTAAGAACTCCTTATCCGTTGTCGCAAAACACTCTTCTTAGAGTTCCTTCTAGATTTAAAAAACAGATACTTCGAAATGTCAAGATGAGTAATTCGTCCACATCAGATTCAAACTCAAACCCTCCATCAAGGTCTCTTTCTTCTTCTCCTTTGGAAATTGGGCCTCCAGCATCGGCATCTTCAGTGTCAGCTACACAGCTGGGGAGAGTTTCTCCATCACCTCAAGCATCAAGCTCTGCTTCTACTGGTTATATTTCCCGACGCCAAAGACTATTGGGATTTGCGAAAACTACAAGAGATACCTACATCCCTCGATTTGCAGGGTCCGTATCTCAAATTGCATCAGGAGTGTCCAAACAGGTCTACGGTGTAAATGACTTATATGATTATCAGGGTAATTTGGTTCTTCCGAAAGATTCTTCGATTACCTTGTTTCCTTCTTATACACGGAAAACAACGTCTGAAGATGATTCTTATGTGATTGAGGTGAAAGGTTGGCTCTCATGTCCTGGTCAAATGACGAGAAAGAATAGATTGATCTTATCATTAGCTAAGCAAATCACTAAATATGGGGCTAATAATGCAAGTACTGAAAATGCAATTAGTAAGCTTGAAAGTGACAAATTAAAACATGACGTTGTGGAAGACCATAAATCAGATCCTTCTGACCTCAATTCATCTGCTAGCTCGGATGATTTGTCCATCAGTAGCACATTCATTGATTCTCCAAATACTGAAATCAATAATAATCACCAAGATGAACTTATCAAAGAAAGATTACGTGCTTTTATAGCTCGTTCGATTGCTGGGGCAGAATTAAATATCATTATTGGCTCGGAAAGTAAAGTTGACCAAGATAATATCAAAAGCTTTAAAGTTGTTACCGATGTCAATGGTCATTTTGAAGCAGATATTGAAGTTTCTTACAAACCTTCAATAGTACAAGTTCAAGCATGTAGTGATGAGACTATTTTTTCATTCCAGGATATCATGTTCATTCCTCATGATGGTTTGGGAGTGATTAGTGATATCGATGATACTATTAAGTTAACTGGGGTCATCGGTGATAAGAGACAGTTAATGACTAGTTTACTTCTTCATGACGTCTTCTCGTGGAATATACCTCCAGTTGTAAAATGGTATACTCAACTATATCATGATTTAAATCTTTCGTTTCATTATGTGTCTAACTCCCCTTGGCAATTATTTTCCGTGATTGACAAATATTTTAAAGCAGTTAAGCTACCGATTGGTTCAGTGCATCTCAAGCAATACACCGGTAACATCATTTCTTCACTTATGGAACCCTCATCTTCAAGAAAGAAAAGAGCTTTATATAAAATTTTGGAAGATTTCCCAAAGAAAAAGTTTATTTGCGTTGGTGATTCTGGAGAGCATGATTTAGAAGCATATACTGATTTAGCAGCTGCATATCCTAACAAAGTAACCCATATATACATCAGATATGTGAAAGATTCTTTATCTGATATTGACGATGCCAGAATTTTACAGGAAGTAAGAAGAATGACTAATGAACGGAAAAAAATCAAATCTCTTAGACAAAAACAGAATCCGTCAGTAAAAGAATCTTCCGAAAAACCTGCTGCATCAGCAATTGAAGATTTAATAGACTTGACTGACCTGACACCATCACCACCATCCACATTAGATCCTAAAGCTGCAGACAGAAAGGCAAAACTACCGCCAATGATACCCTCAAAGCCAAAATCATTTCAAGGTTCTAAAATAGCTCGGAAACCGCCTTTACCTGAGCGTGACAGCTCTATATCACCACCTTCTAGTCTTTCTAAATCATCCACACCCTCATCTATTTCTACTGGACAAAAAAGTAATGCTCCGAAACCGCCTTTACCCAGAAAGACTGTGACAAATGCAGAACTCAACAGCAAATTAAGCTCACAGAATAACTCGATTGATAATGTGAGCGAAAGTAAAGCAGCACTGGATGAAGAGTGTCCTCCACCGCTTCCTTCAAGGACAACAGGGGCCATTGCTTTAGACTCCCGCCGTTCTAGTGGAGAATTTGATGTCTTCGATAATTTACATAATGTATACCATTTCCATAATTATGATGAATTAGAGCTGATGGATAGCAGAGGAGCTCAATGGTTGGTAAGGGTTGCTGAATCTCTTGACCGTTTGAAGTATACTGACACGGATATACACTTCTTTCAAGATGATGATGATGACTTTTTCAAAGATGCTTTAGAACTTGTTTCTAAAAATCTACAAGAATGAAAGTAAAACCGTATAGCTACAATTAAACGTATAATTTTTGAAAAGAAATAAATTAATTATCGTAAGTTATATATTATACACTGATACTTAAAGAATTGAATGCAAAATTCACATTAAGAATGTATCAAATTTCTTAATGAAATTCTTATGCTTTTTGAGATGCTGGTTCTTGAACAGTTTCTTCAGCTTTGGCTGGAGAATCAGACTCATTCAGCACATTTCCATCACCATAGTCTTTAATGTTAGAATCATCGACATCTGGTAAGTTCTTTCTGAACTCAGATAAATCCCATTCAGTACCTTGAGAAGCATCATCGGCTTCAGTATAATATTTATCAGAGAATTTTTGAATGATAATTTCTCTACCAGTGAGAACTCTTTTACCACTTTGTTCTTCTTTCTTCTTCTCACTAGCTTTCTTTTCAATTTGTTTAGTTTTCCATTGATTAAAAGATTCAATAGTAATTGGAGTGAATTTACTTCTGTCCAATTTACCTCTTTCCATTTCAATAAATTCTTCTAGAGTAATCTTAGGAGCAGATTCCGATGCAAGTTTTTCTAAACGTTTTTGTTCCTTGGTTTTCAAAACAAATCCTGGTGGTAAAGAATGTCTATATTTACATTCGTTACCTCCGTTAGGACAAACCCAAAACCAACCATATTTACCATTTTCAACGGCTTCAATAAAGTATTTACAAACTTTTTCGGTGGTTGTTTTAGGATTACCATGTTTGGACAAAATAACTTTTCTTAATTTTTCTTCATCCCAAGTATCCATAGTATCTTCTTCCTTTTCGGTTCTAGCGTCAGTGTACAAATCTTTCTTTTGGTCTTTTCTACCAACGTTAGGGTCATGTGAGAACTTACATTTATTACCTTTGTTACAAAGACCCTTCTTGAAGAATTCACACAAGATTGATTTTGGATCAACACCAAATGGAACTTTTTGCTGTTGAATACCAAACATTTGTGCTGCTTCCCTCTTGGCCTCTTCGGCTGCTTTCTTTTCTTCTGCTCTTCTTTTGGCATCAGCTTCTTTCTTCTTAGCAAGACCACCATCGGCACCAGCTGTCATTTGGTTAATTTGCTGTTGAACTTTCTTTGACTTATTCTTATTCTTCATCCCGAAAGACTTGTCTTCAGCGGATTTGGCCTTGGCCTTGGCCTTATTCTTAGCCGAAACTTGTGGTTGTGTCTTCTTTGGTGGCATCTTTAATTCCTCTCAAGCTAATATAATTGATGGACCAAACCTCTTATAAGCTTCTTCGGTTTAAATTTTTTTTTCATCCAAAGAATCGCTGACGTAGTTAGCATTAACCCTCGCACTACAATAAAAATTTTTTCTGTTGCGCAGAGAAAAGTGCACGCAAATTTTGGCTGAAAATTTTAGAGTTATAAAGTATTGAAAGATTGGTTCATAAGTATTACTATTTACTAGAAAGAGTGTCATTGATTGTAGCTGGAGAAACGGCATGATTTTTAGAGAAAGTATATACATATAAATGCAATGAAAGGTTACTATTGTTTCGATTTTTGAGAACTTCTTTTTTTACCAGCTTTCGGGGTACTGAGGTTAACTGATTGAGCAGAGTTGGTAGGTGTGCTCATATTGGTAGACAGTGGCGCTGTGTTAGTAGCAGACCAGTATTGCGAGGTGACATCCTGGCCAATGCTGGAAGTTGAAGCATTGGGAGAATATTTATTGGCCTTCTTAGACTTCTTTTTACCACTTAACAAACCTTCGAAACGAGTGCCGTTTTCGTTATGGGGAGATGCCGGGTTGTTTTCGGGAGATAACATAGTAGGAGTGCTTGATTCGAATGCAGATGATAGGGTTGGTGTTGCTAAGCTAGCATTTATATACTGCTTTGGATTATTTTGGGGGTCGAATGTAGGTGAAACGGGCATAACTGGAGTAGTAAAAGTTTCATTTTTATTCTTAAAAGTTGCCCTACTGTTTCTGAATGGAACGTATGATCTTTTTGGGACATTTGACCCTTGGCTCGCATAATTTGAAGCACCCATTGAATCTGCTAAACTACTCTTAAATGAAGTATTAGACTGTGTTCTTGCCAAACTTCTATTCAAGATAAATGAAGCATTTTTATCATAAACTTGAGGGGCAGAATCCATTGGTGCAATAGGATCATTAGAGGAAGTACTGTATTTGGTATCGACTGATGCACTATGGATATGATGACTTTGTATATCACCACGGCGAGCACCATTCAACATAAGTGGATTTATAGCAACAGATCCATTTTGATCAGATTCTTTAGTAAAGAATGAATCGAAATCATCTAATGCAGCCCACATGTTACTTAATGAAGCATGTTCTTCAACACTGACAGAAACAGTGTCACCATGGTCGGCAGGAGGTGAGTAATAGTCTTCCAAATGGAAGTGGAACTCTTCGTCTTTGTTTTGAGTATTTTCATCAAATTCTTCTGATGTAGATGCAACTGCACAAGTTGAGAAAACAGAATGAACATTATGTCTGGTGCTGGCTGCAGTCATCGCTGGCATTGGGATAGCCCATCCGCTTTCATCAGGAATACCAAACAAAGTTCGAGTCTTTTCATATTCTTTTTTCATTGCTGAGTTACCTAAACTCATTCTCAAGACATCTCTATCAAGTTGAGATCCCGATATCACAACCGCCTCGTCCAAGACCTCTAATGCTGGCTCTGCGTAATCTGTCAACAACAATCTCAACAAAGGTGAAATTAAATCAGCACCAACACCCAAAAATTCGTCTCTTTGTAAATCCACTAATGAAAAGAAATGTTTCAATAAACTCATAGTTTCTAATTTCACCCATGATATCTTGTTTGATAAGAATCCTAAAAGTAATACCAACGTTTGAGCTTCGAATTCTGGGAAGAACCCATTCTTAATAGTCGAGATGGTCTGAACCAAAAAATCCTTTTTAGATCTAAATCTATTCTTAGATAAAGAAACTAAAATTCTTGATATAGCTGGCTTATCGCAGCTATCGGCCATTTCACTCAAAACAATTGCAGTTTCTTCAATATCCTTAGTTATAGACTTTTGATCTAACGCATGCAAAAACCTAGGTAAGTTTGCCAAAACAGATATCAAAAGCCTTGAATCACCCTTACCAATAACCTCACTATCTTTTAAGTGATTAAGTTTATCAAGAAATCTTAACGTTGGTTCATATGCAGTGGCAGAGCGCAAACCAACCATCACAACATGTTGTAAGCCTTCAAATTTACCTTCCCACTTGGGTGGGAAAGTGGATATTAAACAAGAAACAGTCTCGGGTGAATCTAAATCAATTTTAGAGACGAACTTGGACATCGTTGATAAAACTTCGATGAATTCTTGCTCGTGAATAGTACTTAAACAGGCAACACTAGACCAAAATAATTGAGGAAAATCGATAAGTTTTTCAGAACTAAGTTCGGCAGTCATTGCATTCAAAGTCATAAGGATTTGCATAGCGAAAACCTTGGATATCTAAAACTTCATCGGAAATGGTGTTAGAAAGACGGTGAAGCATATCCTTCAACATCCCTTGATCTAAAAATGATAATAAAGATCTGAATAATTGGAAAGACCTACAAGCGATGTGTCTGACAGCACAGGTCGTTGCCCAGCTTAATGATACTCTACTCCATTCTTCTTGTAGTGAAGGAACTGAAGGTGAAAATATTTCAAGAATATTCCTAGCAAGTAAATCCATGTTTTTAGGGGTTCTGGCTCCCTTCTTGTCGTTATTCAAGTCATCGTAAACCCATAAGTATTTATAATGATCTCTTTGTCTCAAGACATCAATGGTTTCAGCCGACTTAGGTTCACTTGGCGCCAAAGCGTGAATTAAGTGAATTAATAACGAACCGGCTTGCTCTTGAACAACCTTGTAGAAAATGATCTAACAAAGAAAAGGCAACATGCAACAATAAAGGTAATTTTTCAATCATCTTAACATTTTCAACAGTAAACAAATCAACCTAAAAATACCATCGACAATTGACCTAACGAAAATGCAGCATCCTTATCGTTATAAGGAATCATTGTCCAAAGATTTGCAACGTATGGAAAATCACCTATATTGGAGTCATTGAAAGTATTTGAGGTGAGATAAGGTTGTGGAGGTAGCATAGTCTTTGGTTGCAAGTTGCCAATAAGCTTGTCAATGATGTATAATGGGTCAGGCTGTGAAAAAGCCAAATAGTCAATGATTTGGCGAGAGTACTCGACGAATAGAGCATTCTTTCTTTCTAAACAATTATTGGTGATATATTCTATGATCTTGTCAAAATTACTAGGATTACTCCCCAATGCCACCCATAAAGCTTCAACTTCATTTGAAATCTTAGAGCTAAACTTCACCGTGATTTCGAATAAATTATTTAAAACCATTATAGATGGTGGATCCAAATCATTCGTAGTTTCTTTAGTCATTTTCACTGCATTAGAGTCAGCCTCGTGTGTCTTACTTGATTTATATTTTAATTCAACATTTTGAACCCAAGGAAGTAAGCAAGCTAAAATATCTCTTCTTGTACCATTATCCACAAGGTTGAAAAACATTGTTAAGTAACTTATACATATGAATGCACTATTAGGATGTATGGAAGCAATCTGGGCCGAAATATCAAAAAGTGCTTTCTTATAAACTACCTTTGTTTTAGTACATACACTTTCAGTAAACCTGTCAGTAGCAAGACTATTCAAGAATTTGAGTTCAATGAACTTTAGAAGTTTCATTGCAAAGAAACGCACCTCGTATTTATCACATCCAACTAAAAATGTTGACAAGCAGAAAATGTCATATGGAGGTTCATCCATTTTACGATGTTCCATAAAAACATCGACAAACGTGGTGAAATAGTTTTCAGTGACTTTTAGGGACTGGTGTGAACTGTAACATTGCTTAACTATATCCTGATAGACTTCGCTATTATTAATATTCAAAATCAATACATTTTTCAAAGCTTGTTTACCAATTTCCTCGGCCCGTTCATTGGTTGAAGACAAAAGAGAGTATATCCAATTCATTAAAGCCGGTATATCAAATGATATAACTGCAAGCTTACCCGGGACCTCAATTTGTTGTTTCATTGGACCAGAACATAAGACGGCCATACAGCTCAAAGCAGAAAACTGAAGAGCAGTTTTTTCGATCTCGAGAATAGCAGCAGCAGTAGCAGCCTCCTTCAGTTGACCAACCCTCTTGATCATAGCTGTGTATCTATCCTCCGTTATTTCACTTGAATCCCCAAATCCACACCATTCTCGAAGAAAATTGAAACATCCAATTCTAGCTTCAAAAGGGATCCATTTGTTCAAACTTGGTTTTCTTTGCAATCCTGAAAAAACATTTTTCAAGAAGCAGGAGAAATAACGACGCAATCTTTGAAATTCAACATCTGTTTGGATTACTGAGTTAGATAAAAATGACTTGACATTTTTGATTATCGATACCAAATTAGCAATCATCCAATCATCAGAGTATATGACTGGATCAGAATTGAAGCGTTCAGTGATATTACTTAGAATGTGAACTATCTCAATACGAAGACGATCATCAGTAGGATCTCTTTTCTTAGAATTAATGTCCCAGTCATTCATTGCAGCGGGCAAGTTTTCTAAGAATGGTTTGAATATATTAATATTCAAACAACTTAATCCTAATATAACGGCATCTCTTACCATTGGTTGTTGAGATTTCAAAAGTGGTAAGACCATACGGAAAACAGATTTGGCACTTGTTATCTTTTGATGTTGAATGAATATTTGTAAAGATCTCTTTCTACCGTGAGTTGGTTGGTTGGGGAATGAAATCTTTTGCTCACTAGTGGAAGTCAAGGAGCAGCAAGCAAAAATTAAATATAATCTCCATTGGTTAACTAATACCTCCGGGGGTGTATTGCTGCTGGATCTTGAAAACAACGAGGTAGTATAGTTTTTATAGCTTTCCGAAAATTCGAAGATAAGCTCATGCATTTGGACCATCCTAACGCAAACGATAGAGCGACACATTGCCACTGGCATTGGGCATTTTTCGAAAAAAATATCCAACAATTTAGGATAAAGTCTAAACCAGAGAGTGGAATCAATACCATAGTCTGATTCAGCCAACTTGACTAAAATATTCTTTTTATTTTTAAGTTTGGCGAGACGGCTCCTTTCTGGCATACTGAGTTCCTTACGGAATGGTTTGATCAATTCCAAAAAGTCCAAATCTTCAAAAACATGGATTAGCCTAGTCCCGATATCAGCAGCAAATTTAGAAGAGCTTCTCGAGTGACTCTTAGTTGATGCATCCTTACATTTCATATTTCCACCGTTTGTCATATTGAATATGGCTTGATCAAATTGCTCAACAAGTTTCAAGATAGAAACACCATAATGTCTTACCTTGGAATCTTGAGAGCAGAGGAAAAATAAACCATTACCTTCAACTTCTTCGATGACAGTGATTATAGTCTTCCACTCTAACTCCTCGCTTGGTCCGAAGTTACTTTTTATGTTGTCATCATTGCTCAAGTCACCATTTTTATGATTTATTTGATATAAGTCATTTAAAATATCATTATTCATCATTTCATCATCTTGAGCCAATGGGTTCCCAGATTCGTTACCCTTGCCATCATTTAAGTCATTGAATTGCTTCAACCAGCAATTTAATAGGTCTACGTAAATTTTAAGAAGAACATTGAACTCGTGAGAATTTAAGTAATCGGCATCATAGTTTGGACCCGGTTTGTCGCTGAATCTGAAAGCGATTTTGGCAAATATGGTTATCAAATTACTTGGATTTTTTCTGAAAGCCAACTTCTTAAGTGCATTTATTGATGCATTGGCTATCACATAATTAGAGTGCACTGCATTTCTTGTTAAAAGTTCAACAACACTTTTAAACTGAATTCCAATCGTGGGAGCTCCTCTTTTTTCACCCGATAAAGGAACGATTGCCCAAGGAACTGCCTCGATGAGAGATGCAAATAATTCAATGTTTAAATTTTGATTAGATGGATAAGAAAAGTCGAGATTAAAATGAAACGAAAATCCTGATTGCGATTTTGAAAAACTTGATGCTACAGGAGTCGTAGCATTACTACTCTCAAGTGACCATGCATCAGAGCCACATTGACTATCCAATAGCTTAAGCAAGGTAGCAAATGTTTTGCATATTTCATCATGAGATGCTGCATTTGTTGAGTTCTTAGCAATGAGCATGAATTCGTTTAGTCTTAATTTTTCTTGATTGGAATCTTCTGCTTTATTGTCATCTTTATTCTTCTGGTGGTCGCGACTTTCATCACTGTTTAGAACATAGGTCATTCAAAAGCCTTTTGTTGAAAACATCATCAACAGGAAATACCGGCTTTCTCCCCTAACTCATAATCTTCAAGGATTACTAAGTAAGCTTTGATCACTAAAATGATCTTTTCCGGGTAAATATTTTCCAATGTAGAACCATTGAAACTTTGTTTCAAAAGTCTTAATAAAACACTATCTAAAACATAGTTCAAATGACGGTAACCAACGATTCGAATGAACTCAACCAAAACGCTTATCAAATCCACTTCTGAAGTAATCCATTGGTTTTTCTTACCATTAACATTAGGATTGAAGAAGATCAAATCAAATAAAGCTGTCGAGTTTCTTAACGGTGTTATTCAAGGTATCTGTCAAACGATAGATATAAACCCAAGTTAATCTAGCAACGCAAACAATGAAAGTAGTCTTATCGCCACGATCAACTTTTGGTTTCAATTTAAAGACGTTATTCTCAATAATATCAAACCAAGCTTCTGAAAATAATTCTTTACGAGAAACAGATAACATGGACGTTAATAAATGAATAGAATAAGCCCATCCATTGTTTGTATTCAAGGGCACTGACGATGATAAATTTGAGCTTGTTAAATTGATTGTTGATGACGAGCTAAGATTGCTACTTGATTTCATCATTTGATTCCAAATAAAACTTGCTTTGTTATAAATTCCTTCTATAGCTTCAACCCACGTTGGATAATTAGTTTCTGCGGTCAATATGTTAGCCAATGGTAAAACAAGATTACTTAGAACTTCACAATATGCATAAATTATTGATTCATTTTGAGATTTGATGAAGAATTTTGCCAAAGAGAAAATGAATTCAGCACTTTCTTCAAATACTTCCAAAGGATAATTTGTAAGCTTCAAGTATCTCATTCCATGGATCAATAATTGTAACCTTGGCTCATCCTCCTGTTTCACTTGGGATGGGATTTTCTCGAGATCGGCTATAAAACGATCAGTAACACTTAAGAATCTTTGTTCGGACATAAAACCTAATAATTCAGCAAATAAGTTCCAATTGGATGATCTGACTAAGGATTCGCTTGTACTTATAGGATCCGTGGTTTTTAATTGGGTATAAACTATCTCCTCGAGCTTATCGCCTAAGTCATCACCCATTATATCTGGAGATGTTTGCTTGACAACTTCAATTAAAACACGACATAAAATGTAAATAGACGCTAATGATTTGCGTTCAGCTTGGATGGCAGTTTCCCTAGCTTTGACTATTTGATCGTCGTAGAATGTTTTTTGTTTAATAAAATCATTATCGTACAGCAGTCTAACTTGTTCGATACTTGGGGATCTAGTGATAGAATTGCTTACAGCTGATGAAGCGGATTGATTTCGACGATGAGACATTTTCGAAAAACTTTTGGTTCTCATTAAACTAAGACTTCTTTTGCCTCTTCCAGCTACATTACTATTTTTCATTATTCCTGGGTTATTAGGACCAACCGAATTGTCAATGGGTTGTTGAGCTCTTGATAAGTTAGCTTTAGCGTGATTCAAAGTTTTTTCAACTTCAGAAGCCGCCAAAGATGCAATTTCACTTTTATTTTTTCTCCAAAACATAACACTATCAATAACCGGTTTTGGTTTTCTTCTTGCTATATATCCTAAGGATGCCACTATTTTATCAAATTGAGGATCAACTCCTTCTGAAAGTAAGTCGATTATTGGAGGTTCTTCAGTTAATGGATAATCTATGCATAAGTTCAATTTACGTTCAGCATGGCGAACGAATTGAGTGAATATAATGTGAAGAGTGTATTCAGCAGGGGCTTTTCAGATCTGTTGCTAAATCTCTTCTCATAGTTCCGAATTCTTCACCATTTGAAAATCTCAATCTCTGCATTGAAGTTGCGGATAAGGGAGGAGGTAGTTGAGGAGAAGGTTCTATGTGCTCTTTGACGGGAGCATTTGAAATCGGAGATGAAAAAGTTGGTGGTTTGGATTTAAGGGTAAACTTATTATCCTCGGGCAAAGGAGAAGGTAAATCGATAAATCCTTTATGATGGAAGAGAGGGGGATCTTGTAATTTGAAGTTATTTGTAGGCTCAATCATGTTAGGAACTTCGATTAAGTTATGGCTTGTATGACTTTCTGGGTAGATTTGATCATTGAACGATGAATTCTGATTGTTTCCTTTCATTACAGTATCGGGTTGGATTTTCTGGATAGGTAGAGCTTTAGCAGTATTATATTCTATTACGTGGGCAGTAACTTCTTGAGATCCTTCGGATAAGGCCAAGGATATTTCAGATTCGTTAGGAATAGTAGTCTTAGGAGGTTTAAAACTTGATATAGACTGACGAGGACCAATTTTGAAGCCGCTAGTATTTTGATAAATTTCATTTGGATCATTTTGTACTGATGAGCCAATCATTGAAGAACCAAGTTTTATGTTGTCTTCAGAAAGGTCTCTATTATCTTCTGCTCTTTGAATACTAGATATATTTGAAAGGTCTGCCGACATTTCATATTCTTGATTTAGTTCAGTAGGAGGAGAATTTATATTTAATTGAGCAGTGGAGTCTGTAAGATGGGATGCCGGTTGATCGTTAATTATTTGATCATTGCTAAAGTTAAAACCAGGACTTGGATCTTGCCCATGCATCATATCAAAACGGTTAGAAGTACCATGGGTATCATCATCGAGGTTTTCAAATTCGTCTCCATTCCCGTGAGAATAAAGTTGATTTAGGTCGTCATAACCTTCTTCGCTTAAGTTCTGATTAAATTCCATTCCTTGCTGAGAGATTGCTGATAATGCTGTTGTTTCTGATCCAATCCAGATGGATATTCCAGATCTGATAAATCGGGTATTTCGATCATCAAGCTATAAGTTCTGATAATCCGGTAGTATCGAGCTAGATCTATTCTTCTTATAACTATGATGATTATCTTTTCTTTCCAAACTCGGACAATTAACGAGTGAAAAGAACGATAGAAATTAAGGAGTTTCTTCAAAAGAAGAGTGTTTGCAAATTAATTACTAATAATGACAAGGAAAGTATGACTTTTGAGCTTGTTTTAACGAGATCAGAGAAGTTTCCAAAGAACCTTTCTTGTTCCCTTATGTTTCTTGTATTAATTTTGTGTTTTTTTTTTGCTTCTTGTTGTTTTTTTTTTGTTTTGTTAGCTTTTGTTTTGATTTTTGCTGTATTAACAAAGGAGGTAAAACAAAGCAGATTCAAAAAATTTTCAATTTTGTAAGAGATTCCGATAAGTAACCTTACCTTTTGGTAGTGTTGGAGTGACTAGTTATTGGAATTGACTAGACATTCGTTGTTGAACGTGCGTTGAGCCGCTTCTACATTGGTGGTTGCATTGGAACTATTTTACAATCTAAGCTTTCATTATCAGAGATGAAGTGAAAATCTGTCTATCAGTATCTTGTACTTTGTTTCACTTTGGTGGCCATGGCGAACTACAGTTATGGCTGGCCATCCCTTCTCAGACATGCAAAATGCTCCTATAATTAGACAGGTCAAGAGACCTTACATGCACAGGAGCTCATTGTAGCCCTCATCGCTTCATTCTCGTAATCATAATGTGACATACTATTGTCCTTGGGAAAAGTTGTGGCAGTTCACTCTCGATGCGCATTAGACTCTTTCAAATAGACGACTTGGCCTCCCAGTAGATCCTTATTGAAACTTCATCTTCATTTTGTTGTTGTTACGGCATTGTCCCTTGGAGGAAAAATTGTTGAAAACGGTCAAATGACAGTTGCCAACGACATTCTTCCCACTCTCACAATGACATTCACCTTCCCACCGCATGACACATTCCTCTCGTCTCTCTTCCCTAAACCCTAACCCTGCCAGCACCTACTTCTTTTGTGATTATACTTTATCTGAATAACGTCCGTAAAATAAACCTTTTTTTGAAGTCCTTTTTTTGCACCCGTACAACCAATTCGTACACCCGTACTAAATTTATACATCCGTACATCGGGAAATTTGAAGATAAGATCGAAAATTTTTAAAGCTAGCCGCTGACCAAGATCCATATTACTCATCTATTCAGCTAAACTCTGGGTTTAATTGGTGTTTAAAGGCGGATTTATATTAAAAAATGGCTTCGCAGGAATCTATCCATGATATCCCCATGCTTATAAATCAATTTTTGGCGACTGCAGATGATGAATCGCTGGTTTATAAGAGATTTAGTCAAGAATTGGCACAATTAATCGCCAACGGCGAGTTATCCTTATTACAGTTTATTCAGAACTTGGGATCTAGCTTAACTTCGGATAATGACTTGATCAGAATCAAATCGGTTCAATGTATGACGTCTACTTTCCAGGATCTTGACAAATCAAAACTATCAAAACAAGACATTCATGTTGTGCTTCAATTTTTTATTGCCAAATTTGATGATAAAGTTTGTTTGATTCATATATTACAAGGTTTGAACTCTATTATATTGTTTAATAACTTTATTCCAAGTATCAATGGGAACTATAATCTATTATTGACTACTCTTCTTGAAAAATATGATCCAAAGAAGAGCCTTGCTAAAATCAGATATGAGCCTTTCCAGATATTGAAAACTTTGTTCAATAATCATTTGAAATATATTCAATCCAGGCCTGCAGATCAGGACTTGTTTGTGAAGGCGTTTATACATATTGCAAGTGGTGAAAAAGATCCACGTAACTTATTGGCTTCTTTCGACCTTAATTCTGATATTAACCAACATTTGTCTTTCGATCCTCAAAACGAACTTCATGAAGAATTTATAACCGACTTATTTGATGTTTGTTTTTGTTATTTCCCAATCGCTTTCACTCCTCCTGCTAATGATCCATATAAAATCACTGCTAATGATTTAAAAGTTCATTTGAGAAATACCATTTCTTCTCAAAGTTTATTTGCTAAAGATAGCTTTCCTAGTTTGATTGAAAAATTAACTTCTACTAACCCAACTGTAAGAAATGATGTATTGAAAACCTTATTGTTATGTGTTCAAAATTATAATAATGAAACCTTATTACAGTATTGGTTGACTATTTGGGATTCTTTAAAATTTGAAATACTTCATAACGAAGCAGTTATATTTAATCCAACTCTCAACATCATTATACCTAACGACTTTGAATCCAAGATCGATGATTCCGATGAAAATAAGTCTTTGCTATTCACTCTACAAATTTTGATGGAATTAGCAAATGTCATGAATCGAGAAAATCAATTAGAGAACTATTTATCCACCGTCACCGAAGAATTGAAAAAAAGTTTGAAATCAATCAACGATAAAACATTCAAACAATCTGTTGTCCTCTTAAGTTCCTTGGCCTCTGTTTCAAGTGAAAGCTTCAATTTCATCTTGAAATTCTTATTCTCTGCTCAGGTATGGGGCAAACTCATTAGAAGTGACGTTGATGAAAATATGGATATCGAAGAAGTCCCCTCTAAACAAGAAACTGAAATCGATATTAATGAAGTCGATCAGAAGCAATCTGAAGACGTAGTTTTCAATGTATCTAAACAGAGAGAACTTATTGAGAATTTTGGTTTCGTTTTATCAGCTTATCATATTTTATCTCAGAAAGACTCAACTTTTGCCAGTGGTGGAAATAACTTGAAGTTGTATAAAGATCATTTATTGATATTCTTGGGTCAATTATTACAAACTTCTTCGAATATCGAGAAGACTTTAAAATGTAAAGTGATTCAACAATTAATCAAATTAACTTTATTGCATGGATTATTGAATAACCAAGACTATTCCCTTATTTTTGGCTGGTTGAATGACATTTTATCAAACAGTATTGATTATAGCGTTACAAATTGGGAAAAAGATATGGTTTTGACCGAAATTATTAACGGTTTAGTAAAATGTATGACTGATGAACATAGTTCTGCTAAAATTGAAAATGCTCATGCAACTGAAACTAGCCTTACCAACAACATTACCTTGGTAATAGATTTAATCTTACCTACCTTGCTTGCTTTATTAGATAATGTTCAAAGTGATGATGAATTGGTGAACTTTTCTAAAATCTTAAAAATTATCGATACATTATGTGTCAATTATCAATTTTTGGATGTATTGACCGTCAGGTTATTGAATAAATTATCTCAATTCAATCAACTGACATTATCTACGGACTCCAAGTTATTTATCTTCAAGGAAATAATTGATTGCTTTATATCCTCCTTTAAAAAGACACAATCTGTTAATCAATTTCTTACTAATTCTTGGTACAAAAATTTCGTACCTCGTTTCTTAAATGTCGTTTTGCAATCAGATGATAAAACAGTAATTGAGTTAAGCGGTGTTTTAATTGGTTTAATTATTAAATATATTGACAAGTCAAAACATCAAAGCATTCTCAATGATTTTGTTGGATGTTTCTTACTTAATCAATCTAATCTCAATATTAATGTTCCTGGTGTCACTCAGCAAGTCAGTACTTATATTGGACTATTCAACAATATTTTATCAAGTGTTGATAGAAAAACAAACTTCGAGGAAGCTTTAGGTTATTCCATTTTCAACTTGATCGACAAGATTTCTAAATTTGCTTACAGCTCTTTCAACGAAGATATTGACGAGTATTATAGAATCGGATATCTTCAAAACTTATCTATCTTAGTTAATAAATTCACCAAACAAAATGATGAAACCAATGGTGAAAGAATCTCACAACTCGTTTTTGAAATAGAAAAATTCAACAATTCAAACACAGAATTGACCAAAAATCAAATTGAAACGTTTGAAATATTTACTTGGATATTGAAAGCATTAGTTTTACGATCAGATAGATATGGATTCCAATACACAGATAAATTGATTGACTGGTTGAATAGCTCCAATTTGTTATTTGCTCAAATAGTTTCTGAGGCATTCTATATCATCATGATAGACTTACCAATCTTTACTACTCAATCGGTAGTTGTGCCGGGGCAAAAATCGGTCATTTCTGGTGTTAGTAACTTGAATGTTAGATTATTGTATAAACAACAGCTTTTTGAAATAATTTTACCAAAATTAATTTCTGGCTACGAAGCTGGAAAAAATCAGGAAATTTACTTAAATTCATTATCTATCATATTAAATAATATTTCAACTGCTATTTTGAAACCTCACTTAAATGAGATTTCACCTTTGGTATTGAAGAGTTTGAATATTAACAATTCTCTTATTTTGGAAGCTTCGTTGAGCACCTTTGAAATCATCATAAGTGAATCTCCAGATACAGTTACACCCCATTTATCAAATATCATACCCAAATTACTCAGTTTAGTTTCTTCTAAAAAGGTTATTAATAAGCAACTCATTAATACTGAAAAAATCCGTTTGTTGGCATTGAAATCATTGATGGGTATTTTTACCTCTATTGATTTACCGAATGTCATTCCATATCAAAAAAGTGCTATAAACAAATTGGAAATTGCATTAGACGATAAGAAGAGGCTCGTAAGAAAGTACGCTTCTGATGTTCGTCAAGTTTTATATGAACTTGGTAGATCATAAATTTCATTCTAATAGACTGTATATATGTATATATAAATTTATCAACTTCTATATATTATAATTTTGAGAATGGTATCAACCTCAATCCATTCTCCATTGCAATTTTTTGGAGATCAGTCTTGTAGTTTATTCCATAGGTTTTCAAATGATCAAAATCTTCAAATCTTATATCCCCATTCTTTTCTGAGTCTTCAATAATCTCATCCATTATATTCTTAATAACTCCAATGAAATAATCAGGCTGTTCGGCATGGACTAAATGTTGACCTTTAATATCGACTGGGTGAACAACTCTACGTAACTCATTTCTGAGCTCTTCGGTGGCATTCTCACCTACGTGGTCTTTATCACCGACAATGTGGTAAACCGGGGTAGTGATCTTCTGGTAAATTGGATAAGATCTCAAAATAGTAGGGGTTCCAGAAAAGTAAATATAGTACTCTTGCAAAGGTTCGGTAATCGATTCGATATAACCATCTTGTGGGTTTTGATTCGGATCAAAATCATCTTCCAACATGTTTTTCAAGATAGTATCATCAAACTTTTTGTAGAAACCATGCTTTTTATAACATTTTATAATGGCATCCTTAAAATCTTCGCCATCTTTGACTGGATATTTATTATAAACCATTTTTCTTTTATTCCACATATTGAATGCCATGTTAAGGTGTCTATACCTTTTTTCATCGACATGGGCAACCGGATTAAGACTTATAACTGCGTCGAATAAAGTTGGCTCCAAATATGCAATTATTAACGCCATTTGACCAGCCATAGAATGACCTAGAACAACGTTAGTTACATTTGGTTGTAAAAAAACATCTTTTTCATCGACTTTTGTTATTTTAATAACATCTTTAGCGTAATCTAGCCAGTTTATCTCATGACCTAGTTTGCCTTTATTCAACACTGCTGAGTGACCATGGTTAACCGTATCAGGAGCAATTACACAGTTTAAATTGGGAATCATTTGATAAAACTTATCAACATGGTAATGCCAGATTGCCTTTGTCATTCCATTTCCGTGGATCAAGAATAAATTTACTTTTTTCCCTGATTCAATTGGGTTCTTTCGTTTGTATATCCTATAAGCAATTTTCAACTGATAATCTTCGGCATTATCTGAAGGTTTCTCTAAAACCACTGATCCTCTAAACCTTGGGCCGGTGGCATTGACTACCTCAGTGGTGTAGGAGTATAAATCAGAACTTTCTGGAATCAACATTGAACTTCTTAGTTAATTGGAAAGCTTTTCAGTTCAATTAGACGAGCCAATTTATATGTCAAATTTTGACCTTAACGAAAAAAAAAACTCAATGCGCTCAAATCCCAACAATTTAACTTCTGGATATCTAGATTTGAAAAAGCTATCATCTTCAAGTTGTCAATTCAAGCTAGTTAATTCCCTGTTAATCGGAAAATCGTAAAATTCGCATACTAAGGTAACACAAATATATGCGTAGGTTTGTCATTATGCACTGGTGGAAAGTACCTTAACTAAATTTATTGATAGGTTACAATAAGAGATCCTCATTTAGGTTTTGGATCACCAAAAAGGAAAAGTGGATGTAAGGTACTTTTGTTCACTTGTTCATTATCAAGCATATGCTTGTTTGTTCGAGAACAATGACCTCTTGTGGTTTTGAGGTTTGTAGTTTTATCCGATTATCCTTAAACCATTCGTAACAGTCTTTAATACTGACTAATCGCATCAAGTTTCTATCTATTCAAAACAAGTCAGTTCATACACTCTAAGATTAGCGAGCAATTTTTTCTATAAAGTGCATCTCCGACCACTCTGTGAAGTCTCTTTCAGTTCCATCTCTTTCAGCTATATCATGGAAGGGGGGGTTACTTTATTTGGTCTGCAAAAGTTCAATCGTTGTTAACTTGGTGAGATTAGGATACCGACAGGATAAGCATGTTTCTGGTGAGCTAGATGAATGTCCGCAAAAGCTTTGGCGTCAGCAATCTTGCCTTGCATGCCTTTTTTTCAGGTTGAATGGCATGTTACTCTTCGTTCAAACAGGGCCGTCGTGTTGGTAAAGAGAGACTGATTGGTACTGAGCTCTGACAATTTTTCGAAAACAAGATTGCAAATTCCTGTATATACGTCTTTTCCCAAAACAAAATTGCAGCCAAACTTATGTAAGGTCTAAACCGGAGAGCCATTATTGAATCAGTCAGAATATGCCACGGCAAGCATTGCTCAAACAAGGGGGTGATACCCCCAGGCTTTCACCTGCATTCGGTTTGATCCTTCATTCGAGAAAAGCAAGTGAGTTATTCAATGTATACATTTATGTAACTTTTCCATATATTGTGTTATAATATCCTCTGTTATTTGGTGAAATAAATAAATATCTTAAATAAAAGAAGCATTTTAAATACTTAAGAACTATTGCATACCTTCGAGATGCGCTACATAGTCATTCCGCATCTCAACTGGTATCGTACAAGCTACGCAGTCTTTAGGGAAATATTCTGGTACCGCTATTTTGGTTAATACGGTAGGTGAATGTAACTGCAAAATAAGAGGTGGATTTCAAAGCCATCATAACTTTGGGAACGGCTTTTCTGCCAATCCGTGCTCCATGGCTTTTTTGTTGAGATCATCTCTGTAGTCAGCACCATGGATTTTTAGGTAATTCAGGTCTTCATATCTTATATCCCCCGTCTTTTTTGAGTTTTCAATGATCTCATTTATTACCTCGTTAATGATTCCAATAAAATAATCTGGTTTTTCGGCGTGAAGTATATGATTACCTTCGACATCAATTGGATGGAGCACTTTTTTCAATTGCTCTCTGAGATCTTCAAGAGCCTCGCCGGATGCCATGTCATTATCACCAACAACATGATACACGGGAGTAGATATTGCCTTGAAAATTGGGTAAGCTCTTACAATCGATGGAGTACCCGCAAAGTATGTGAAAAATTCTTGATTAATTTCAGTATTGGTATTAATGTAACCATCTTTAGGGGTTTGATTTGGGTCAAGATCATCTTCCACCATATTTTTCAAAACGTTATCATCAAATTTTTTAAAAAATCCGTGTTTTTTATAGATTTTGAATATGACGTCCTTATAATCGTCACCATCTTTAGCCGGGAATTTGTCGAAAATCAACTTTCTATCCTTCCAAATATGATATGCCATAGTAAGCAAGCCAAATCTCTCTTCATTAATGTGAGCAACCGGGTTATAGCAGATGATACTATCGAATAAAGTTGGTTCCAAGTACGCAGCAACTAATGAAACATAACCACCCATAGAATGGCCAAGTAGAATATTGGTTACGTTTGGTTGCAAAAACTCGTCACTCTCATCTATTTTGGTAATTTTCACCACATCCTTTGTAAAATCAAACCAACTAAGTTCATGACCTAACTTATCTTTATTCAATACCGTTGATTCCCCATGGTTAGGTAAATCGGGAGCAACAACGTAGTTCAAATTAGGGATCAATTGAAATAATTTATCCACTTGATAATGCCAGATTCCCTTATTCATACCATTTCCATGAACCAAAACCAAATTAACCTTTTTACCCGATTCGATTGGGTTCTTCCGTTTATAAGTTCTATAAACTATTTTTAACTGATAATCTTCAACATTATTAGAAGGCTGTTTCAAAACCACCGACCCTCTAAACCTTGGCCAAGTTGCATTGGTAACTTTATTCTTGTAAGAGTACAATTCAGACGTTTCTGGAATCATAATTGCTGTTTATTACTAGTGTTTTGCTTGATCTTTTGTAAAACATCCGATGCTTATATATATATGTTCTACATACAAACGAAAAAAAAAAAAAAAATGCGCTTTAGAACCGTTTTAAACCTCGGACTGGGGAACAACTATTTGAAGTTGATAATGGACTATAAGAACAACTAGAAGATAACCACGGCCTATAATCACGGCTTATAATCACAGACTATAATTACGGACTAGAATCAAGGCCTATAATCACGGACTTATACTAATATACAGAGAGGGGATTATAATATAGAGGAGCATTTGCATTAGCCGTTTTTTTTGTTGAGCAGAAACTACTCCTCATCGGAATCATCGTCCAAACCAACTGGTGCTAATCCAGGGGTTAATCCGGGAGTAGAGATAAGTCCCTTTTTAACTTTTTCGTTAAAGTCTTGAGATTTCTTATCAAGTTTATTATTCTTTGAAGCTTTGGCTTTATTATATTTCTCGTTGGTTAATTCTAATATTTCGGCTTTTAATTGATCTATTTCATCTTTCACATCAGGATCGTCTATATCAGTTAGTCTTCTTAGGGTGGAAGAATTCTTTTTAACTAGTTTTTGTAAATATTTACGCTCTTCTTCTGGTAACTCATTAGGAATTATCAAGCTTGTGATTCTTTATTATATTATATTTGACCAACTTATTGAACTTCTTATTGGCTTTCACTTTTTTGTTTATAGCTTTGTTCTTCTTGATTTTGTTGGCTTTGTTGATTTTCTTGATCTCTTCCGTTGATAACTTATGCTTGGAATTCATCTGGTTATTGATTATTTCAGTAGACGAGAGCCTGGAATCGACCTGCTGGCGAGTCTGTCACCTGTTGAGCCCGGCAAGATGTTTGCAAAAAGCTTGTTCACAGTAGATCTGGCCTGCGTCTGCGATGACTTGGATTTAAATGACATCTTACTTTATTTCGTGTAGTATAAGAGTAAAAGATGGTGTTGGAGATGAGATGACTTTACTTTTTTTTTTTTTTCTTTCAAAATTTCAAATTCCTGCACATAACCCTTTCAAACAAGAATTGCAGCCAAAGTTCCATACTCGAAGCTTGAACGAGGAGCTCTGGTTGGTCACTTGTGTAGGTGTCATTAAGAAGGTAAGGATGGTAACAAATGTTTGAAAGTTAGGGAACTTTTTTTTTTTTTTTATCTTACTTATGTTTACCAGCCTTCACGCTGCTCAGCGCACCTAGTTTTCACGAATTTTCGACAAAAATACAATTTTTTTACAATAATTCTGAAAAAGACTAAATACATTTGCTATACTCGAAGAGTCCATTGATTTTGTATAAGATATGCAAGGTTATAATTTTTCATCCAATTCGGTAGACAGTTCATCTATTAGATCAGCCAATCTACGTTCGTAACGATCACACCAAAGAAGGGCACAGGCCCCAAAGACTTGTAATACCACCATTGCCAAACCAAGTCTCATACCAGTAGTGAAACGAGGAGCCAAACTAGTATCAAAAATGATTACTCCAATTGGGGTAAGACAAATTTGAGCAGCGATATTTAAAGAACCTAAAACAAAAGCTCTAAAACCAGCACCTCTATTACGAGATGCTGTATTAGCCCAACTAAGAAGAATAGCACTTACCGGTGAGCAAACTCCAGTTAGAGCATAGCCGATGAATTGAGCAATACGGGCAACATCATATTTCACTAATATGGCTAAACCAGTTATCCATATAGCGCAGATCAAAAGGTAAACTTCGAACCGTTTACCTTTTAATTCAATCAAAACCCCAGCAGCAAGAGTGGCCACTGCTTTAACACCCGATTGAATAGTTGGCAAGTTGTTACACTGATAAACACTATAGCCTTGTGATTGTAAGACAATCGATTGGAAAGATGCAGCATATTCAGCAATTTGTTCAGCACTGAAAAGAAGACAAAATAACCATAATTGCCAAGAAGTAAGGACACTCCAAATGAACTTTAAATTAAATTTATTATGAGTTTGTTCAGAAGATTGTTCGGTACGTTTAAATAAGTGTTGAATATCTTCACGACTTAAATAAAAATTACCTTTATCCCCGGTAACTGGAGGAATTACAAAGAACCCAGAGATTGCAACCGGTAAACCAATCAACCCATCAACAACCTGAGCCATTTTAAAAGCTGGGATTCCAATATGTTTACCTTCTAAAGCTCCATATAAGCCAGATTGAATAATACCTCCGATGATTGGACCAACACAACCAGCAAATATAAAGACACTGGTTCTACTTGATAATAACTCTGGAGGATAGAAAGTTCCCAAGATATAACTGATTGAAGGAAAAGCCATACCGGCAAGACCCCCTTGGAAACACCTTAAAACAAGTTGACTGGTGAAATCATGAGCAATACAATTCAAAATGGTGAAAACAACCCATGATAACTCAAAACAAGGAAAAACAATTCTTGGAGGGAAATAAGCCGTTAAAAGTACCCCAAATAAACCACCTACGGCATAACAAATATAGTATCCATTATCGATCCAGTTATAATCAGTACCCGATAAATGGAAAGCTTCTTTAAGACCTGCAGTATAAGCATACTGCATTGATGAATATTCCAAGTACTTAATGAAAAAGGTTAAACTAACAAAAGTAAGTAGGTAACAGTCAAGCTTAAAGTAAAGCTTTTTTTCGTAAGCAGTTGAATCAGCAGGGTACCAGAAGGTTAAAGACTTTGGTTCTATACTATGGCTTGGTTTTTTGAAGGACCAAAATAAGTTCCAACGCTGTTTGAAAGGTATATTGACATCATCAAAAGTATGTTGCTTCAAATGATCCGAGTTGACGGAAGAGACATAAGTGATATTTTCAACTTTTCCAATCTCTTCATCTATAATGGTGGGTGAGTGTTTAGTATCCATTGCGATGAATAACCTTATATTTAGGTTCTTATTCTACATGACATGAGTATATATATATATATCCACTTGGTGATAAGATAACCCTATAAGGTGGAGATAATCATTCAATCAATACGTCAAAGATACGAAGATCATCATGTCAAGGAAGGTGGATTACCGCACAAAACAAATTCCGCACCCTGATTCCGTGTTTTATGGGATTTCATCACTACGGTATAGCGGATCGAGCACAGTATTTATAGGTGGCTTACAAGATAAGATAACATGTAGCTGAAGGCGGATACTTCGCGTATTGAAGAACGTAATGAGTTTTGAAGTATGTGTTGAATATTCAAGTATTGTATTGAAGTAAGAACTCGTATTTGAATAATGCATCATCACTAGATTATTGTATCTAAACCAAAAGCCAACTAACAAGCATTAATGACAATCGTTTCAAACTATACATGGAGGTTTTCCAGTACGTTGAACAAAATGTAGAATACCTGAGACTATGGCCTATCTCATTGCAGCTAAGCGAACGAACGAAAGTTTATTCACTTTTATAACATGAATGTAAATAGACGTGACGGGTTATATATCATGTCGATGTATGACAGAAAATAGATGTGATGGTAATAATAAGTCAAACTGATAGGTCAAACTGATCGATCATTATGTCAATGTGATAGGTAGTAATGGGTCAATGTGATAGATCATTATGAAAGGTCAATGTGATAGGTCATTATGACAGTCAAAGTGATAAATAATTATGGTCAAAGTGATAGATCATTATGAAAGGTCAATGTGATAGGTCATTATGACAGTCAAAGTGACAGATAATTATGGTCAATGTGATAGGTAGTAATGTCACACCCGTGCACACCCCGATTATCTCACGTGACAGTAACTGAAGAGCTCGGTCCTGAAGTGAGGGGCGATTCCGCCAGTTACGTAATCCTGGGCCGGATAGACTAAACCGAGGTTTTATCACCAACGACTGCCCCCATAAGCAGATTTGCTACACCCTTTTATAAATCAGATGCCTGATAACGAGCAGAGTTCCATGGTTTAATCAAAGATATCTTCATATTCATATTCGGGTTCGAAAGAGTTACTTGAAACTGAAATAATTAGAGTATTGAGATGAGATTTTTGTAACCGAAAAAAGCAAATAATTCTCCAACCTTCAAAATTCACAGTCAATTGTCACATTCATATTTCAATTTATATAAATATTTGATTGAATTCCCATAACTTTCAATTACTTTGGTTTATCAATTACTATATTTTAATTAACTTATTTTACAACATGTCTGACTTAGCTGCTGATGGATTCCAAGCCTCTCCTTTCTTCAAAGAATTACACGATGGTTTAGCTGATAATAAAATCAAACAAAAGGCCATTGCTAGTGTTAAGGCTGTTATCGTCATTACTCTTAAGAACAAGGAAGGTAAAGACCAATCTTGGATTTTGGATTTGAAAAATGACGGTACTGTTAAAAAAATTGATGGTTCTTTACCAAAATCTGATGTCCAATTACTCTTGAAGGATGTTGATTTTGTTAAATTGGCTAATGGTAAAGCTAACGGTCAAAAATTATTTATGAATGGTAAATTAAAGGTCAAGGGTAACATGATGAAGGCTACTGCTATTGAATCGGTCTTTAAACAAATTGATCCAAGACCAAAATTATAAGCTCGTATATTTATTATATTGAATATTGATAATTGATTTGGCGCTTTCTATCGATAATTGTAGAGGTCTCCATCATTGACTAAGAAGATGTCTTGATGATGATGAGAAATGTCCTGTAGTTTGCTCAGAATGTCCATCCCAATCATGGTTTCGTAGTCATGATTAAAGTCCTTATCGAATTTGATTGCAAAAACTTTATCGGGCCCAGTATAAATTATGAACTTCCAGGGACTGATCTGGTACACTTTTGCAATTGTTTCGTCAATCTTAATCTCTTTCACTAAATGGTGTTTCTGCAAATCCCATATTCTTATAAATCCATCTTTATATCCTCCAACCAAATACCCATCACTTAAAATAATGTCTACAACCCCACTACTTGTAATAAACTTATCTGAACTGATTTGGTATCTTTTACCCAAGTCATACCCCTGGATCACTCCCAGTTCATACCCAACGTACATCACTTTCCCCTGGCATTCGTACTGATCGGCGTATTCTTCGTCTTCTCCTGATTGCTTGTCTCTAATGACAATACTGTTCACAGCATCATGAAGATTGTTGATCCGGTTGTACTTGTGTATAACTTCCCCCGACCCACATTCGTACACTAGAACCGATCCGTCGTCCCCCCCGCTAACAAAGTTTCGTCCTTTACCAATTATTGCAATCGTATTGATTCTCAGAATGGGTCCTCGGAAGCTTCTGATTGGGTCTCCAATGGTTTCTTCCTTGATACTCCATAATTTGATTTGCATATCCAAGCCTATACTCATCAAAACTTTCCCAGAAGGGAGCATCTTCAATTTCGTAACATCGTTATAATGAGCTCTCACTAATTGTGGAGTATCCTTCGTTGTTAAATTGAATATTCCAATGTCCCCAGTGTTTGTCCCAAATATTATCAAATTATGACTAACTAGACTTATACTGGTAACTTTGAAAGATTGTTTGAGTTCTTTGGGTGATAGCATCATTCGCTTGCTCCACAACTTGTAGACAGTCTTTTTAATTTGTAACTTATAATGGGTTTCACCTAATTTGTCAAACTTAACTTCATTGGTCTTTTCTTTGATCTCATTATCTCTGAAAATTTCCAACTTGGACTCATTGCACTCCACTATATAATGATCTGCATTTGCATTTGGATCCTCAGGGATTTCTGATATATAGAAAGAACCTCTTTGAGAATCGTGGAGCGTCTCTTCAAACGTGGGATCGATTATCACCGACTTCATTGCAAAAGAAGAGTTAGTTGAACTGTCTCACCAAACTAAAAAAAAAAAGACAAATATCAACAGCTTCATTACTTTGACCAACCTTGCTCTACTGTTCATTTTGTATTACTGAGCTTGCCAACATGTCCCAGTTATCCGGTGAGCAGTCGCTCACTATGTTCTTTGATAACGAATTCAACCCTTCAACCTATGTTGATGCGTTATTCCAATCAATCATTACAAAATCTAATCCCGAGCTAAATTTAAACCATTCAAATCCAACTCCGGCAACTTCTTATAATAAAAAGACTTTGAATTTACTATCAAATAATCTATCAGATATAACCACCCATCTAGATTACTATACGAATGAATTGTCAACCGAATTATCTACTCAGATTAACACATTGAAGCAAACTTCTTCCTCAATTCTTTCAAATCTGACAAATAATGACAATATAACTAGACTACAATACTATATAACTTCATTAAATCACTCAATAGTTTCATTGAATTCGAAATAGAGTCAGTCAAGTCAAAAAACTCCACCAACGAGATTAATAACAAGTCGATCAAAAATTTGATTGATTTAAAGTTAGTTAGATCCAATTTGTTGAAAGTTTTAACCAATATTGAAAAAATAAACTTAATCATCAATAGTAAAGACGGTAGCAGTATTAACTTACAAGAATTTCAGGAGTCAATTGATTTGCTATATGAGACTTTGAAACAGAGTTTCACTAAAGAATTATCAAATGACGAAAAACAAGATCTAGTTGATAATTGTAACGATTTGATAGACTTATTACCATTATTTAAAAATTTGAATAATTTCTATCCAGTTTACAAAAAATTTACAAGTGCATTAAGTGAAGATTTGAACAAGCTTGGAAAATAAATTTAAATAAATACGTTTATTTATAATGCAAAAAAGATGTGACATACAAATATATATAAGGAAATAAATTTTGTATAATAGATTAAAACAAAATAAAGTTGTCATCAAAATAGTCAAATTGGAACGGCCAATTTGAAAAAAAAAAAAATTAATTAGAATAATAATGAAATAGATACATTGAAAAAGTTGAAAACGTTAAAGTATGAGTAAAAATACAAGATATTTTTTTTTCAAAAATTCTTCGATTTTTGATTTCTTATCATGAGCTGTTTGAAGAGTCTGAACGTTCGTGGGTATTGTAATATTTTTTATCGGGACGTTCGTTGGGATCTTCATTTTTTTTAGGAGATTCAATATCGGTTTTTTTAATATTGTCATGGTTTGATTGGGATTCTAAATCGATTTTATTAGCATCAGCATCAGCAGAAGCATCATCTTTATTCTTTTGACGTGAATCACGATTCTTCTTTCTTAAAAATGAAAATCCAGCGTAATATATAAAAGTGTTAAATGCTTTGGTAGGGAAAACTTTAATCACCCATTCGTTCGGTATTATTCTAATAAGTGCACCAACTGGAATTGATATGAAACCACACAAGACAGCAGTCGCCCATTGTCCAGGGGTTTGTCTTACAATTGTAAAAGCAGCACCACCAACAAACATAATTAAAACTTGAACACCAACAATTATTAAAAGAATTACAATAAAATACCAATTTCTGAATAAATGTTGGGAAAAATCAAGATTTTCACGAGTGATACGACCTCTTACACTTGAAATTTCATCAGCTTCATCTAATTTTCTAGTAACAACCAATTTGAAAATTTGTAACCAAACAAATGCATTGAAAGTCATTGCATCTAACTGTTTATTTTCATGATTACTTATCGATTCATCACCGAAAAATAATTGACGACCAGCAAAATGAAGTATAAATGTAATAATCAATTGAGTAATTGATTGGCCAATAATCATTTTCCACATTGATACACTAATTAATGGTGCAGTTCTACCAGCTGGTTTTCTATTCAAGAACGAATCATCTGGTTTATCAGTTGCCAAAGCCAATGCAGCTAAAGTATCCATAATTAAGTTAACCCATAACAATTGAACAGCTGTTAAAACTGATTGACCATTTGAAGAAGCAACTGCCGAAACGAATGTTAAAACACAAGCAGTAATATTAACAGTTAATTGAAATTGAATAAATTTTTTAATTGAAGTAGCAACAGTTCTACCCCATTTAATTGCTTGAACAATATCAGTAAAATCATCAGTCATTAAAATAATATCGGATGCTTCTCTTGCAACTTCAGTACCACTGATACCCATTGAAAATCCCACATCAGCCAATTTCAAAGCTGGAGCATCATTAGTACCATCACCAGTAACCGCAACCACTTCACCTGCTTTACGTAAAGTTTCAACCAAAATTCTTTTATCTTCAGGAGAGGATCTTGCTAAAACTCTCAAAGTTGGAGCAATACGATTTCTTTCCAGTTCACTTAATTTACGGAACTTAGGACCTTCCATACAAGCGTATTCATTTGATAAATCATCAGAAGTTAAGATATTACAAGATTTTGAAATGGCTTTAGCAGTAATCAAATTATCACCAGTAACCATACGAACACTAACACCAGCATGTTTACATTGTAAAACTGCTTCAGCCACACCTTCTTTCAAAGGATCTTGTAAACCGACAATAGCATCAAGAGATAATTCTTGTTTAGAGCCTTCTAAATTGATTAATAAATCTGGATCTGCTTCAACTTGTTTTGAGGTTTGATTTTCATCATTAACGTCAGTTTTAGTTGATTTTTCAGTTGATAATTCAGCAGGAGGCCAAGAACCAATATTATTAAAATCTTTATGAGCCAATACAATTGCTCTTAAAGCATCATTGGCAAACTCATCAATTTTACTCAAAGCTTCATCACGATCATTACGATCCAATTTAGTAAGTTCATCTTTATTTTGAGTTTTAAACCCACAATTTTTAAAAACAATTTCAGCTGCACCTTTAACGTATAATCTATAAGAGTCGTCATTCAATTTTAAAACGATACCTGACCATTTTCTTGAACTTTCAAAAGGAATTGATTGAACTATACTATCATGATTTGAATCTCTTAAGCTATCCAAGGAATTTTTCTTGAAACTACCAAATTTATCTTGAGCCAAAATTAATAAAGCCGAATCAGTTTTATTACCAAGATAAGGTTCGGTAACCACCCCTAATTGTTGAATTTCATTATGAGAATTTTCATTTGATAAAACTTTTTGGAAAAAAGATTTTTTCTTTGATGGATTATTAGTTATATTAGTTTTAGAAGCATCATAATCATTGTTAGCAAAAGCGGTTGAATTCAAAATAATATTATCTAATAAAATATTTTTGAAAGAATTAGTGAAACGATCAATGACGGTGATTGATTTTGGACCAGAACCATTAACGGTATCATCAAAAGTTAAAGAGTCGTCACCAAAATAAGCTTTAACAATTCTCATTTTATTTTCAGTTAAAGTACCAGTTTTATCCGAACAAACTGCAGTAGCACTCCCCATAGTCTCACAACTTTTCAAGACTCTTACCAAATTACCATTTTGAGCCATTCTAGTAGTGGCAAAAGCCAAAGCTAAAGTAACGGCCAAGGGTAAACCTTCAGGAACTGCAACGACAATAATTGTAATTGCCACAATGACAATATCCAAAAACTTTTTACCCTTTTGAGCACCTTGGAAATGATTAAACTTCCCACCGGGAGCTATATTAACACAATATCTAATGAATAAAACAATGAAAAGAACAAGAGCAGCCAAAAACCCATACTTGACAATTCCTTCTGCCAAATTATTCAAACGTTCTTGTAAAGGAGTAGTTTCTGGTTCAGTATGAAGACTCAACATGGTTCTACCATGAACCGAGTTGGACCCCACCGCGGTGATCACTGCATAACCATAACCCGATAAGATTTTAGCGCCCGAGATTAAAAAGGGATCTTTAAATTTAATTTGAGAAGAACCAATATCTTCATCGGTTGGTAATTGATTTTTATAGAATCTCAACGCTTCTTTAGCCGGTTTTTTAACAATACTATCAGATTCACCCGTTAAAGCTGATTCATCAGTTTCTAATTCACCATTTATTAAAATACAATCACTTGGAATGACATCCCCCGTTTGTAAATTAATTATATCCCCAACCAATAAATCGTAAATGGAAATCATTTTTTGAGAACCATCTCGTATAACAATAATTTCTCGATCTTCCTTTTTAGCATTAAGACGAGCAAACTGACGTTCCTTCTGATAATCATTAACCGCCCCAACCAAAACAATAATTATAATGGCCACGATAATGGCCACCCCTTCTACCCAGTCGACCTTGGGCATGGGTTCTCCTTCATCGTCGTACGTGGTGCCTTCACCAAACGTTTCGTATAAACCAAGCGCCAAAGATATTATAGCCGCCACGGATAAAAGTATCAATACTTTATCTTTCAAAGCATCAAAACACAACCGTAAAAAACCTTTGGTATCCTTACTGGGTAACTTATTAGCCCCAAAATGCTTGCATCTCGAATGGGTATCGTTTGACGATTCAGTGATCCCATTTTTACCATCAGTCTTCAATAATTTTAAAACATGCTTCAAATCTCCCAATTCGTACAATTTCTGTAAAGACTTGGGATCGTGTAACTCGGATAACTCATCCACCGATATATCAAACTCAGAAGTGTCTCCAGTTAATGGCGAGTTGGAATTTATACTAGTCGAATCATCGTCTGAAGATAATCCGTTATTATTAGCGTGAGGAACCTCCAAGTTCCTCAGTCTCAGTTCCGAGAGTCTCTCGGTAGTAGTTCTAGGGGCCATACTTGCTTTAAACACTCATAGAGCCAGCTCAGAAAAGGGAGAAGTCAACTTATTATAAGGAAAGTAATCGAAAGGCTCTACCGCTGAAAGAAGGGTAAAAAAAAAGACCAAAAAAGCCAAAAAAAAAAAAAAAAAAAAAAAAAAAAAGAGTACAACAAGAAAAGAAGCAGTATGTCAACGGAAATTTTGTCAGACAGTCAGACCGATGCAAAGCGCAAAGTAGGAGCAGTTGACCAGTTCCGTTCCTAAGCAGATAAACTACAACTTAAAAGTATCATCAATAGGGCAAGGCAAGTGGGCAAGGGCAAAGTGTGTTTGCTCTGGCAAGGCCAGTGTATCAATTCAGCTGCTTCTAGTGTAATTCCATTTTTCTGGTTAAAGATTAGTGTCCTTAAAGTACTAATGGAGGCTGTGTGACAGGGAAAAAAAAAAAAAATAAATAAAACGAAAACCCACTAACAAATGGAAAAAAAAAAAAAAAGACAAAAGAAACCAAGGAAAGTAATTAATTAATTAAGGCATTGATAGTTGTTCAGTGGAAGCATTGAACAAAGGAAGGTCCGTAAACTCCCACAGCCGTTTAAACAGTTGGACCATCGGTGATTCCAACTGACCCAGGATAGCCAGTAGTGCTGGCTGTTTCAGAGTTGATGTCACGCGCACCAGAGGGAAATTCCCTCAATCAGGTAGGGCTAAATAGGTTGATTAGCAGCAGGGGTTCCTTGGCTAGTGGTCAAGGCTTGGATTACTGCTCCTCTTTTTGTTGAGATCGTAAAAGCCATCACGATAAGTTTTAGCTTTTGCATCAATTGATGTAAAAAAAAAAAAAGACTGGAAAACCGGTGATAAAAGAAAAAGTCAAAAAAAAAAAAAAAAAAAAAAAAAGATCAAAAAAAAAAAAAAAAGAGATCCGTACATGTTGCGTTTACAATTTTTGCACCCAAAACGCGGGAGAGATATTTATTAGTATACGAGCTATTTACATGGGATTAGAGATTTTCGGGTCTTTATTCCGGGCTTGAGTCTGGGCTGGAGCCTGGTTTTGGTTCCAGTTTTGATTCTGGGTTTAATTCTGGTTTCGATTCTGCTTCTGGTTTCGACTCCAGGTTCGACTCCAGGTTCGACTCTGGTTTCGACTCGGGCTTCGATTCGCCTTCTGGTAAACGACGGTTACTGATAAACAAAATTGCAATTAACCCTAAACCAGCAAAACCCAATTGCATGTAGAACACATTTGTAATAGAAGACATGATGATTTTTTTCAAAAAGGTTAAAGTTTCATCGGAGTAGCCACTTAAAGACTGGGTCGAATTGACCAAGGTGTCACCATTGATTTTGGACAACTCTTTCACGATCGAAGCAGGCGCATTTGCAATACGCTCGTTGTAGAATCTTTTGATGGAAGCCCCGTAAACCGCATCAGCCAAATTCCCAGAAACGGCTCCACCCAAGGACTTGGCGAAATTTATAAACGTAGTGGTCAAAATGGTTCCACCTGGGGTCTTGGGGGCACTGATTTGAGCAGCAAGGAATAATGGTTGCATTTGAAGACCAATGGAAACCCCAACAAGGATCAACAAGCCGATTTTGTTACCATTGGAGGAATCCACATCCAATAAACATAATAATCCGTTGGCCACTGGTCCCAAAACCGCCCCGACAAGCACAATCGGCTTGACGTATCTAGTCTTATTAATGATGACCGAACAAATAATTGAAAATAATATAACCGGGATAACAATTGGTAAAATATGAATACCGGACTTCATGGGAGATGCGTTCCAAATAACTTGAAAATAAATAGCCAAATATAATAACGACGCTATGAAGTAGCCAAACACGGCAAAAGTAGCAACCGCAGCAGCAATGTTCTGTGGGATGCTGAGTACTGCAGTTGGAATAATCTGATTCTTAGATAAATAATGATTATAAACAAAATATCCAATTATCAAGACTCCTCCAAGGACAAAACATGAGATGACTGCGGAAGAATCCCACGAAAATTCACTTCCTCCTCCAAAAGTCAAGGCCAACAAGAAAAGAGTCCATCCGGCAGACATTAAAAAGATTCCCATATAATCAATAGTCAATAATTTCTTGAAAAGATTACCCTTGGGGAAAGGGGGATTGAAGGCAAATCCAAATAACACTCCGGCAAGTCCTCCAATTGGTAAGTTGATATAAAAACACCATCTCCAACTGGCGGAAGATGATGTGAATGCACCACCAATAATCGGTCCAACCACCGAAGCAACCAAAAAAACAATACTTAAAAGGGCAAACGATGAGGCCCTATTAATACTAAACAAGCCTTTGGTAGAATGTATTGGTACAACCTCACTAACTATAATGAAAACCAACGATTGGACTCCTCCTCCTCCAACCCCAGCTAACACTCTTCCCCCAATTAGCGTATTCATGTTATTTGCTAACGCACACATTAAACTACCAGCTTCAAATATAATCAACGAAATATACATACTATATTTCCTTCCAAACATAATCGATAATTTTCCCCATATAACAGTGAATATAGTCACACTAAGTAAAAATCCACTCGAAATCCATCCAACTTGATTGAATGCATTGAATTTATTCCCAACTACACTCAATAAAGTAACAATAATCGTTTGATCCAAAGCAACAACAAATAAACACAATAAGAGCGCAAATAAACAGGTTAACAACTTCATCCCCTTCAAATAATGATCGTCTCTTTGCGTCCCATCACCAGCATCCGATTCTTTAAATTTATGTTCTTGTATTTCTTGACTTTCAAGTTCGTTCTCATTAAATGATCTTGGTGCTTCATCACTGGGTAAGCTCTTATTATTCCCACTGACTAGACTAGTCACAGTCGATTCTCTAGATACCATTTTGTAATTATTGCAAAAAGTTGATCTGAAAACTTCAATTGATCTTGACAGTTTGATTCATACTTATAGGTTTGATACTCGGTAGTACCGAGGTGGAATTAACAAAAATTTTTTTTTTTTTGCAGTCAAATTCGGTAATAATGCGGGCGAGAGACGGGTTTAAAACGGGATTAGGTATATTTCCGAGTGGACCTACCGTTTTTTCACCTATTTCGTTATAGCCGTTCGGAGGGTTTAGCACGTAAGCTGTCAGTTTTGGGAAGCAGCAAATGCTGATTCGATGGTTCACCTATGAGTAACCTCCGGCTGGGGTGAAGCTCAGTGTTGATGGTAGCCAATTGATCGTCTCGCCACTGGATTAGTCTTGCTCGACTCAAATGTGAATCCGATTCAAGAAATTATGACAGATGTGTCAAAATGGGCTTTGCAACTGTCTCGGTGACTGAAAAAACATTGGCAATGAAACCTGGAGCTTGCGATGCTTTCGGTGCACTAAGATTAGCAAACGGGATTAGAACTGGGACTCTTGCTTGCACGTTTCAGGGAAAATTTGCAACCAGGAGATAAGCCGAAAGAGTAAGGCTATAGGTATGTTTTGCAGTAGCAGATCGAGTACCTGGCTATCTCCCGAGGATCCCCAATTGAAAGATTTAAAATGGGACTACCAAAATTTCCTAATGGCAACATGTAGTGGACTTTTCGATATATGCTCTTTGAGCTTCATAGTTACGAAGGTATCACCCAGGTGTATGTGAAAGTTCAGTCGTAGTATGTGGTTTTGTCTCAACATCTGTAGATAAAGCAAGCAACCAGCCAATTGACAACAGTTTTATAATGTGCGTATGGCTGGTCGTCTTGGATTAGTTCTTTTTAGATTCAATATATATACTATCAGTTAAGAAAACTAGCGACTAGAGGATCAGAGCACCGGGATTTCTTAATTATTGGTCTAGGCTCGAAATATAAATGTTCAGAGCAAAGACCAAGCATTTCATCTATTGATCGAGTTTTATTTCTTAATGAAAAACAATCCTTTATAAAGGCACTTTCTTTAAAAAAGTGAAAGGTGTTTCTCCATGGCTCCATTATACATCGTATGACGAACTTGTTGAGACGTAAGAGGATTTTTATGAATAAAATCCGTACATCTGGTGTTTGTTGCAAAATTATAAAATAATAAATGAAAGAAAATACTACTTGAATGAAGATTATGAATGAAGTTCCTTATATGTTGTTGTGTAACAACAGGAGTTCGAACGGATGGAACAGTGATAATTGTATTAGTTAAATAGGTAAACATTCGTCGATGAAATTTATCCCTCTATTTTTTTTTTTGAAGTCTCTTGGTTACTTTTATCATATAGAAAAAGTAATTCTTCTCTCTCTCAAATCTTATAATATATACTTCATATTGCAAGATAATCTATATTAGTTTATTTTCGTTATAAAACCAGTATATTGGATCTTCAGGCTGTTACGTTACATTTTAATTTTGCAGCTCATTATGATGGTGTTACACCCGTACATACGATCTCAAACCAGGAGAAATAGTCATTAGTCTCTCTGCTTTTATATTCCAACTGAGTTTCTTTTATATTAATATTACTTTTGTTACATTACTTTTCAATTATGATTTATTATATTCAACGCATGAAAAGACTCATCTTTGCAGTATTGTTAGTAATTTACACACCGTTTAAAATAATTAACGATATATTATACGTTATGATAATTGGTCAAGTATTTGATAAACAAGCAAAAATAGAAGATGGAAAAGGTCTTTGCACTCTCGGCGAAACAGTCATATCAAATTTCGAGGAGAGGCATGATACACACTCAAATAAGTTGCCAGACCATGAAGGTCTGCAGATGATGTACTGGTATATCTACATTGAACGGCATAATACATCATCAAATAAAAACACAAACTATACTTAAAGATTAATCTGGCTGTATCGATTTAATCCACTGTGCTACCAAGTATTAGTATGTATCTGACTAATACCATTTATGCGTGTGTTATGGTCAACCGCACTAGAACCATGTATCTAATACTAATGGATACTGGTGGTTGATTATGGGTCTGATCTACCCACATAATATATTAATGGCATCATTGAAGCCTAGAAAGACAAAATTTGATAACAAGCGCTCAATACCATAAGTTTTTGGCGATGGAGAACCCGTTGAGCACAAATACGTCCAAGAGTGGGTCCGAAGTTTATGTCCGGCAACGGGACCCATATTTTTTTTCACGTATATATATATAAACTCGATCAAAAGGTAATTACATGGAGCAATATATAGAGCGAATAGCTTGAATGAACTGTTAAATTGTTGCTATTTTGCCCAAAATTGATAGTTCCTTTAAATTATCTGACCACAGACAATCCTTCATAGTTGAATATTTTTCAAAAAAGTGGAAAATTTGCCCTTTGGCATGGTCGTCAGACAAGCGAACAATGCTATTTCTTACTGTTCTACTGGCGCAACGGTAGCGCGTCCCCCTCCTAAGGGGAAGGCTCCGGGTTCGAGTCCCGGGTGGAATGCTATTTTGCCAAAGTCATATTATTTTTTTTTTTTTGCTTTGAAGTTAAGACAAGTGTGCAGTATTTTATATTTAAATATACCGATTTCAAAGATCTAAGACATTAAATACATGATCGATGATAACTTATTGCAAATTGCGATTACCAATCATCAACTACGAAAATGCCATTTCTAGGGCCCAGAAGATATGAGCTAAGGGAAAATATCAACTTTATTGTCAAAGTGATCTTACCTGTTATTCTTGTTATCGCTATTACCCCATACATTGTAAATCCTTCCAATATGGAATCGTTTAAACGAAATTTTAATATAATACTAGTACTGAAATCCCTATGTCAAGATCAACCAGAGCTATGTGGCTTGCCATTAGATCAGGATATCAATGATTCGTTTATTTTGAAGTCTGATTTGAAAGATTTCATATACGTTAGACCCTTTTTCTTTGATAGCATTGATAAATTTTTTGTTAAATACTTTGGAAGGTTTTGGTTAAAGAAAATCTTGGTTGATACCAGTGATGAAAATTTTGAAGAGTCAGCCTATTTATTAATTGGATTTTTCAACTTTTCGGTTTTCAGTTCTATAAGATCACTTATAATCGCAAGACTACAATTTTATTTTCTAATTCAAATATTAGTACATTTTGGTGATAAATGGGCTCTCCTAATTGAAAATATTTGGAATGATTTAAAGAGTTCTGTGGAAGTTTTTTAGTCCTATACTATGCATTGAATATATAATTTACTTATTCAAAAATCAAATGAACTCATAATATCGGGTTCTTCAAATGTAGTTGGCTGAGGTGGAGCAAGAGTTGGTTTAAACTCTTTGAAAATATCATTATCATCGTCTTTAGTATCTGCAACCTTCGTTTTACCGTCATTGTATTCTTTGAATTCCCAATCTCTTACTAATAATAACGCCAAATAATCACAACCCATTCGAGTATAGATTGAAGATACTTTTATAACAAATTCAAATTCTGCAGCTGGAGAAATAGAGAATGATCCTTCGAGATAATTAACTTTCCGTCTTCTCAAGTTGTTATACAAGATAGCTAAAACTGGATCATCTTGCAAAAACAGTCTACTGCTACTATCCAAGATTAGATTTTTCAAATGGTTATTGTAAAAATCTTCGGAAAATTTATCCTTATTAGCATTGACTATTGAAATTGGTGATTTAATTAAAGCCTGTATCGATAATTGCTTCAAATTTAATTCCCAAAAGATCCAACTTGTGATCCATCTATTTCCTTCCTTTAATGTTGTTGGTAAAACATTATTCTCTATAATATTAACCAAAGATTCACTGGAGTTATCATAAACTTTTGCAATCAATAATGATAATTCAATATCTTCAATTTTATTTGCCAAAGTGATACAGCAATCTTTAGGTTTATCAGCCAATAAGAAAAAGCAAGCTGCATCCAAATATCTATGTTTTCCCAACAAAACAAATGCATTTTTCAATGCAGCAGATTTCCATCTGGGCTGACTAAAATCATTATTTAAAAATTTCAACATTTTTTGCTTCTCTGGATGAGTTGTAGTTTTCCACAAGCCTAGAAGTATTTGCTTCTTTCTGATTGATAAGAAAAAAAGAGTAATCAATCCTGAAGGATCCCGGTTAGTACTAAAATCATTTCTAGCACATTTTTCAACGATTTGTACCAATTTTTCCCGTTCATTGATCCAATATACTATACCCACTTTTTTGGCGATATCCCAGGTAATTCTATGTTGAAATTGATCTTCAATGTATCCATAAATCAATTCTCTATTATCACTGTGAAGTGCCCAGTTTATATCTCTCATGGTAAGCTTAAGCTGTTTCAGATTGGACTGGAATAATTTGAATCCAATTAAAAATCTGGCCCCATTTTCGTCCATGGAGTTATTCTCATACAATTTTTTCAAGATTGTAATAACCAGAATCAAGGTGATTTGCTGATGTCTTGTTAACAAAGGCAATGAAGTCTTTGTCAATTTTTCAATTAATAGGTCCAGTAGCGTTGGTGTAAAATTTTCAAATACATCTCCCAATGTATTTTGATGCATTGATGAATAAGCTAATCCATTATTATCCTTTGTGCTAAGAATTTCTTTTTCCATGTTTATATTTAAGTCCCATTTGATAGCCTCATCCTTTCGTAAGGCTTTGAACAAAGTCACAATAACGTCTTGAACTAATTTTGTTTGATTCATGAAGAGTGCTTGGATTAAAAATTGGGGATGGTAAACAGGTAATGGACCATTCAATATTTTCACTAGATGTGAAATCTCATAATTTTCATTATCGCTACCTGAACCGCTATTATAGCCGACCACCAACTGTTTTATGAGGTAATCTATGGATTGTGAAGAACCTAATTTAACCCACTTATCGTCTATAAAGAATTGATTACCGCAACCAATTACTAAGAATCCATCATCTATCCAAATCAGGTCACCTATCAAATGAGACGTATAATCAGATATGTCAATTTTTTTCAATACAGCAAAGGTTGGTATATTATTGGTATAATCGTATCTTAGTTGAGTATACAATAGAACAAATCTTGCAAAACCAACAGAAAGAATGGCATTAGATGATTGATCAAAGGTAGACTCAACGAATGTCCAGTCAAGGTCTCGAACAGGCCCATAGTTTTTTGGTAGTTCTTCTTCATACTCAAGAATCCCGGACTTAGTATCCCAAATAGTCAATTTAGAACCTTTTTCATCAACAATAGCAAATCTTTTAATGATAGAAGAACCATGAATTTTGCTGGCATTGGAAATATTAGTATGTATTTTCTTTAATTCCTTCCAATAGACCTTACTATTGTCAAAATGGGTAGATAATATTCTCAAGGTACCCTTCTCATCTATTATAGACACCAAATTATTAGACGTAAATGAATCGATTGTGGAAATTTTGTGGATTGATGATATGTGGGCCAAAGGTTCTACATTTTCTCTCAAGTCTTGAATGTCTATTTTGATATCATCGTCATCATCCGAGACATTAAATTTCCAAGCCTTTATGAGCTTTTCATTGAAAATACTGATTGCACAATATTCATCTTCATGAGAGTTGATCAATAGAAGTGATTTGGGTTCTTCATGTATATGATCACCAGTATCATTTAACATAGCAACTCTCTGTACTAACTGAGCCGCTTCATCATCATGTTTAATACCATTACAGCTCCAGAAACTGAGATATCCTCCCCTTTCAGAAGTAATCACCAAATGGCGTCTTCTGTTATTGAGACTCGGTCTGATATCATTAATTAGAATGGCATCCCAAATTCCTTCTTGGTGAGGGTCCGAAGCTATTCCGCGTCTAACATCAACTTGAAACCTTTTAGTTACAGACATGCTTTGATTCTTTTTAGGATTCAAAAGTAAAGGTTCCCAAATATAATTGTGCTCCGGAAAATTCAGAATAGATAAAAGTATGTTACTTTTAGAATATGAGGACGAAGTAACCAATTTTCTTATTGACTTAGTATGTCCTTGGAATTTGTTCATGAGTTGACAACCTATATAATCATCTTTTTCTTCTATCAAATGCTTAAAATTAAATATATTTACTCTTATAGTATCTTTGATACGATCATGGACGAGTAAACAAACATCATCATTATGAAATATTGAGCTTTGTGAAAAAATGACTGGATTGAGATTAACATTGAATTCTTGTGATTTGATAAATTCTTTACTTATACTTTCAAATTTTGAGATTTTAGTTGAAAGTGGGAACGAGTTCACATCAAACTTGAAACTTCCACCAAGCTTAGTAAACTTAATTCCATTTGGTGGGTTTCCATTAAGATCTGTCACAGCAAAGATTGAGACTTGTCCCGCTCTATTAGTCACAAACATCAAATCGAACTCACGGGTGGTATCTATGCATTTAAAAAGACCCTCATCTGTATTTTGAAGTAGTGGTACCAACGAACTTCTAAGATAGGAACTATCAAAAATCTCAATTCCTGAAACATCCTCACCACTAATCATATAATTTCGAAGGTCGAGCTCGTTCCAACACCTTATGTGATTACGACCACTGAACTCGAAGGTGGACCAAACCCTAATTACATTATCATTGGTCAAGGTATAAAGTATGTCATTATCATTATTCGAATCACCAATATAGCTTCTTATATTTTTGATATTTGCCATTGAGGCATCTATTTGATTATTGTGAGAGAAATTTGGGTTTTTATTTCTCCATTTTGCATCTTTCACCCAAGTTCCGTTTGGGTGTTTCAAATAAGTCAATTCAAATAGAGACTGATCGTCATTAAAACTTATTCTGGACCAAAATTTGATTAAATTATTAAATCTCCGAGTACTGTAAGTTATAATTCTAGCTGAGTCGGGGGTGAGTCTAATGTCATGAATAGGACTGGATTGTAGCTTGCAAAAACGCTGATTGAAATTCACTGTTCCATATTCTATAAATATATGGTAAACGGTCAAAGATTCATCACTTCCCACAACCAATTCATCTTCATTTATAGCCCACAGTAAGCAGTTGATCGAGGAGTTATCTTTTTCATTGGAAATAACGAGAGCTTCCAGCCATTGGGGTTTTGACATGTACTCATTGACTGGTTTAAAAATGAAAAGTTTATTATTCAAAGCGGTCGCAACTAGACCATTATTTGAATTGATGCTTACTGCTGTAGGGTCTGACTCAAGATAAACCGTTTGTAAATGATTACTCTGAATGTCCTTATTAGATGATGAATCTTGACTAGTTTTACTTATAGTTGATAATATCAAATTATTCCCTGATCCGTAAGCTATTATGTGATGAGACTTCCATAAAGCTTGCAGGACCGAATAAGGTGATTTGTTGACCTCACCAGGAACGAAAGTAATGGTCATGCGGGAGATAAATGTGATGTAAATGCAATCAATTGACTAGTTTTCAGTAATGACTATGAACTTTCCAAAAGATGATTTTCGAGAAATCGTTCTTTATTCGCTTTGCCAACTACTGGTGTTCGGGTCTACCGATTAATGAAATGATTATTATAAATAAATTATATAAACTATACTCAAAATGAAATACAAGAAGTGAAGGAAAGTAGAGAGAGGGATATTATTAGTGGGAGAAATAAAGGTTAAACGATTTTTTCATCCTTAATTTCAGGAGCTTGGGTGGTTGAATTAACTACTTCCAATTCACCTTGATCAACGATATCAACGATACCGTCTTCTTTTATATCAGTATGATCAGTGATCCAGAGTAAGATAAGAGGAGCTGCAATCACAAGAGAACCTTGGACAAAGCCCCAGGAACTAGCGAACAAAGACATGTAGCTTTTTTCCATAGCGTCCAACCTCCAAACGATGGCTGCAAAAGCTGATTGGATACCTTTATAAAAAGAAGCATATAAGGCAACTTTCTTTGGATTATTAGATAAAGCCCCTAAGACCCAGAAGATAAAGTTTTGGAAAATAGCGTCGTAAAAACCGTAACACATATAAAGAACCACTGGTCCCCCATACCCGCTATCTTTAAAATCAATAGGAGTCATGTCAACGACTGATTCTCTAGTGTAACCTTGTTGAAATTTCAATCCACCACCCCAAATGGCCATACCGAGGATGGAAACAAGAACCCAACCGATTCGTGCTCTAACACTTCTACGGAAATAAGTCCAATCAAGAATGTTACCGATGAAAAGAGCCCCAATCATTTGGAAAAGCCAATAAAGTAAGGAATTCAAAGATCTGGTTCTGATGGTGAATTTAGCAGCATTAAAATCATTAAATTGATAAGTGGTAAACCAATTAGAGGCAGCAAACATGGGGAAAAGAAGATATATTTTTAGTTCATTCTTCAAGACATGAAGCCAACCTTTGATTTCATCACTGATACTTGGATAATTTTTTTTGGTAACTTTAGTACCATCCGATTTGTAAACTTTATCAATTGGAAGCATGAAAGTGGCTAAAAAGATCCCAATACCAATTAAAACCAAAAACGCAGCAAATGTACCAGCATTTACTTTTGATTCATTACTTCGAAGATTTTGACCCAAAGGAATTAATGAACCGATAACTGCACCCATATTGAAAATGATCCAAAAAATCATGATGGCATGACCTTTACGATCTTCAGTGGTATAGCTCATAATGATTTGACCTTGAGCAGCCCAAGTTAAAGAAGCACAAACCCCAAGAAAAGCCCCGGCAAAAATACAAAATCCAGCATTTTCAGTATAATGGAAACATAATAAACTAGCAGTGTACATAAAATAACCAGTACCACCAATGGTAAGACACCATTTCGAACCAATGATATTACAAATGACTCCCCCAATAACCCCAATAGTGGCAAAGGTGGAATATAATGCTACATTAGCATTATCAGCAACGGACACATCCGAAATCCCAGCAGAACCAATCCCACTAATAGCATTGAACATACCTGGAGTCATGAATAAGACAAAAGACATCATGAAAATTTGAACCATGGCATTGGAATAACTGGGTAGGCGCCCACCAAAGTAGCTTTGATCATACCATTTCCCTGAAGCAGCGATTTCTTCTCTGGTATGATGTTTCAACTCAAGATGTTCTTCTTCATCGACCACTTGGTGATTGGGAGTATTAAAACTATGATTGCTCGAGTTAACCTCGACTGCAGTATTGGATTTTTCAATAGACATTATGGAATGAAGACTAATAGAAAAAACTCATAACTGAATGAAATCAACGCATATATATATATAGATGGAATTTATATATATAGATTTAGTGAAAATTTGGGGTTATCAGCTAGATAACAATGAATCCGCATCAACACACACAAAACAAAAAAAAAAAAAAAAAGAATTAATACTCGGTTCTACTGTAATAAGGTTACATTTAAAAGCTCAAGATACAATATAACTTTATTTGCTTTGATAACTAATCTTTAGCCGTCGATAAATAACAATACTCTACTGGGTAAGTCGCCATGTACCAATACCATGTACCAGCACCATGTACCAACATTTAGTATGTGCTTACAGACTTCAATGTTCAGAGAATGTTAAAATGCCTTACAAACAGACTTCACGGAATACCCTCCCGTATACATACAGGAGCCCAAGTTGGTGTAAGTCCCTTTCAAAGCTATTCGATTAAACTTGTTCTGTCCAAATTATCGTTCGACGTGCCCATTAACCCAAAATGGAATTATTGATCCTGTTGTTCTTTGGAACATCCCTGAGTACAACAAGCCCAACAGGTTCCATTGGCTAATTCTTCGCTTAACGTAAACTCACCCCTCTTCAAGGACGGCACTATCTTTTATACATAGTTCCGTCGATTTGGCTTGAAACGCGGCCGGAACTCCTTGGAAAAGTGGTCGGGTTTCGCGTGCCCGGAATACCAGCCACGACATTATTTATGTCGTGCTGTGAGTTTGTACTTGTCTAGAAGTGGATTTTTTCAATTTTTGCAACCTTGACATGTTATTGAAGATCATGATGGCTTACTGTGCTACTTGGCGGGTCACAGCATTAGTCACGTAAGATATTTTCATTAGTCACGTAAGATATTTTGCGATCCTATACAAACAGAGAATTTGAAAAGATATATTCTACCTATGGATGTCATATAAGAAGTTAATACTACTTGGGATTTACCATCATTCCTTTCTCGGGTAGTTCTTCACCGCCGTATTTGCTTTGGTCCAGTAAGAAGAAAACTGAATGCAATTGGATTGTCATAGTATCCGTCTCAAGTCATAATCCGCAAAATTATCAAATTATGCATAATGCAAGTTATAATTCAAATAATTGGTCGTGATGGAGACTCATGTTAAGAGGATTTCAACAAGATACATCAGGAGTGTGCAAGAGTGATTTTTCATTATTACCCGTTCGTAAATCTTTGAACGGGAGCAGCTATATTTATGATACAATTAGCATAATCACATCGCAACCGCAGGACAGTGCTTTGTAAATTCATGGTGAAGTTAATTTAGCTCGGTTAAAATATCCATAAAACTGAAGGACACTGGCATTCGTTGTATGAAACCATGTCGTCTGAAGCATGGAGATTAAGGTAGTCATACCAAAATCTGTCAAAGTTAATATTTGCATCAAAAAGGCTTATACTAACCCCCCCTTAGCGGTTTAACTTAAAACTCTGTAGAGTCTACTATAGTGGAGATTGCCACTTAACAAAGTCTCTAACCAAAGAAATAAGCCTGAAGTAGCGAGCTAACTACTATTTACGTCAATACTCTTATGGAAACTTGGTTATATTTACTATGGATAACTACCTCAATTTCCTCCTATTAACATACCTTTTTTAGGTATTACTTGATGGCATCGTTTTGGAGCTTGAAAAATTCACTTCTATTCTATTTCATGTCGACCCAATCTATTTTTACTTCCATACCCGTCTAACTTCTACATTTTGTAAAAATCGAGGACGACCTTTACATGAAGGTGGTGTCTGTGTCTAAAAAGAACGAAAGGTACAATCAGTTGTCTATAGTGGAAAATCTTCCTTGATAATTGGCTGCGAGAACCCTGGTACCTGCTCTAGGCCCGTTAATTAAAATAGCGTTGGTTCGCGGGAAGGTGAACCTTTTACGGTACTTAGGATAACCTTATTTTGCAACCATGTAGCTTAGTTGTTTTCAAGTAATCTTTAGGTATAAGCGTTTAGATATTTGAATATATATTCATATATAAGTAAAAAAGAATTTTCATCTTCTTTTGAGCCAATCTTCATGTTCGAAGAAAAGAAGTTGTTATAGTCGTAATGTTTATCTTCTTATTAGGAGTCTGATGGTACTTTATGACTCGACCAATGGAACCGGAGACTTTCGAGAATATTGGAAAGCGACATTTTGACTATTTCGGAATCGTTTTTGGTGATTTCCGGTCGTCTTTGGACTGTAGACCCTACAGTTTTACCTTTAACCCAGGGTTTTTCTACAACTTCAACTACATGCATGTTCTTCCAAGCTCTCAGTTGATATTCTAGTTGGTCTCTTGGTTATCTGAGTCGGTGTCTTGGTTGATGTATTAGTTATCTTAGTTGCTATTTCGGTTGATGCTGACGATTTGTTTGTAGCTTCACACCCATACACCACCGAATCACTTATCAGCTGAAAATTATTGTTGTAATAGAAATGTGATGTTGCATTAAGAATAATATCTTGTACATTGAACTAACCGTTGAGATTAGGTGGCAGATCTCGAGTATCTTGTCTTTGGGGAAACAAGAATGTCACCTAAGTTTGTGTTTCTGGGAATTATAATTCCGTTTCTTATCTCAGTGACGTTGCATTCTACAACATTGTAGTTATAATATATATTTGTTGCAAAATTTATTTAGCTATCGAATTCTTCACCAACTTGAATGATACTAGAGATTAAATCATCAACCACGGTATCAGTAAGAATTGGAGAATTAAATACCACTCTGAAAAATTCCCCTTTATCAGAATCACCTCCAGAAGTATTTGGAGAAAAATCAACTAAATATTTACTTCTTTTATGTAATTCACGAGATATAAATCTAGTAATCTCAGTATTTTTATCTAATTTATAATTCTTTGGTCTATAGTAAAAACAAACTTGTAAACATTTGGGTAAATCATCTTTAGAACCCAAAACCAATTCGAATCTATCATCCTGACTGATTTTAAAAATGAAATCACGAGCAATATCAAAGGCATGGTCAACCCGCTCTTCTAAACCTTTGAATCCGTAATATAACCAGGCCATATAAAATTTGAAAGAGTCAGCACGACGACCGCATCCCATAGTACCATCAGCCAAATCGAAGTTCTCTTCTCCTTCGTCATCACGTCCATGGAAAAGATATGGGGCACTTAATGACATTGCCTTTTGGAAATTCAGGACATGGGGTAATAATAAAAAGGAACAAGTATTCGGGACACCCAACATTTTATGGGGGTTACATGAGATTGAATTTGCTCGTTCACATCCATTCATCTTGTACTTGTGCTTAGATGAAAAAATAACATTACCACCCCAAGATCCATCAATATGGAACCAAATATTATTTTTTTCAGCAATATCAGCAATCTCATGAAATGGATCATATGATCCGAATACCGTAGTACCAGCAGTGGAATTTATATAAAGTGGAGTAAAACCTTGTTTTTTCGATTCTTCAATTTTAAAGCTTAAATCTTTGGTATCCATACTACCATCTGCTAAAATCTTCACTTTGAAAACATTAGATGATCCAAGTCCCATTAAAATAGCAGCTTTTACTACTGAATAGTGACAATGTTCAGAAGCAAAAACTGCAAATTTAAAACTTCCATTACCAGTTTCCTTTGTTTCAGGATATAATAAAGACCTGGCGGTATGTAAAGATGTAGTGTTTGACCATGATCCACCGGGAAACGTTAACCCACCACAAGTTTCAGTATCATTAGTGAAAAATAAGCTGGCGTATTTACGCCCAATATAATTCTCAATTACCGATAAAACCGGTGATACAGTGTAAACATGGGAATTGGTATTCAATAAAGATAAAATTATATCACTTATAACCCCAATTGGATTATTTGATGCATACAATTTATCTAAAAATCCTGGATTCCATGTGTTAACCGAATACTTGAATACTTGATCGATTTTGGCAAATAACTTGTCATTATCCCCACGAATCCCTTCAACCAACTCCTCTTCATCCTTTTCGGTGATTATTTCCTTCAAAGTTTGTGGTCTATGATACTGTCCGAGAGAAGTAAGCTCATAGTTTGCAGATTTTGGATCCGATTTTTCAACGTACTCGATGATCTTTGGGTGGATCAACTTGAGCAAATCGTCGATTTCTTGAACTCGGTTCGATTCCAACTCACTCTTAATTACCGTCATTGCTCTTCCTATGCTTATACAGACTTATTCAATCAGAAAGAATGGAGTTGATTCAAGAAGACAAAATGAATTCATTGAATTGCGACAAAGAGCCACATAATAAAGAAAAAAAAAAAAAATTCAAGTAGCGGTAGTTTCCTCTTTAAGTAATTAACTTCGGTTGATTAATTATTCTACAAGTTTTACGACAAAAGACATATAAATGGACTTTCATTCAGATCATTGCAGAGAGTTTGGAAAACAGCGTGTTATGGAAAGATTCCGGTGGGACTATTTACAGAATTTACAAGACACCAGAAGAATTAGAACAAAAAGAAGTGAATATCAAAATGGCTAGTTATCTAACCCGGCCAATCTAGCCTTTTCGGCTTCTTCTCTAAGCTGCTTTTGCTTATGCAAGTTTCTATTCAATACATCCAACTTTCTCATCTCTTCTTGCGGATCAAAATCACCAGTGGATAATTTTTCATAAGTATCATCATATTTACCAGTGGATAATGGGGCATTACCCTTCATTCTTTTTCTCATGTCGAAAATACCACTTTTGCAGTCCATGAACGCTTTGAAATTGGCGAGACACAATTCTGGTAAATCCTTCTTCAACTCTGGTTTGTTAAGACAGTCGGCCGGAGTATTTCTTTCTATAAGAACGCATGGTGATCTTTGTAGGCATATAGCAAGAGCCTTCTTTTGATCTTTACAACTAATGAAAATACCCGTTAGTCATTTATTCGTCGTACCATATACTTTCAAACATACCTAGCACCCATTTTGGTTTAGATTATATCGTGAAATAGTAAGTAGTATCAGTTTGTAGGAAAATGACTTTGGAAAAAAAAAAAAAAAACGTGAAAATTGTATGCACACTATATCAGAAACATAAACTCATCTTTGAAGAAAATAGACTACACCAATTCCTTCCATTCTATTTGCAAGACATCATATTTATAATGCTCATAGAGGACGATTCCATATACCTCTACCACCTCACTTTGCGAAGTCCTAGTTTGAGCCAGTACTCACTTCTTGGTCAGTTTTTAGGAACCAAAAAATCTCAAGAACTTCTACTTGCAAATTCCACCTTCATTGAATTATGGAAACCAAATTCAGACACTGGTAAAGTCCAGAAGATATTGGTTCAAAACACCTTGGGTATTATACAGTCTGTGGGTGCTTTGAGGCTTCCAGGGTCCCAAAAAGACTTTCTCGTGATAACCTCAGACTCGGGGAATATTGTGATTGCAGAATATGATGAATTATCCAATAATTTCATTCCCAGAGTCCAAGAGCCTCATTCTAAAAATGGATTCAGGAGAATAACACCGGGTGAATACTTAAGCATTGATCCACATAATAGAGCCGTGATGATTTCGGCAATTGAAAAGAATAAATTGGTGTATAAGGTTAGCTCCAATGCCGAAGGGCAAATTGAACTATCCTCACCCCTTGAAGCATCAACGAGAGAATTGTTGACTCTTCAAACATGTGCTCTTGATACTGCCTTTGATAATCCAATGTTCGCAGCAATAGAAATTGACTATAGCGAATATGAAAGCCAAGACGGGTCCTCCTCCAATAGATATGACCCACAGAATTCTCCATTGATTTTGAATTATTATGAATTAGATCAAGGATTGAACCATATCGTGAAAAATAAGGCAAATGGTTTGATACCCGCATCTTCCACTTGTCTCATTCCGTTACCAGGTCACGTTGGTGGTCTTTTGGTTAGTTGTAAGTCATTTTTAATATATGATCACTTACAAAAGAGACGATTATATCTTCCATTGCCAATTCGTGAAGGCTCTAGTGAAACTATCATAACTTCGCATGTCACTCATAAGCTAAAAAAGAATAACTTTTTCATCTTATGTCAAAGTTCCTTGGGTGACTTATTTAAGATCACAGTGGATTATAATGAAGCTGAAGAAAAGATCGAATGCATATCGGTCAAATATTTTGATACAATACCCTTTTCCAACTCTTTGAACATATCTAAAAGTGGTTTCCTTTTTGCTAATTCGTCCAATAATAATAAGCATTATTATCAATTCGAAGACTTAGCAGAAGATGATGATGAAACTACATTGAAATCTTCGGGGATCAAAGATAGCGATATTGCAAATTATCCTTTAGATTCTCGTTTATTCAAACTGAAAGCTTTGGAAAATTTGGCTTTAGTCGATATCATAGAAACCTTACATCCAGGTGATTGATGCTACTTTATTAGAAACAAAAAATAACTTAACTCCAGACCCATCATATCAAATCCTCACTTTATCTTCACACTCTTATTTGAAAAAGCTAACTTATGGATTTCCCACATCAACCATTGTATCTGAACCATGTCCTAAATTAGTACCAACATCTGTTTTCACAACAAAGATAAGCTTTGAATCTACGGATGATCAATATCTTATTCTTTCTTCAAGTTTATCATCCGAGACCTTGGTTTTTTCCATTGGTGAAGATATTGATTTAGTTGATGATTCTGAGCTCGTCACAAGCCAAAATACAATTGCAGTTCAACAAATTGGTAAATCTTCCATAGTACAGGTTCATGCAGATGGTATAAGGTATATCAAACATATTCAAGATGGTGATATCATTAAAAAAAAAACTACTGATTGGGTGACTCCAGGAGGTATATCTATCTTGAAGGCAGGTACGAATAACGAACAAGTTATCATTGGATTGTCAAATCGTGAAATCCGTTATTTTGAAGTTGACCCAGTAGATGACCAATTAAAAGAATATGGGGATACACTTGAAATATCTAGTGGTAATATAACTTCATTGGCAATTTCTCCCATATTAGATTCTGGTAATCGTAAATCACCATATGCAATTGTTGGCAGTTCCGACGAAACAGTCCAGGTAATATCATTATTAGATCATAATATGCTTGAAGTTTTGACTATCCAAGCACTTTCTGCCAATTCTTCTTCAATTCAGATTTTAACACATGAACGTAATACGTATGTCCATATTGGTATGGAAAATGGTCTTTACGTCAAAACTCTTATTGATGATATCACAGGGAAGCTCTCAGATAGCAGAATTAAATATTTGGGCTCGATGCCAGTTCAATTATCGACCATTGGATTGCCCCAAATAGATCAAACTGGTATTTTAGCGATTTCTTCAAGACCGTGGATAGGATATCATAATAAAGGAGCGTATAATATAGCTCCCTTAATGGATACTTCGATGAATACTGCGGTATCAATTCATTCCGAAGCTTTAGGAGGTGATGGTATAGTTGGAATTTCAGACGGAAAGCTTACTATATTAACACTTAATGACGGCACTGGGGAGGAAGCTGTGTTTGATCTTGATAATGATTTCACTGTAAGTAGTTTACCATTAAGATATACTCCAAAGAGAATGATAACAGATAAGTCCACATCTGGAACTCTAATCCATGTTATAGAATCAGAGTATGGTATCAAATCACCTTTTCCAAAGACAATTCTTCAATCCAATAAGGAAGATACGGAACAAGACGGTGTTGACCAAGATTACTACCAAGCTTTTGGATATGAAAAATCGGAAGGTAGTTGGGCATCCTGTGTTCAGACTATTGACTACGATAATAATTCAATTATCCAAAGCATTGAGTTTGGAAATAACCAGGCAGCAATATCATTATGCCAAGTCTCTTTTGAATCGCATCCTAATAAAGAATACTTAATTATTGGAGTGACGGAAGATCAAAGATATTTGCCAAACCTGACTTCGAAGAATTATTTATTCACTTTTGAAATCAAAAAGAAGAAACATGATCAAGCAAACTTAGAATTTGTTCATGAAACCTCAATTGAGGGACCACCTACTGCAATCATACCTTTTAAGGGTAAGCTTTTAGTTGGTATGAAAAATTATCTTCGTTTATATGATCTTGGGCAACGTCAGCTTTTACGTAAGGCATCTTCAACCATAACACATTTGACGACCATCGTTAAGTTAATACATCAAGGTGGAGATGTAGTTGTTAGTGGAGATGCACGTCATTCAATTACATTCATCAAATATGATTGTATAACCAATCAATTCATCCCTTTTTGTGATGATATAATGCAAAGACAAATCACTGCACTCGCCACCTTGGATTCTCATACAATTATTGGAGGTGATAAGTTTGGGAACTGTTTTGTTTCAAGATTATCAAATAGTGCTTTACAACAGATTACTGATGATATAAATTTGAGATATCAAGAGAGTCATCTCAATGGATCATCATCAAGATCTAGAAATCTTTGTGAATTTTATTTACAAGATATCCCTACTTCATTTTTTAAAGGAAGTATGACAGTGGGAGGTTTAGATAGTATTTTTTATACTGGGCTACAAGGCACAATTGGTATGTTAATGCCTGTGATTACAAAATCTGAAATTGAAATGTTGAGCAAGTTGGAAACCTTGTTAAGAGAATTTTTCAGTGTTAATTTTGATGATTTTGATAAAGATAACAATGGTTATAATTTACTTGGAAAAGATCATTTAACCTTTAGAAGCTATTATAATCCAGTTAAAAATGTTATTGACGGTGACTTTATTGAAAAATTCTACGAACTAAACATTTCTCAAAAAATTAAAATATCGACAGCTTTGGATAGGACTCCAAAAGAAATAGAAAAGAAAATATCTGATTTACGAATTAGATCTGCATTTTAAATAAATGCACATATGTAAATATACTTAATAAATAGATAACGTTAATTAAAGGGCCGAATACATCTAGTAGAACAAAAATTTTAGAGGCAAATAAATGGATGTGAAAAAAAAAAAAGTTAATATAGAAATTAATGACCATGGAAAGCTGATATTTGAATTAGGAAGTGTGCAATATTTGATTTTGAAAACCCCACGATATTATTTAGACGGATAAGTACAAGGATAAAACAAACAGTAATGTAAAAGGAAAATAAATTGAGTATATCACAACGTAAAAAAATTAAAAAAAAAAAACAATAATAATGATACTGAAAAGGTAGTAGAAGGAAAATTAAACAAGACCAATAGCAAAACAAATCATTTGATTAAACAACATACTATAAGAATAAAAAAAGAACGTCAACGAACATTTCAGAGATCATCAGAAAGATTTGAAGATCTCACAATATTTAATAATAACAAAACATAAGAAATAACTTGAAAAAAGAAGTTCCATTAAGTACTGACTGGTTCATCTTTTCTTGAATTTAAATCACTTTTTGAATCCAGTTCAATTTTTACATCAGCTTTTTCAGATGGTGACCCATCATCATTTGTAGAAACTCCATTTTCATTCTCTTCATCATTATTATTTGAGTCATCTTCATTTTTCAAACCATTAGATAAATTTTTTCTACTTAATGTTGGACTTCCTTGACTATTCAGTTCATCGCTATTCTTTCTTAAAGGAGTTTGAGCATTTGGAGTACTAAATTGAACAAAATTCCAAAATGCTGGAGAAGATTGATTAGTATTAGATCCATTTGGTACTCCTAATTTATTAGCTCCATTTGATTTTGAACCTCTTTCTGGGGTAAATGCTTCTAATGGAGCAATTTTTTTTGGACTAGTAAAACCCATGCCAAATTCAGAAGTATTATTAGTTTGACCAGTAGTATTATTTTGATTTGATTCACTACTATTTGGATTATTGGTTGAATTTCCAAAAGAATTACCAGTATCTTGGCCACCATTAGTATTATTATTATTATTATAACTATGCAGACGAGAATGGTGAGCTTGAGGTGCTGAGCTACCGACGTTATGAGAATTAGAAGAAGGGGGCGGGAGGTTAAATAAATGACCTCCCGATGTCACTTTTGGGAGCTTTGGAGTTGTTGAATTTAAGTTACTTTCCTGACGCATTGGAGACGATAGTTCACTTTTTGTCTTTTGATCTGATGCTTGATTATCTTCATTAGATTTTGGTTTATTCAATGAATTTTGAGGAGCTGAAGGAATTTGTTGAGAAGGTTGGGGTTGGGGTTGTTGAGGTTGGGGTTGAGGTTGTTGATGCTGTTGTTGTTGGGCTAAGTATATATTAGCATTATTGTGTTGAGGTTGAAGTTGTTGTTGGATTGGAGGTGGAGGAGCAGATTGATTTAACATTGAAGTACCATACATAAAATGAGCAGGAGCAGCAACTGGTTGATAAGGAGAATAAGCTCTTGAAGCATTTGGAGGAATACCCATGAAACCTCCATTTGGTTGATTTAGATAAGAAAGAGGATTTGATTGTATTGGATTATTAGGGATTCCAGGATATTGCATTGGCTGGCCTAAATTAGGTATAGAATTATTTCTTGAATGAGAAAATCTATAATCATAAGAATCTGATCTTTGATGTAATTGAGGAGGTTGAGATTGTTGGTGAGTTGATTGAGGGGGTTGAGAATTAGCCTTTTCATTTTTATCAAAATATTTTTGAGTATCAGGTAATTGTTGATGAGTAGCTAAATGTAATTGTAATTGTCTTGAAACTGAAGATCCTCTTCTTGTTTTCAGTAAAGAACCATTTTGAATTTTATTTAAAAAATCCTGTTTATAAGATTCACTAATTTGCCATTTCATACCTTTACCTGGTTCATTTGGTCTCCTTGGAACTTTTTCAAAAGCTTTATTTAAAGATAAGTTATGTCTAATTGAATTTTGCCAACCAGTTTTACTATATTTATAATAAGCATAATGATCACTAATCCAATTATAAATATCAGATAAAGACATTACACCATCATCATTCGATAAAATAGCTTGGGTAATCATGGTAGCATAAGAATAAGGAGGTTTTATATCTTTTGCTTCAACTTTAGATAAATCTTGATCTAAATTATTTTGTAAAGAAGATGCAGAAACTGAAGAAGGAGAATGAGTTAATTGAGCTTTATCAAACATTTGGAAACTTTTAACTGGACCAGAATGAGAATAAGAACTTGAAGAAGATTTTCTAACTTTATTCATGTTTGATTTATATTTTGATAAACAAGTAGATAACATTTTAGGCAGTATATCAGGAGGAGAATCTGGTAAAATGAAAATCATTTGAGTACCACCGATATCTAAAATAGCTCCCAGATGTAAAGGAGTTGCATGTTGAATGCCAACTGGCATTTTTTGGCCATCAATTTTAGCACCATTACGACCCAATACTTTTAATTCCCAACAACTCAAATCAATATTATAAGTAATGGTAGCATGTTGTCTTGAAACGACTTTAGCAGGACCCAAGTCAATATCAATTAAAGGAGTGTTTGAATTATTAGCAGCACCGGATTATCAGTATTTCTTCCGATTGAAACAGCTAAAGACTTAACATAAAAAGTCCAATCTTGACCAGCAATCTTTGCGTAGGCTTGAATTTCAGTAGCATGGTTTTTATCATTGGCGTAATTATTTGCAACATTAGTTCTATCTTCAGGTTGTTGCAAAGTCGAAATAACTGCATTAACTAAATCCGCTGGATCATCAAAGCTTGGAAGATCGTCCTCAAGATTACGTTTCCTGGGAGTGGTTGTGCCCGACATGATTGCAATGCTAGAACAACAAGAGAGTAACGGTTATGATAAAGACCCTTACTATAAATTAAAGCGTAGTAGTAAACCAGTGAAAAAGGCAAAGGAAAAACAAAAAAAAAAAAAAAAAAAAAAATATTCTCAACGGTCAATGAAAAAAAAACAACAACGAAAAGGTAAACACAAATAAATAAAGAAAGTCCACAGTCAATCAATATAGTAGATAAATCCACACGTAGATACACGTCAACAAATAAGCGACCGGGCGAGAATGGTCTTGTAATGAGGAATTACAACAAATAAGCAGAAAGAAAAGCAAAAAAAAAAAGTGGAATACCAAAAAAACTGAAAGACCAACAAAAATAAATGAAGGCACAACGCAAGCAACAAGTCAGCAAACAAAGAGCTTCAACAAAAGACGATTGGACTTCTGCAAGCTTCGAACAATTGGGATCACTCAATAAATGACACCACCACGTATATGAAATCAGAAAAGCGAACTTGGATTCAAGGGGGCCGGCGCGAGGAGTGGGCGACGGGCGGCTAGCTAGCACGATGCAACACTTGGTATGGGGGACCGGTAAGTACAGTGAATCGACTCTCTGGATGTGTTTAGAGAGTGTCAGCGGGAGATGATGATGGGTTCACTTCAAGTATAGAGAAGAAATAGAAGAATAGAAGAGTGAAAGCAAAACAAAAACAAAAGGAAAACGAAAGAAAAACAAAAAAACAAAAAAAAAAAAATTGAGTGAATGAAAATTTTTGAGAACGAGGAAAAATTGGCGAAACGAACAACCAAAACGACAGAACTGCCGGTTCGAACTTGGAAGGTGGTGGTGTTCCAAGGGTAGCGCAGTTCGGGGGGTGGGAGGACGCTGTGTAGATGGGGCCCACCCGAAGTGACTGGGGGCTGGCATACGTAGACGTGGACGTGGACGTGGACTTGGGAATAGACGTGGACGTGGGAATGCGTGCATATTGCAACTATCCAATTAAAATCTACAGATTGAGTCAGCAAAATTTGCCTTTAGTGAGATTATAAATAGAACTATGTAGTTGTGGTCCGCCAGGGTCTTGGTCGAGTAGCGAGTAGACTGTGTATGTTGACTTGGTGGTGTGGTAGAGTTTGTAGTGATGGTTAATTTGCAACAACCGATTTATCCTCGAGATTACGGTAGTAGTTGACCGGAATGACAAACAGGGTTAAGGTGACGTCGAAGCCTCTGGCGTCTACGGTTTCTGGAGTGGTGATATCAACGGACAAGTCTTCTTCCTCCAATCTTTTCTTGATGAGGAGATCTTCGTCGATGATATCGAATTCGTCTTCTTTTTCTTCGTATTCGATATTTTCTTCAATTTCCACAAAATCGGGAGCCAAAGCACTCCATTTTTGCGGGAACTTGATCAGCCAAAGGTAAACGGTGCCGCTATCCAAGCCGGTAGATCCAATCATGCATCGGTAATAGTTCCATTTGACGTCAATGAGTTCTTCTGGACTTCCTTCTAAAATCTTAATCAACGATCCTAGACTGGTTTCCCAGACGTAGAGATCTTGCAGCGATTGTCCGAATGTAGACGCAACCAAAAACTCGGCGTTGTGGTTGAAACTCACCGTATTCCACTGTAATTTATTCACCACGTCTTGATACTTATGTTCAACTTCAAATTCCCATTCTTCATTTTCGTTGGCAAGATCGGGTAAATTGATCTGTCGTATGATTCTATCCGAAGAGTTGACGGCTAATTTACGTCCGTTCATCAGAATCATTAGTGTTTTAATATTAGAATTGGCTATTTTGAATGAATGAACCATTTTTAAATCTTCAGTACGAAATATATTAATCCATCCTTTACTAGTCCCACTAAATATAAACTCTCCGCCTCCAGGAGTGAATATCACAACCAAGGTAACGTGTTTACCCATATCCTCTTCATTTAACGGAGTAGTTCCCAATTTATGGATCTTGATCTCATCTGCATCTTTCATATTAACATAAACCGGATCATCTTCGAAAAGCGAGGCAACAAACTCAAAGGGTTCTTGCGGGTTCAACATCGACGACCAGATGGGCCCGTCAAACTTGATTTTTCCGGATCACTGGCGTTATGGTCTCCTCTTCCTGGTTAACTTTTTGCAAGTCCCATAGTATAACATACCAATCCTGCGAGCTTGAGAGTAAGTACCGGCCGCAGCTCGACCAGCTTATCGAGCTGATAGGCCGTATGTGGCCGTTAAGTATCGCTATTATACTCCCATTACTAGTCAAATCGTAAATCACAATCGTCCCATCACTCAACCCGGACGCTAAGTAATCTCCCTTGTTATTGAACTGAATCACAACAGAATGCCCATATTGTAACGTCTGCTTAAGAGTATCCGGATACTCCTTTGCCACCGAGAACGGATCCTGTAACGATAAGTTCATTTTTGTCTCGAAACTCTTAACAAGATGTAATTGTTGAAAAACTAAATACGTAAAAGCGAAAGAAAAAAAAAAAAAAAATATTTAATCAACTTTTACGGTCGCGCGTGTAGTTTCCATCTATTTTTATTTATCAACTACAACGTTCTGATTTTATTCTATACCGCTGAAAAACTGGTATAGGAGAAGAAAAGAATACGGTGGGAGATACTCAAGAGGTGGAAGGTGACAAAATGCATCGATACATCTTAGTTTTTCTCCTTTTCGTTCAAAGTGTATGCGCTGGCTCTTTCCATTTTTATCTTGATCATGGGTATAAGAAATGTTTCCACAAGGAAATAAGTAGGGGAACGTTGTTGATTGGAAGGTATCGGATGGAAATATTGGACCCTGATACTAATGATTATATAATTCCTCGGGATAAAACCGATACCGGGGTGCTTATAGATGTTGAAGAGGTCTTTGACTCCAATCATCGAGTGGTTCATCAAAGAGGTACCGCTTCCGGTCAATTCACCTTCAGTGCCATAGATTCGGGTGATCATAGGATTTGCTTGACTCCCAAGAGTTTTTTCAAAAAAAAATGGTTGGACGGTGGTGGTTCCAATCCAAATAGTCGACTTGATTCCAAATTTAAAAATGCTAGAATATCAATTGATTTTATTATTGGTGATGGGAGTATTATAGACTCAAAACATACTCATTCTGTTCAAACTCTATCGGAGAAAATCCATCAGCTAAACGATAAATTGATTGATATCCGAAGAGAACAACAATTCATAAGAGATAAAGAAGAACAATTCAGAGACTTAAGTGAACGTACTTGTGAACATGTTGTTCGTTGGCTGGTGGTTCAAGTTGGGGCTATTTTACTAGCTTGTATTTACCAAATGTTTAAATTGTCAACTTTTTTCTTGAAACAAAAAATTGCTTAATCTACTTCTTCTTGCATTTCCCTTTATTTTACTTCATTTATTCTACTCCCTTTCTGCATTAATTTATTCTTCCCATAGTAATTCAGCCTTGTAAGTAGAAGTTGTCTGCAAAACTTTTCGTTTAGTGCACTAAAAAGTACTCTAAATATAGGCGCGAGATATCAATTATTTGATTTCTATCAAAATGTCTTACTTGTAATAAGATAACCATGAACTTATAATGACTGATACGTTAGATACTCCTTCAATTAGTATAGAATCGTCGCCTACTCCATCTCCAGCATTTCCTCCCAGAAAACTTCGGTTTGACGATCGCTCTCAAACAAAAATTAGTCGATCCTTGAAAAATCATGCTCATACCAGTAGTAATTCAAGTTTAAGTTTAAATAATAATAATGTATCCGAGTCTTCCTTTTTGAACTGGAATGAACTTACTAAGATCTCAAATCATATCAAGCTTCCTCAATTTGTATCAAAGTACGGATCTCCCCTCATCATCGAATGTTCAGCTGTTTATATCTGCATTGGTACATCCAAAGGCTGGATAATTGGATTCAATTACAGGCAAGAAATTGAATTCTATTTGAATAATGAAGACCAGAATGATGTCAGTGCCATCTCCTTTTCATCTGATTCGGCGTATTTAGCTTCTGGATTTAATGATGGTAAAATTCTTTTATGGGACCTATCTGATGATAAGCCCTTTTATACAATTTACCCAATTACCTTAGATAATCGATTGGTCAATCAAGCACAGGGGCACTTGATCAATGTTCCTATAACGAAATTAAACTTCATTGGTGATCTGCATAATAAATTAATCACTTGTGATAAATCGGGTTTGGTTTTTTATCATAATGGGTTTAGAAAATTCATGAAGAACTATTTTAGTTCTGAAAAAGTTCTTGGGAAAAATGATAAGAATGATATGAAAAACTATATGGTTCATGACTGCCAGACTTTACCATTGGGTACTTCTCATCAATTGAGTGATCAAATTGGTCTAATGGCAGTAATTACAAATAACATTTTGGTTATAGTATCAATACTCTCCTTGAATAACCCAGATAATACTAATTTATTGACTCACTTTAAGATCGCCAAATCCAAAAATGTTAATTCGAATACCCCCATAGGTTGTTTAAGCTGGTATCCTTGTATGAATAAGAAAAATGGTTTAGAAAATGCTAAATTGGCGTATTCGTGGAATAACGTTTTAACAGTGTTGGAAATAGAAAATAATAAGCTCCCTTCTAATCTAATGGAAATTATAGAAAATATGAAAGATAAGGATCGTGGTGTTTCTCAATTACCAATCACTAAAACTTGTAGATGGAATTGTCCTTCGAAATTTGATACTATAATATCCATTAAATGGTTGTCTTTCGATAAAATATTATTGGTTGTGAAAAATAACCAAAATCAGATTCATTTCATATCGCTTTACTATTGCACTAATAATAATCATAATAATGTCAGTATATCTTCTGTACACATTGATGAATCACCATTTCATTTTACAAACTCTCCAAATTCCATCAAATCTTTTAAAGATAGATTAATAGTCATGAATAATGACGATAATAAGATACACATTGGACGGTGTTTTACATGGGCTGATCGTCTATTAAGATATTTATCAAAGGGAGATTACTCAACCGCTTTAATGGCTGCTAATGACTATTATAATTCTACAGACACTGGAAGATTGGTTGTTGATGGATTGCCTGATAATCAAGAGGAAAGATGTAAAGTAGTTAAACCATACTTATTAAAAATTATGAATGAGTCAATTAATTACTTATTTGAAGAAAATCAAGATTACTATCTTGATGTTTACATCAATATAATTTCTTATCTTGATGAAGATTTATCAGAACTTTTGGAACTAATTTTTGAGAGAGTCGATGCAAAATTATTTTTTGAAATACTAGAACCGTATATCTTAACTAATGGAATAACTTATTTACCACCAATAGTTTTGAAGAAATTGGTTGAATTATATACTGAGAATAACAAGGGGGAAACATTGACTGAAATTATATGTATTCTAGATACTAAGACCCTTGATATTGATTTAACCTTGAACCTTTGTGAACAGTATCACTTGATTGATTGTTGGATATATGTATGGAACTACCTATTGAAAGATTATAAAACGCCATTAATAAAATTATTGGATGACTTAGGTCACGATGATTTAACAATCTATTCATATATATCGTATATTCTAACGGGTAGACAATACCCAATAGATCGATTTATCCAAGTTGAAGAAGAAGAGTTGGCACGAAACTCAATTTGTGAAATTTTATTCAATATCAATCCAATTGAAAATAAAGAAATTGAGTCAATTTTCCCATATCTATATAAACTACTTAGAACCAACTCTTTTGAAACTTTATCAGCAATCAATGAATTTTTTGAAAACCCATGCTTAAACGATGATAAGTTGATTAATAGACAGTATATCATCGATGCTTTGATTGATATCTATGATTCGAATAATGACTTTTTCAATGAAGCTGATAACATTCAATTATCGATTTTTTTAGCAAGAAACTATCCTAAATATCAACAATTCATTAGATTATCAGAATCTATTTTAGATAAGATAATTGATGATTTATGTTCCAACTCTCTGACTGACATTCAGTATGATTGTGAATTGGCGCTACAAAGCTTATTGCCATTATATGAACCAGTTGATGATACTCTATTACTTGAGAAGTTAAAGGGGGCCAATTTTTATGATGTTTTAATCAATATTTATAAGAACGAAAATAAGTATGATTTAGTATTAAAGATGTGGTTGCAAAGACAGAATCAACAATTAGGTGACAACTACCACATTGATACCATGGACTGATATTTTTGAAAACGCATTAAACTTGAAGGACGTTAATAGAATCAATTTCGTCAACGTTATCAAGGAAAACTTTAAAAATTTCTTGGATATTGATTTGAGAAATTTCGAAGGTAATATCGACAAGTTTGATCAAAGTCTTCATAAGGAGATTTTGAATATCGATAACGAGCAGTACGTTTTGCAGTATTTGGCATTATATTTCACCCACCCGCAATCGACATTGATATGATTTCGAGGTATATTGAGTTATTGAGCAGCACTAACTCACAGAACCTCTTTCAAGTTGTGGACTTGTACGTTTCGAAATTGGCAAGTGATGAAACCAAATTCAATTCGGTTAAAGAAGCGTTGCAAAAAAACCAACAAATCGACAGTTTAACTCGATTGTACGTCCACCAAAACCAATTTCATGAGGCATTGGATGAATCAATCCGGATGATGGGATACTTACTTACAACAGGAGTTTAAGTTTGAGCAATTCTATAAGATTTTCCAAAGCGCTTTAGAGATTTGTGAAAATCCCAAAACTTATCATGAAAAAGTCGGGGAAATCAGTTTAAACGAAAAAATGTGGTTAGAGCTCATTGAAAACTTGGTTTTGATGGCTAATGACAAACCCAAACACATCTCCGATTACATTAATCAATGCATTCATGACACTTTCAGAAGAGTTATCGATACAAAATTGGATTCGGGTAAGGAACATTCATTCTTGGTTATATTCAACCGTTTCTTAGAGCACTCATCCTCAAATACAAAAGTCGCCACCCTCTCTAATGTTCGGAGTATCTTGAATGAAGTATTTGTGTCGTACTCGTATGAAAGTGAAATACTATCAATTTCATTATCAATGCTAAATCAAGGTATCTACGAAAGCATGAAGGAAATCAAACTAGATAAATTGAAAGGATGGGATATCAAAAATAAAAATTGCACCTCCTGCGGTAAAGAAATGTGGGGGTCAAAAGATTTAAGCCTAAATCTAAAGGCTTGGGAATCAAGCCAACATTTAATGATTGCAAAAAAAAAACTTGACGATTCCAAGTTCAGCCACCACCAACTTATCTTCTTTAAATGCTCCCACGGCTACCATTACCAGTGCCTCCGAAATCTAGGTCTGAACCACTGTGTTATCTGCATCCAGAACTAGACCGTACAAGCTTACAACATACCTAACAGCATCCCTGACAGCATCCCTTCCAGCAATCCCATGGTCATAACCATGTACACCCGTACCACCCTACGATAAACCCCCGTACACCGCTACTAACGGCCCGCTCCCGCACAAAAGGGATTGCAACACAAACTGTTTTGCACAATTAGCTTGCCAAATCAGGAAAGAAGGTAAATACAAAATCAAATTCGCAGACAAAAGAGAACAAAAATTTTAGTGGGAACAATCTGGGCTCAATATGTCAGAATTTTGATTATATCCCAATCAGGATGAGCAATGGGTTGGAAGCTTGCTGGGAATACATTGATTTGAAAATGTCATAAAGATGTGAAATTGTTCTAAGCTATTGTCATGACATCTAGTCAAGTATTAAACATTACGTTTTGTACGTGAGTTGATGTTTGTTGATTTGAAGGTGAATTTGTTATTTTTTTTTTTTTCTTTGAAATCCTTGACTACATCTTTTTCTTCTGTATTTTCACTTGTTCATTTGAAAAGGGAAGAATAATATCGTATAAATCGACCTTGTTTATTGATATTAACAATCAAGGGTTATAATAAACAACTTGCCTAAAAATAGCACTGGAATTCTAGCAGGTAAAGACGAAAAAAAAGAAAAAAAAAGAAAAAATTCCAATAATAATAAAAACTAATTATTGGAAAACGAAGGGAGAAAGTACTTCAAAACAAAACAAAACGAAGTTTACTTGATACTTTTTTCTTTAATTGTCAGGATACTGTGAAAGATGCTGAAAAAACCAACCAACTCACCGGGTCTTGAGGAGGATGACGACTTGTTTGAAGAAACTAGAAGGTTAGATTCAATTGACCAAGTCCGTGAGTACGAGACTGAAAGCCATCATGATCGTTCATTTAGCAATGACTTCCGGGTTTCCAGTTTTCATGATCCTGCTCAACAACAACAGCAGCAGCAGCAGCATCAACAACAACAACAAGCTTTTAACAACGATCCGAGATTGAGTGGCTTTGGTAGTCCCTTCTTTATGCAACCATATGATTTTGGAACTTTTGTTCCAAATAGATACAGTATGGTACCACCAGCTTTGAATCACCGTAATACTTCTAGCTATAGTACTATGATCGATGAAGAAGATGCATTTGAAAAATTGAATGGATCATATGGCAGTTTAAACTCTGATAAAAGAAATAAAACGGTTGCTTTCCAAGATTTAGCTCCAGAGTACCCACCAAATATTTATAGTCCAGGTAAAACCAATCATTTAATGAATGACTTTGAAATGGATAATATGGAGCCACTTGAAGAAGGCTCAAGACCAATGAGACCATATTCTACCTATTTCAATGGGGAAGACTATATGATCAATCCATTAGAAGATGCTGATGGAAGTGATGACTTTGATCCCTTTGGAGATGATGATTCATTATTTTCAGATACAGGAGAAGAAATTATGAGAAGAGGAACTACAATTAAAAGATTAAATAGGAAGAACACCATGCAAAGTCATAAAACAAAAGCTACCGGAACCTCTTCAGCGCTTGAAAACGATGATGAATTTTTAGGCTATGGGGAAGAAGATGATGAAGATGATGATTTCAAACCAAAATTAAATTACACCAAAACCATTAAAAAGGCAAAATTAGTTGATGGGAATTATGTAATTGATGCTCCAGTCCCACAAGCTTTATTAGATACCTATGGTAAAAAAATTAGCGATGGAGGAAGAGAAATGTCATTCATGAGATATACAGCAGCCACATGTGGACCATCAAATTTTCAAGCTTTCAAATATAATATCAGACAAGCATTATATTCACCACCACGTCAAACTGAAATTTTAGTTTGTATTACTATGTATAATGAAGATGAAATATTATTAGCAAGAACATTGAAAGGGGTTTTCAATAATATTAAAAATTTAACTAATAGATCCGATCCATGTTGGGGAGAAGATTCTTGGAAAAAAATCACTGTTTGTATAATTAATGATGGTAGAGCACAATTAAATAAGAGATCAGAAAAATTATTAAGTGCATTAGGTGTTTATCAAGAAGGATATGCTAAATCCAAAATTAATGATAAAGATGTTAAAGCACATATTTATGAATATACTTCAACTGTTGGAATTGATGTTGTTAATGATCGAGTTCATTTAGGACCAAATTCCAATCCGGTTCAATTTTTATTCTGTTTAAAAGAAAAGAATTCAAGAAAAATTAATTCCCATAGATGGTGTTTCCAATCATTTTGTCCAATTTTGAATCCAAAAGTTGTTATGTTATTAGATTGTGGTACTCAACCATCTAAAGATGCATTTTATCATTTATGGAGATCATTCCACGATCCAAATGTTGCTGGGGCATGTGGAGAAATGAGAGCCTCATTAGGACCAGGAAGAAAATTATTGGGTAATCCACTTGTTGCAGCACAAAATTTTGAATATAAAATCTCCAATATTTTAGATAAACCCATGGAATCAGTTTTTGGATTTATTTCGGTGTTACCGGGGGCATTTTCAGCATATAGGTACGAAGCCTTACTTAATGTTGATGGAGAAGGACCATTAGAAAAATATTTCAAGGGGGAATTTTTACATAATGATACCCAGGTTAATAATGAAGAAGATGATGAACGACAATTAAAGGAACGTAATTTCCGTCAAGCCGGGATTTTCACATCGAATATGTATTTAGCAGAAGATCGTATTTTATGTTTTGAATTAGTTGCTAAAAAGAAGCATAATTATATTTTGAGATATGTTAATGAAGCTAAAGCCGAAACTGATGTACCGGAAAAGCTTGATGAATTTGTATTACAAAGAAGAAGATGGTTAAACGGGTCACTTTTCGCTGCTGGATATGCGGTATTCCATTGGACTAAGATTTGGAAATCTAATCATTCCTTAATACGTAAAATGGTGTTACAAATTGAATTTTATTATCAATTTATTACATTATTAGTTTCATGGTTTTCAATTGCATCATTTTTCTTAGTTTTCAGAATTTTAACCAAGAATTTGGGTGCAAAAGATATGAATTTTGGAGTTGGGAAATATTTGGCGGTTATAACGTTGTGGATTTATGTTGGAGCGGTTGTTTGTACTTTTGTTTTAGGTTTTGGTAATACTCCCAGAGGAACCAAAAAGTTTTATACGGTTATAGCGGTTTGTTTTGCAATTTTAATGTGTTATATTATGTTTGCTACGATTTTTTTGGCGGTACATACTGTTCAAGATCAATTACATGAACATAAAGATAATTTAACTGCAATTATGGTTTTCACTGATCGAAAATTCCGAGATTTGGTTGTTTCATTAGCATCTACTTATACCCTTTATTTTGCCGGAGCATTTATGTATGGAGAACCAAGTTTTATGTTTACTTCATTTATTCAATATATCTTATTATCCCCATCCTATATTAACATTTTGAATATTTACTCCTTTTGTAATATTCATGATGTTTCTTGGGGTACCAAAGGTGAAGAAAAAGTTAAGGATTTAGGTAGTGCTAAATCAACTAGTGAAGATAATATTGTTATGATTGCCCCCGGATTACAAGAAGAATTAAATGAATCTTATTTAAATACGTTGGAAAGCTTGAGACAAGCACCTGAAGTGGTTATTCCAATGAATAACAAAAAGAATCACGATGATTCTTATTATGCATTAGTGAGAACCTTGACGGTATTGGTTTGGATGTTAACCAATGCAATTTTAATTGCAATTGTATTAGAAGCCGGTGGAGTTGACACCTTAACCAATTCCGATTCTGAAAGTTTGAGTGGGAATTCCGAAATCTTCTTATCAATTATTTTATGGATTGTGGCTGCATTGGCCCTCTTCAGATTTATCGGAAGTACCCTCTACTTAATTTTCAAAGTTATGAGACCGTTGAAATGGAAATTGAGAAGCAAAAAATTACTCTCTAAAGCGAAAAAATAATAACTAACCTACATATTTACAATATTAACCTTTTAAATTTTTTCTCATATACTTTCTACATATACTTTTATACTGTTCTTCTACCGTGTAGTGCATGCCAGGGGGATTTTATACTCATTTCTACAAACCCAGATAAATTAATGGCATATCAATATTCAATTAAAGTACTGCAAGGAGAAAAATTAATGGGCGCGCAGGGGCGTGCGCCCACCGATGGGCCAGCGCACCGCTGGGTTTTGCGGTCGTGTGTAATTCCCAACCAAAAAATCACTCAATTCACAAAAATTAAACGGCTAAATTCTATTCGTTTTCAAATTGGAATAAAACGGCATATTCAAAAGTACCTTACTTTGAACCTAGAATCCGTTTTACCCGCTTATGGCTTATGGCTTATCCCAAACCAGAGAATCTATCCAGAGATATTTCCAGATATTTCTAAAGATATCCAGCGATATCCCAGGAGTTATATCCGAAGTATTTTATTTTTCTTTTTCCTTTTCAATAGACCTGTACCGGAATAAATTTCATTTTAGATCTTGTCTTGGAAGTATCCTTGGTATTGGGGTTAAAATGGGGTCTTGGTATTGGGGTCGGAGCGAAACGATTATTAGATAACTACACGATTAGGTTGCAAATATTGTCAATGCGATTGGTTGATAGGTTTTCGATAAGTAAATCCCTCATCTCTACCGTAACATTTAGTATGCCAGCGTTTCCTGTCACCAGTACATCCCCTACTTCACCTACATCACCTACTTCACCTACATCACCAGTACAGCACCACATACCACATAAGGGTACTCAGTGTACATGAGTACCAGTAAAGCATACCAGTAATCCCGTTCAACCAGTAATTCAGTACTCAGTATTCAGTATTCAGTATTCACTAATCAGTACTCAGTCAGCATTCAGTACTCAGTATTCACTAATCAGTATTCAGAGTAAGCGAGCATTGTTAAAGTCTATTCTTGATTTGGATGTTTTACCCACTCTTTTGACGATGACGCAAAGCAGGGTCCGGTTAATACAGGTATCCATTACCCTTTCTGGCAGACCAAGCAGTTCGGCAGTCGGCGACTTCCGGTCACGTGCGGCCGGGATTCGTTCAGATTCTTTATCTTTTTCTTTGCCAACCCAATTAAAACCCGGGTTCCAGTTCAGCCGATTGTCCCAAAACAAAATAGAAGAAACAAAGTGGAGGGGCAAACGCAGGTCGTGGCCCGGAGACTAATTTTTATTTTTTTATTTTGAAAAAAAAAAAATTCCCTCAACCATAGAAACATCTGCGTGCGCCAACCGCTCATTTTACTCCATTGAGTAAAAGTGAAAACATTATGTGTTTTTTTTATGCCTAATTTAACATCACTTTGCTAAGCTATTTTTTTTTTTTTTGGTTTTGTTAGTATTTTGTATTATTTTATTAGTGTTTTGCATTATTTTATAGGTAGTGTTTTTATTATTATTTTTTATTTTTCCTCTTTGTTGGAAATTTGCAAATTTGCAAAATTTCCAATTCCAAAAAATTTTCCTTTTCTTTTTTGAGCTTTTTGACCGACTTTTTTTTTTTTTTGATATTTTGCCCATTAGCCGCCGTATAAATATTTATACAATTCCCAATTTTTTTATACTGAAAAGCTTTTACTTCTTTTCTTTTTAGTCAATTTCAAGTTACTCTTTTTAAATTTTAATTTATCTTTTTTTTGGATTCTATTCTAAAGAAGAAAAGGTTGAAAAATCTGAAAAAATGAGTGCAACTGAACCAACTGTCGAAAAAGTCGACAAGAATGTTTCTGATGATGAAGATGAAGACATTGATCAATTAATTCTTGATCTTCAATCAAACCAAGGTTTGGATGATGAAGAAGAAGAAGAAGAAGGTCCTCAAACCACTTTCAAGGCTGTTCCAGAAGAATTATTAAAGACTGACCCAACCACTGGTCTTTCTCAAGAAGATATCACCAAAAGAAGAAAGAAGTATGGTTTAAATCAAATGGCTGAAGAAAAAGAAAATTTGGTTTTGAAATTTATCATGTTCTTCGTTGGTCCAATTCAATTCGTTATGGAAGCCGCTGCTATTCTTGCCTGCTGGTTTAGAAGATTGGGTTGATTTTGGGGTTATCTGTGGTTTATTGGCTCTTAACGCTTTTGTTGGTTTTATCCAAGAATACCAAGCTGGTTCCATTGTTGATGAATTGAAGAAAACTTTGGCTAATACCGCTTTTGTTATTCGTGATGGTTCTCTTGTTGAAATTGCTGCTAATGAATTGGTTCCTGGTGATATTTTACAATTGGAAGATGGTACCGTTATCCCAGCTGATGGTCGTATCGTTTCTGAAGATTGTTTATTACAAGTTGATCAATCTGCTATTACCGGTGAATCTTTGGCTGTTGATAAAAGACATGGTGACTCTACCTACTCTTCTTCTACCGTTAAAACTGGTGAAGCTTTTATGGTTGTTACCGCTACTGGTGATAACACTTTTACCGGTCGTGCTGCTGCTTTGGTTAACAAAGCTGGTGCCGGTCAAGGTCATTTCACTGAAGTTTTAAACTCTATTGGTACTATCTTGTTGGTTTTGGTTATTGTTACCTTATTGGTTGTTTGGGTTGCTTGTTTCTACAGAACCGTTAAAATTGTTCCAATCTTACGTTACACCTTGGCTATTACCATTGTTGGTGTTCCAGTTGGTTTGCCAGCTGTTGTTACTACCACTATGGCTGTCGGTGCTGCTTACTTGGCTAAAAAACAAGCTATTGTTCAAAAATTATCTGCTATTGAATCTTTAGCTGGTGTTGAAATTTTATGTTCTGATAAAACTGGTACTTTAACCAAAAACAAATTATCTTTGCACGAACCATACACTGTTGAAGGTGTTGAAGCTGATGACTTGATGTTGACTGCTTGTTTAGCTGCTTCTAGAAAGAAGAAGGGTTTGGATGCTATCGATAAAGCTTTCTTGAAATCTTTAATTGCTTACCCAAGAGCTAAAGCTGCTTTAACTAAATACAAGGTTATTGAATTCCAACCTTTCGATCCTGTTTCTAAAAAAGTTACCGCCATTGTTGAATCTCCAGAAGGTGAAAGAATTATCTGTGTTAAAGGTGCTCCATTATTCGTCTTGAAAACTGTCGAAGATGATCACCCAATTCCTGAAGACGTTCACGAAAACTATCAAAACACCGTTGCTGAATTTGCTTCCAGAGGTTTCAGATCTTTGGGTGTTGCTAGAAAGAGAGGTGAAGGTCACTGGGAAATCTTGGGTATTATGCCTTGTATGGATCCTCCAAGAGATGATACTGCTGCCACTGTTAATGAAGCTAGACGTTTAGGTTTATCTGTTAAAATGTTGACTGGTGATGCTGTTGGTATTGCTAAAGAAACTTGTCGTCAATTAGGTTTAGGTACTAACATTTATGATGCTGATAGATTAGGTTTATCCGGTGGTGGTGACATGGCTGGTTCTGAAATTGCTGATTTTGTTGAAAATGCTGATGGTTTTGCTGAAGTTTTCCCTCAACATAAATATAATGCCGTTGAAATTTTACAACAACGTGGTTACTTGGTTGCTATGACTGGTGATGGTGTTAACGATGCTCCATCTTTGAAAAAAGCTGATACTGGTATTGCTGTTGAAGGTGCTACCGATGCTGCTCGTTCTGCTGCTGATATTGTTTTCTTGGCTCCTGGTTTATCTGCTATTATTGATGCTTTAAAAACTTCTAGACAAATTTTCCACAGAATGTATGCTTATGTTGTTTACCGTATTGCTTTATCTTTACATTTGGAAATCTTCTTAGGTTTATGGGTTGCTATCTTGAACAACTCTTTAAACATTGATTTAGTTGTTTTCATTGCCATTTTCGCTGATGTTGCTACTTTAGCCATTGCTTATGATAATGCTCCTTATGATCCAGCTCCAGTTAAATGGAACACTCCAAGATTATGGGGTATGTCTATTATCTTGGGTATCATTTTAGCTGTCGGTACTTGGATCACTTTAACTACTATGTTCATGAAGAAAGGTGGTATCATTCAAAACTTCGGTGGTTTAGATGGTATCTTATTCTTGGAAATTTCTTTAACTGAAAACTGGTTAATTTTCATTACTAGAGCTCAAGGTCCATTCTGGTCTTCTATTCCATCATGGCAATTAGGTGGTGCTGTCTTGATTGTTGATATCATCGCCACCTTGTTTCACCTTATTCGGTTGGTGGTCTCAAAACTGGACTGACATTGTTACCGTTGTCAGAACCTGGATTTTCTCTTTTGGTGTCTTCTGTGTCATGGGTGGTGCTTACTACTTAATGTCTGAATCCGTTGCTTTCGATAACTTCTGTAACGGTAAATCAAACAAACCACAAAGAGATGGTAGATCTATTGAAGATTTCTTATTATCCATGCAAAGAGTTTCTACTCAACATGAAAAATCTACTTAGATTTATTAGATTTATTTTAATTGCAAAAAATGAACATAAAAAAATTTTTTTAAATCATATTCCCACATTCCCACTTTTGATTTGATGAAATTTTTTTATTTTATTTTTAGCATGTTTATCATATTTCTTTTAATTATCTTTTTTTTTTTCAAACACTCCCTTTTTAATTTAATCTTTCATTTCATTCTCCTAATCAAAAATGAATTATATTAAGAAAAACTCAAAAAAATCCAAAAAAAAATACCTTTTCCCTTTTTTTTTTGACATCTGGTTTAATGTTTGCATTTCTCCATTTGACTTTAAAATTTTTTTGATAACTTGATTTTCACTCTGGATTCCCGTCCTTACCTTTTTTTTATTATAATTTATTTTTCTTATTCGATTCCCCTTTTTCCCGTCATTATTTTTATTCTCTAATTTTTAATTTTTTTTCGTATTATAGTATAAGTAATAGATCATAATATTCATAATTTAATTATATTGTAGTTTGGTTTTCCGATAGAAGAGGTTGTTTTCCGATAGAAGAGGTTAAGGGTTGTTTGTTTTTACAGTCTAAAGTTGCTGCTAATAGAAAAAAAAAAATCAAAATAAGTACGAAAAATTTCAACAGAAGTTTAATCACTTGATCGTACGCTAAACGAGTATGAATAACTTATATAAAAGATATTGTATACGACTTGCGTATTCGTACAAGGTTAAGAGTACCATAAGGATGCAATTCAGGTCAAATTCAACGTCAACTGATGCTTTTGGGTCCGATATTAAGACACCCAAGTTGAAAGTTAAATGGTTTTATGCTGCTGATATTCCAAACTCCAAGCCTGACTGGTACGAGTATACTAAATCCAAGGAACCCGAGAAGTTTATCCCGTTTTCCAATTACGATTCATTTCGTTTAGAGAAATGTTACCAATCAATCACAGATCATTCAATTGACCAAACTGTTCAAGTTAGTGAAGATCGCCTTTTCCAAGTTAATTTGAAAAACTTTGAATTGTCACCAGTTTATTGGGAAGGTCCAGTTTATGAGGTTAGAAGAGGATTTTGGTTTGACTCAAATGGTCTACCTTTGTCTCATTCTTTAACTCAAATTATTGAAGGTGGTTACCAAGCGAAAAAGCCTTACTTGTACGGAGATGATATTAAAGATACGAAGAGTAAATTATTATCGAAAATTTCAAAAGAAACTGTCAATAAGTTTAATAAATCAGTTAAGGATAAAAATAAACACCAATTAAAAGAAGCTCAAAAGGAAATAGAGGAGAAAGCGGATGAAGAATTAAAGTTGAAAGATCAATCCCTCAAGGATATTCAAAGTAAACATCTTGATTTGCTTGACTTAGAAAATGGTAAAACAGTGTTATATTGTGATGAAAGAAATGCTGTAATGTTTCCAAGCTCAATGAATAGTGATTTTGAATTAGATGTAATCAGAAACTTTGGTGCTAGCTCAATCTCTTTAATGTCGGTGGAAAAAATATCTAGAGGGTATACTGAAGAAATGGGTAAAACAATCTTTGATAATCTACCTTCTAACCCATTGCCCGATTTATCGGAAATATTCCATGATGAATTTAACGATTCATTTAATCCAAATCAAAAAACTGATGATAAAGATAAAAAATTAGCTGACCGTGAAAAACAAACTAATGACTTGAATAACTTAATGGACTTGGAAAATGCCGAAAGCACTTCAAATCGACAAATTGATCATTTAATTCTTTGTATTCATGGTATTGGTCAAGTCTTGGGTCATAAATATGAATCAGTTAATTTCACTCACTCAATCAATGTTTTAAGATCAACCATGAATAACGTTTATCTTCATGACGATAGATACCAAAAGTTGGCTTATCCTGACAACGATGTAAATGAAATGAAGGAAAAGGGTGAATTGAAACCCCAATTTAAAAATAATAAAATTCAAGTATTACCAATATCTTGGAGGCATAAAATTGATTTCCATCCTACAAGAAAATTACAATCATATGATGAAAATGGTAAGCATAGACTACCTTCATTATCTGAAATAAACGTGGATGGTGTAAAACCTTTAAGAAATATTTTGGGTGATGTTGTACTTGATGTTTTATTATATTATGAACCAAAATATGTGAATCAAGTTTTTGACGCTGTAATTAAAGAACTCAATAGGGTTTATAAACTCTATAAAGAAAAAAATCCAAATTTTAATGGTAAAATCCACATAATGGGACACTCTTTAGGTTCAGCAATATCGTTTGATATTCTTTCAAAACACTTTGAAGAAGAAAAACCTAATACATTATCATTCGAAGTCGAAAATCTATTTTGTGTTGGATCTCCTGTTGGTGTGTTTAAATTATTAGAACAAACCAACATTAAAGCTAAACAATTGATCAATGAAAAGGATCCAGTTAGTGAATTTTGTGTTTCTCCAGAGTGTAAAAATTTATATAACATTTTCCATCCTTGTGATCCTGTTGGATATAGAATGGAGCCTTTAGTTTCCCCCCGTTTCGCTAATTTAAGACCGGAGGAAGTTCCATTTGCTATGAAAGGTTTCAATACTCAAATAAAAGGTTTGGCCAACCTTGGTGATGAACTTTCTGAAAAATTTATGAAAGCCACCAGTTGGTTCAATAAATCTAAAACCAAAGAGGAAGCGAAGGATATTGAGGTTCCTAAGACCACAGAAGAACTAGCATCGGAAGAAAATGCTTTAGGTGATATTATCAAAAACATTACGAAATCTTCCGAGAATCAAGACCCTGATGATATAATCAAAAAGAAGAGTTTAAGTGAGAAAGACTTACAAGATTTAACAGCTTTGAATAGATCAGGTAGAATTGATTATTCATTACCAATGGGTGTGTTTGATATCTCGCTTGTTTCAGCAATCAGTGCTCATGTGTCATATTTTGAAGATCAAGATACAGCAGGTTTTATAATGAAAGAAGTTTTGGCATCTGATAAATTGCCAGTTGAAAGAAAGACGGCCCAAGTTTATAAATAGAACGTATATATATGGAATGTACAATCATTATTTATTCTAATAACAAATCATCAATACTTTGCTCAGCATCATGTTCGATAAGCTTTAACATACCTTCAGGTAAAATAGGGGTGCCTTCTTTATCTAAAACGTAACGAAATGGCATTTCAGTTGATTCGTATTTATTATATTTAATTTCTGGATAATCAATGAATTTAATATCTTCAAATTTGATTTGATCTTGTACAATTTTTTGAGTAGTTCTAATTGCAGTATCAGTAGTCATTTGTAAACTACCTAATCTTTTACCTGCAAATCCATACTTCTTTCTTAAAATACCTGTTCTGTCAATTCTAGGATGGGAACCCAAAATACCTCCGAATACAAAGTATTCGTATTTGGAGGCATCTTCAGGAACCAAGTCTGTCTCTGCAGCTGGATCTAATAAGCAAACCTTTGATTTATCTAATCCATTGTCTATTTCAACACATTCTTTTGTGGTCCATTGTAAACCCAAGGAAATTAATCTTTCAGGAATATCTTTTTCAGTTGTGTTTGCTGGTAATGAGGTCAAAACAAGGTTTTCTTTTCCAACCTCTTTGATAATTTGTGTGTATTCGAGGATAACCCATTCGGAGAATCCTTCTTCCATATGCTCTATAATGTACTTCATTCTGCTTGCCTTTTCTCCAATGATATTCTTTTTCACAGTCAAAGAGATGATGAACTGAAAAAAAAAAATTTGATATCTTTCTTGCTACTGAAAATTGTACGGATGTTTGTTTGTTGAATTGGTTGCGAAAGATTCATTACGATGTTTCTACAATCATTAACTAAAACACATAATTAAAATCTATTATTTAACTGAATATACAAATAGGAGAGAGGGAAAACTTCAACTTTATTTCTTGCAGCAATCACCAGTGAATGCCAATCTAGAAGCTTTGTCAAGAGTTTGGAGACCAGGACGGTTACTTTTAACTTCACTGGTAGTTCTAGCATTCGAAGGACGGAATTGCAAGGCAGCACTTTCCTTGAAGAGATGTCTTGGTCTTAACATAAGATCAAAGATCTCAGTTGGCATGACTGGGAAATCTTCTGGAGATGGGAAGTGAGTGATACCAAAAGTATGGAAGAAAAGAATATCGGTGTTATCGACATTATCAGTACCTTTACCGACCCATTCTCTCATACCTCTTGGACCATCACCACTCCATTGAGCGACATGGTCACCAGATGGCCATAATCTACCGTAACCTAAACCTTCATCTTGGTAAGGAACAACTTGAGTAGTGTTAGCAGCCCATGGAGCTCTCTTACGAACCAAAGAACCTTCTTGAGCTAATAATGGAGGACAGAAGGTAGAAACCAATTTATAAGTAGCTGGTTTACCGGAGTATTTATTAATGGAAGAAGGATTGAAGATATCCCAAGATCTAGAAGTTTTAGATTCGAAATTGGTAATAGAATCTTTAACAGTTTTGAAAGTATTCTTTTCAGCGTAAAAAGCATTACCATACATATTTTCAACAGAACCAGTTGGGTATGGAGATGGTTTAGCATCACTGGTAGCAGCAGAGTTATTATCACCATCAATTCTTGGATGTAATCTTAAAGAGAATAAATGTTGATGATTATGAGCATTAACTTGAGGATAAACAACGGTACCCCAAGGACCACTTGATTCATCTTCAGCACAAACGTAAGTATTCAAGATACCAGTTAATCTAACTTCTAATTTAATGGTACCATCTTGTCTTAAAATCCAGTAAACACAGTATTCATAATTAGCAGCAGTGAAAATATGAGAAATGATTAATCTTTTACCTCTAACGGTAACAGAGGTTTGGAAATCATCTCTGAAATCAGAATGTTTATATAATAAACCATCATCTTCTTCGTGAATACAAACAGCATTTTGTAAAGTAGTAGCATTACCATCTTTATCAGGGAAATAATGGTCAAGGTAATGAATAACACCTTTACAATCACAAGAACGAGTCAAACTATTAGAACAGTTACCAGCACCATATTCACCAATATCTAAAGCATGTTTACGTTGATGAGGGAAATCTGGAGAACCATAAGGAACAATCATTTCACTTAAAGAGATTCTATGGAAAAGAGGTCTTTCTTTACCATGATCATTATAAGTGATATCACTTAAAACAATACCTTCTCTATAATTGAAACCAATATGGAATTTAAAGTTTGACCATTCCATAACACGACCGTTCATATTAAAGGAAACCCCTTCAGGTTGAGTAATATTGATTTGTTTATCTTCAACATAACCAGAAGGATTTTCTTTAGTACCGAATTTTTCAGCAATATGTTTTGGATGGAAAGAAGAGTGTTTATGTTTTGAAACAGGTCTTCTTCTATTTGGAATATCAATGAAAATAACCTTCTTTTCATTCATATCAACAATTGGGCAGAAATCTAAAGGATGAGAATATTGAGATTCATCTTCATCAGCTCTAAAATACATAAGAGCTTGTTGTAATCTTCTAGAAGCACCCCATCTTTCATCATAACCAATAGTCCAAGCATCACAGTAAACTTTATGCATTTCATCTTTACTAATACCACTAATTTCACATTGTTTAATAACTTCTGGATTAGATCTAACAATATCTTCGGTACTTTGTAAATCAGCAGGAGTAAGAATTGGTTGAACCCCTTCAATTGATTTAGATTCAACGACAGCAGAAGCACCAATATCAACAACCCCTTCATGGATACCACTAACACCCAGTTCAACAATGGCAAAATAAGCTAAACGTGGAGGTAATGGACCATTTTTTTCTTTCCATTGATAGTAAGAATTCTTTTTTGGTTCTTTCAAAGAAACAGTATTGAAAATGATTGAGTGACCAGCAAACTTGTTCTTAATGATTGAAGTAGTGAATTGAATTTCTTGAGGAGAAAGAGGATCCAAAGGATGAGCTGGAGCCTTTGGAGGAGTTGAAGCTGATGTAGCTTGACGGGCAAGTTGTTGTAATCTTTCCATTTCTAGTTAGAGAAGTGAAATAAGTCAATGATAAAAACAATTTTGAAAAATAAAATTTCCCAAGGAATACGCTGGATTTATATAATAATAATTTTTTCAAGATTAATCAAAAGATATATATCAAGTAGTAATTTCCGTTATCACTTTTGGGGATGTCATCGCTATAATCAAACCATTTATTGGCAAATGGTTGCACTCGTTCAGTGTTATCTATTGCCTTATCGGGACAAAACATCCGCTAACAAACGGGTGCTCACCCACCTTCCTAAAGGGGATAGTGTTTACGCAGCCAACCAAAAGAAGAAGATCTAACAACCACGATCCAGCAGAATCTTTTCACAGAGCTGCAAAAATAGTAGTTTACGGCCTCTACAATCTATGGTAGTTGAATAATTAACATTAAGACTATGTACTAAGTGATATATTTTATTCCCTTTTTTTTTTTTATTTCATCAATCATTAAATAGAACTTGTCACATTAGATCAAAAATGGGCAGACTTATTATACCCAATTTTGAATTCAATAATCACAATCCAGATAAAGATGGGCAATAAGAGAAAGCAGGTGAAGTTTGTGACGATCCAACAGTTGGTAAAGATAGACTTGACCCAGATAAAAGTATTAGTTAAAGAAGTCATTGAATCGTCTAGATTAGTATCATTGATATTGTTAATTGCTGGGCCTATACTATGTTGCAAATAGTTAATGATGATGGAGGTGACAAAATGACGAGGAACGGTATCTGAAGATTGAATATTTGGGTGAGAAGAATAAGAAATGATAGTTTGAGCCATTAACCCCAAGACATTAGTTAAGACATCACCCGATAAAAGAATGAACCAAATTGAGCTAGATAATATGAGGGAACAATAACCCCAGGTAAAATGACTAGCCATTGAAGTAAGATAAGGGAAATTTTTAAAGTTGGGATGATTTGCAACTTTGATGAATTTATGGAAAACTTCGTAGATATAAAAGGTGATCAAGGTATAATATACATGATCAAACTTGATTATTAGCTGATTTGAAGAATATAAAAAGGAGGTTGAATTCAAGTATAATTTTTCTGGTAAAATTGAAATGAATAGGATAAAAGTTAAGGTAATCATTATTGATTTTTTCATGATTTTGAAAGAATCAATATGAACAAAATTTTTCAAAATCGGCTTCACTTTCTTCGTAACACACAAGTCATTATCCAGGTAACTGAAAGTGGTCAAAGTATTATCGAAGGAGACTTTTTTCTTCAATTTAGTGGAAGAAGAATCATTTGACGTACTCCCGGAAGTAGATGCATTCATCAAGAGTTTTTCAATATCATCATCGTCAAGCAAGTTTACGCCACTGGTATCATTTGGAGAATGATGGTAGAAACTAGAGGATTTGATAAAGGCAATATACTCGATTGCTTTTGATATTGAATTAGCAAATAAATTGAAAAAAATCATTGATATTATGGCAAAAGAAGCTATTCTCAAATCTTTACCGAAAACATACCAATTTCTAATGGAGAAAACATTGGGTATCCCACTTAAGAATTCGTTGACTTCATTTTCGATTCTAGGATTCGAAATCGAGTTGACTAATTTAAGAAAATGCTTTAAATTCAACACCATATCGTTGGATATCAACGTCAAGATGGCATTCCATCCACATAACGTGATTATAAGTATGGTCAACGATTTGAAATCCTCCGAATACCCCTGGGGGATATTTTTACTTATACTTAAATATCTATAGTAATATATGATTATTAATAAAACTGAACAACTGATCAGAATTATCTTATAGTTATCAATCTTTGAATCTTGAGCATCAAGCTTCTGAATCTTCTTCACTATCTCTTGCACTATTGAGTCTTCCGCCATCTTTACTTCAATTCTTTCAAACGGCTAATACGGTTACAAAAAATCGTAGTGAAAAAAAAAGAAAAAACGAATAAACCTATGTTACTCAACAACCTTAACTGTTTGAACGGACTCTGAAGACTCTGAAACAATACTATAGATGAGAAACACCTACTAACTCGATGGAAAGGAAGAAAAGTTGTATTTAAATACCTTACTAATCGGAAAACCTCGAAAAACACGTTAAAAGCTGCAGCAAAGGAGAGTTTTCTCTGTAAAGGAACTGCACGGATGGGTCTAATTCCCGACAGCTTCCTTCTCCATCTTTGCTTCTAATCAACTCCGTCTGCTCTTGCTACATCTACATCTACCTCATCGACTCTACATCTCCACCCTCGCCAACCCACGCAAGCATAAGCCAATGGAGTGAACCATTCAATTAATTATCTGTTTGCGGATTAGTAAGGCTTAAAGATGCTGTCAAAAGATGAGACAAAAAACAAAAGAAAAAAATAATAAAACAAAAAACAAAAAAAACTCAGTTGAGAATCCGTATCGGCCGATAATCCATGACTAATGAACCTAGCAAAACAAACGACAGTAACTGCTGATTTGGAATACAATGTAGGAGTTGCTGTTGTGCACCGACCCCTTGATCGGGGGGGTTGGGCAGCCTTCAGGTTACGACCATGGACAGGGAAGGTATGGGTGTTTTGTCAGGAATTTTTCAATTGTGGAAAGCTCGGAAGGAAAACGGTGAAAAAATAATCCATCGGAAGAGACCTTTTTGGGGTTATACCCGAGAGGGTATCCGATCAGCTGGCAGGACATGCATATTATACGAGCCAGGACATCTACAAGAAGGCACTTTATAAGATATTCATATATTTCTCACGTAAAGTGATTAATAAACAAAATGATAAAATTATTTAAAGAAGCGTTAAATGGAAAGAACAGAAAAGGAAAATGAAAAAAAAACTAATATTGATAAACTATAAAACAAGAAATGATTTGTTAATTAGCTTATAATTTATCATAATATTCTTCATAACCTGGAACTTCTGGTTTTTGACCAGAACGTTCTCTCTTTTCTTTAACAATGGCACCAGGTTTGGTGGTTGGATCGGTTGGATCACCATTCAAGTTAGCCCAGTGATCAAAGATCAATTGTGGGAAAGCTTGACCACCAGTAGCTTGTCTTAATTGACCAGAGAAACCGAAAGATTCGTTAACTGGTAAGTAAGCTTTAATGGTGAATAATGGAGTACCTGGTCTTTGTTCTTCAGAAATAACTTGACCTCTCTTTTTGTTCAAAACAGAGTAAATACCACCAATGGCATTTTCTGGACATTGAATTTCAACCAAGAAAACTGGTTCTTGAATAGCTGGTTCAGCTAATAACATAGAAGCATAGGTAACTCTTCTCATGGTTGGAATAATTTGACCACCACCTCTGTGAATAGCATCAGCGTGTAAAGTAACATCTAAAATGTTAACTCTAACGGATCTAACTTGTTCACCAAAGATTGGACCTTCTTTAGTAGCCCATTGGAAAGCAGCAACAACAGAATCTTTAATTTCATTCAAGTATTGAACAGCCTTGGTTTGATCAACAACCAAATTAGGACCGTTACCATCTGGACCGAAACACCAAATTTTTCTGGCATCAGCAACATCCCAACCGTGTTTATCGGCCAAGATTCTAGCTCTAGCTTTGAAATCATCTCTTGGGTTAATAACACCATTTTCAATATCTTGAGAAACTTCTTCATCCATTGGTTGAGCTTTAACGTAAATTCTGTTATGTTTATTTGGAGATTTAGATAAAGCAACCATAGAAGATTCACCTTCAACAGTTTCTCTATAAGAAACAACTGGTGGAGAAATTTTCAATGGAATACCAGCGTGATCATTTTGTAAATCAGATAAACAAATTTCCAAATGTAATTCACCAGTGGCAGCAACAATATGTTCACCAGATTCATTCATTTGAGTTAAGACACATGGATCAGATTTAGATAATCTCTTTAAACCTTCAACCAATTTTGGTAAATCGTTAGCGTTTTTAACTTCAACAGCAACTTGAACAACTGGGGAAACAGAGAATTTCATAACCTTCATATTGTGAGCAGCATCAGAAGTGGTAATGGTACCAGATTTTAATAAGAATTGATCAACACCAACTAAACCAACAATGTTACCGGCTGGACAGTCATCAATGGCTTCGACGAATCTACCCATCATTAAAACAGTTCTTTGAATAGCTTTAAGGAATAAATCATCTTTTTTACCAACTTGATAGTTAGGACCTTGAATTCTAACTTTTTGACCAGATTTAACGGTACCAGCGAAAACACGACCGAAAGCGTAGAATCTACCTTTATCGGAGGTTGGAACCATCTTGGAAACGTAAACCATCAAATCACCGTTTGGATCACAGTTTCTGATAGCATTACAAGCAGCATCATCAGATGGACCTTCGTATAAAGTTTCAGCTCTGTAACCTTGAGCAGTAACTGGAGATGGTAAATGAATAACAATCATTTCTAATAAAGCATCAGCAGCTGGTAAGAATTTTTTCATAACAGCTTTTAATAAAGCTTTACCTTCTAATTCTCTTTCATCACCTTTCAAGTTAATTTCTAATTTTTCTAACAAGGTTGGAATTTCATCTTTTTTGAAATTCATGATAGAAGAAAATAATCTAAAGATTGGATCTAAAACAAACATGTTGAAAGCTCTTTCTAATTGTTTTCCATCAGCATCTTTATCCTTGTTAGTCCATTTTTTAGTTTTTGGGTTAAAGTAAGAGTCACCCCATAATCTTTCCATCATCTTAATTCTGTCAACACCGAATTTCTTAGAGTATCTGGTGGCGAATTGTCTAACGGTGAAAGCCCAACCGTGTAAACCAGAACCAAAAGCAACGGTACCTCTGTCTGGGTAAACTTGACAGTCACCTAAAACTGGATCAACATAAGTAGAAATAATAACGTTAACGGATTCAACAGTTCTGGAGAAAGATTGATATAAATCTTCTTTGGTAACTTGTAATTCTAATAAAGCTCTATCAACTTTATTAATAACAACAACTGGTTTAATTCTTTCACCTAAAGCTTGACGTAAAACGGTTTCAGTTTGAACACAAACACCTTCAACACAATCAACGACAACTAAAGCACCATCGGTAACACGTAAAGCAGCAGTAACTTCTGAGGAGAAATCAACGTGACCTGGGGAATCAATCAAGTTAATCAAGAAAGAGTTACCTTCGGTTTTTTGTTTGATTTCTTTAACATCATCATCTTCCATAGCAGCATATAAAGAAATGGCAGTGGATTTAATGGTGATACCTCTTTCTTGTTCATCTTTTCTGGTATCAGTGAATCTAGCTTCACCGGCTTTAGCAGCAGAAATAATACCAGCTCTTTGAACCAAAGAATCAGTTAAGGTGGATTTACCGTGATCGACGTGGGCAATAACGGACATGTTACGGACGTTAGTAACCTTGTCCATTAAGCCACGGATTTGTTCAATAGTGAAAGCAACTATATCATTGTTAGTATTCTATATCTTCAATTCAATTATCAAGATTCAGCAAAATTTTCACTCTTTTTTTTTTTTTTTTTGAACCAGAGAAAATTTTTCTCCCTCTTCTCAAGATCAATCTGAAATTTTCAAGGGGCAAACACCGCCAGCAAGCACAGCACCCACTCCCTATCGAATCAAATGACAGACCCGTCCAGCTGAATCCCTTCAAACTCAATTACATACCCATTTTTAATGTTTTAAGTGTTGTTGAACCTAGAACAAGAAAGAAAAAAGTAGTAAAGGAAAGTAATTTTTTTTTCGTTCTTTAAGCAAAAGGGAAAATTGAGAAAATGCTTTGGACAGAGGAAAAAATGAGCGTGAGGTGAAAAAAAAAAAAAAAAAAAAAAAAAAAAAAAAAAAAAAAAAAAGAGTCCCAAAATTGAGAGGGACCCGCCCACACGAGGACGGCCAGAGGTCTTCCTGGGCTTCAGAAGAGGCCCTTGACAGCTTCCTGGTGAAGCCATGGCCTGTCAATTGGCTGCCACCAGGGGCAATTGGCTGGGCATGTAGAGCGGCCGGCCACCTGGTGAATTGGACGGCGGTGTGCGGAGTGCGTAATTTGAGGAACGGACTCAGATTTACTGTGGGCACTGGGTTTTGTATTGCGATGAGCCGCAACAAAAGTTACCCGGAACAGTAATTGGGACCAGATGATAAGAGACCAGTGGGTGCTACTGAATGCTTCTGACTACTGGATACTGGATACTGCAGTGGTTACCTTGATCTATGTAGCAGTAGGTAAGACAGCAGAGATCTGGAAAGGGAAGGAGAAAAAATGGAAATTTTTCAGGAAGCAAACATCCGTACATCCATTTTGAAAAAGAAAAAAGAAGAACAAGTTAATTGGGTGTACGGGTTTCACTTGATGATTTATGATTAAACCGAGTCAGAAGTATTAATCAAGATGAGCTACTCTTCTTTATCAAGGATGGGATTAAACATTACTGTGCTTATATCAGGATCCGGATCGAATCTTCAAGCGTTGATCGACGCGCAAGCGGCCAATGAGTTGAAGGGGACGATCACCCAGGTGATTTCGTCGAGCGATCAAGCATATGGATTGACTCGAGCCCAAAATGCATCGATTCCAACTAAAAGTCATATGTTAAAAGAATATTATAAAGGAATACCAAAGCAAGAAATAGAGAAAAGGAAAGAGAAAAGAGAGGAATTTAATAAACATTTAGCCAATTTATTAATCTATGGCAATAAGGAAGGTAGTATTGATTCGAACTATGTTAAACCGGATTTAATTGTTTGTGCTGGATGGATGTTAATATTATCATCAAGTGTATTAAAACCATTGGAAGACGATGGAATTCCAATCATCAATTTACATCCCGCGTTACCAGGAGCATTTGATGGAACACATGCAATTGAAAGAGCATGGAAAGAAGGCCAAGAAGGGAAGATCCAAATTGCCGGAGTAATGATACATAAAGTAATTACCCAAGTTGACAGAGGAACCCCAATTTTAGTTAAGGAACTTGAATTACGTAAAGAAGAAAGCTTAGAAGAATATGAAGAAAGAGTTCATGATTTAGAACATATTGCAATTGTACAAGGTACCAATATAATATTAAATCAAATACAATAAAATCAATTACATAAATTACAAATCAAAAACTTTAAAAAGTATATAATATTTGAATATATTGAATAAAGATTAAATTTACAAGTTAGCAATAACTTGTTCAGTGAAATGTTTAGTAGTAGCGGTACCCTTTAAGTCACCAGTTCTATTTTCAGGACCAGCGGCAATAGTTTTCAAAACGGCAGTTTCAACTTTATCAGCTTCTTCAGTTAAAGACATATGTCTCAACATCATACAAGAAGATAATAATAAAGCAGTTGGGTTAGCTAAACCTTTACCAGCAATATCAGGAGCAGAACCATGAACAGCTTCAAAAATAGAAACTTTATTACCCATATTACCAGAAGGAGTTAAACCTAAACCACCAATTAAACCAGATGATAAATCAGACATGATATCACCGTATAAGTTAGGCATAACCATAACAACGTTTTTATATTCATTTGGATCAGCAGTTAATTTTAAAGAAGTATTATCTAATAATTCAAAATCTAATGAAACATCAGGATATTCTTTACCAATTTCTTTAGCAGTTTCAACAAATAAACCATCAGATAATTTCATAATCGAAGCTTTATGAACAACCAAAACATGAGGTTTATTAATTGATTTAGCGTATTCAAAAGCATATCTAATAACTTTTTCAGAAGCTGGTTTGGTAATTAATTTAATGGATTGAACAACACCTGGAACAATAGTATGTTCAATACCAGAATATTCCCCTTCAGTATTTTCTCTAATTAAAACAGTATCAACATTTTGATATGGAGTATCGTAACCAACAATTGATTTACATGGACGAACATTAGCAAATAAGTTAAAGGTTCTTCTTAAAGTTAAATTCATCGAAGTATGACCTTTACCAACTGGAGTAGCTAATGGTCCTTTTAATGCAACCAAATTTCTATTAACGGAATCAACAGCTGGTTGAGGTAAAGTAGTTTTACCATCAATTAATAATGGAGTAACATCAACTGGTTCCCATTCAATTGGAATATTGGCGGCAGCGTAAATATCTTTAACGGCTTGAGAAATTTCAACACCAATACCATCACCTTCAATTAAAGTAACGGTATATTTACCATTGGCTTTTTTAGAACCAGTGAATTGACCAGCAATATAACTTCTGGTCAATCTTGGAGCTAAAAAGGATGTTCTGGTTAATTGTCTAAACATGATCGATGTTATTTAGGGTCTTAAGAATACTTTGATAGAAAACCTTGGAAAGAGCAAGAACCTAAAAAGAAAAAGGTTTGGGAAGAGGAAGGGAAAATTTCGAAAAAAAAAAAAAAAAAAAAAAGATCGAAGATGGTGTAGCTATTACTGATTTTTTTTCAAAAAGGATCAATTGCGGACTTTCTAATTTACATTTCTCCGGGTATCCTCCACTTCCTCTCTACATTCCGGTGGTTGTGCCTACGGTCTACTGTCTTCTAAGCTATCCTATCCTCTTGTTTTCTCCTGAATCAATAGTATATTCGGACTTTTTCAGCTTGTTCAGCTTTTAATTGGCCAATGATCGTTGAGTAGTATATAAATTGATCGGTTCCGACGCACTCTCGGTCCCGGCACACCCTTTCCTATTGCACTCCGGCTCCGAATAAACGCGGAAGGGGAAAAAGCGCGGTCACGTGATCGTGGTGTCTGGGTCTATTGTGCTGTACTGCAAATTTGTATACGGAAGAGTATAAAGCATAGAGTATGGAGAGTATAAAGAGTTATTGTAGGGTGTGGATTGTAAGGAGTATATTATAAGGAGTATATTGTAGGGAGTATATTATAAGGAGTATATTGTCAATACGGGCAATTACTCGAGACTTCATATTTTGGTATTATTGTGAAAGAGCTCCGTATCTCACTTGTATTTGGCTGTTAATTAACCATTTCTACACAAAATCGTACTAATTTCCAAAAAATTGATATCTTCTGCAATCTATGTAATGGACTGTAGTCGACCAACAATGGATACTAGAATAAGAAAAACGAAACCAATGCTCAACTAGTACAAGGAGTGAGGTAGGAATGGCTACAAGGAGTAAGCTCAGGTAGGAATTGATTGAGCTAGTAATGGCTACAAGGAGTAAGCTCAGGTAGGAATTGATTGAGCTAGGAATGGCTACAAGGAATGAGTTAAGAAATGCAATAGTGTAAAGTCTAATAGTGAATGGCCATGGTTGTAAACAGAATGGCCGTCCGATTCGTACAAGCACCGACATCCACTGCTGCTTTGTTAAATTAACCAAAACCAGCCACATCGACACGCCAACCATTGGTGATTCAAATAGGGGTAGAGGTTTTCGCCGAAATCAACATACCTTGAATAGACGACCCAACACATACAATACGTGTTTAGGGATATTCACATGTATTGTTTGTGTACACTCCCAGCCCAAGCCATTTCGCCGAAATTTCGGCGGGCTTGAAAAAAAGTTAAGGAGGATCGAGCAAAAGTTAGGTATTTGGCAAATTCCTGATTGTTATGGGTACTGGGAGGAAAGAGTATAAATAGGAGACGAATCCGTGTAGAAATTGTAATTGAAAAAATCATTTTATTAATCAAAAATGTCCGTTCAATTCAAATCTACTAAAACCAATCAAAAAGATAATCAATTGTTTACTCAATTCACTTATGAGAATTCAATTGTTGAAAAAAATGAAATTGGAACTTATGATGTTACACCCACTTCGATTGACTATGAGTTCCGTACTTCATTAAAGCCCAAGAAAACCGGGTTATTATTAGTTGGATTGGGTGGTAATAATGGTACTACGTTATTAGGATCGGTTCTCACCAATAAACACCAAATCAGTTTTGAAAATAAAGAAGGGGTTGTTAAACCAAATTATTTTGGATCGGTTACTCAAAGTTCCACCATTAAATTGGGGGTTGACAAGGAAGGCAATGATGTTTACTCTCCATTCAACTCAATCCTACCAATGCTTAATCCAAATGATTTGATTGTTGATGGATGGGACATCAGCAATTTAGAGCTTGACGCCGCCATGAAAAGAGCTCAAGTATTAGATGTTGATTTACAAAAACAATTGGCTCCATTTTTAAAGGGAATCAAACCAAAACCTTCGGTATACTACCCCGATTTCATTGCTTTGAACCAAAAGGAAAGAGCCAATAACGTTGTTAACGTTGATTCTGCTAAAGAAGTCGACACCAATAGAAAATGGCAAGATGTCGAAACCATTAGAAGCGATATTCAAAATTTTAAAAAACAACACAATTTAGAACAAGTGATTGTTTTATGGACGGCAAACACCGAAAGATACTCGGATATCATTGATGGGGTTAACGACACCAGTGAAAATTTACTCAAATCAATTCAAGAAAACCACCCAGAAGTGAGTCCTTCCACAGTTTTCGCCGTTGCATCAATCTTGGAAGGGGTTCCTTACATCAACGGGTCTCCCCAAAATACTTTTGTCCCCGGGGTGATTGAATTGGCTGAGAAAAACCAGACTTTCATTGGTGGTGACGATTTCAAGAGTGGTCAAACCAAGATCAAGTCGGTATTGGCCCAATTCTTGGTGGATGCCGGTATCAGACCAATCTCCATTGCCAGTTATAATCATTTGGGTAATAACGATGGTTATAACTTATCTTCCCCAAAACAATTCAAAAGTAAGGAGATCAGTAAACGAGGCGTCGTCGATGATATCATCGAAAGTAACCAAATCTTATACAACGAAGAATTGGGTAAGAAAATCGACCACTGTATTGTCATCAAGTACTTACAGGCAGTTAAAGACAGTAAGGTCGCCATGGATGAATACTACAGCGAGTTGATGTTGGGGGGCCACAACAAAATCAGTATCCATAACGTTTGCGAAGACTCGCTTTTGGCAACCCCGTTAATCATTGATTTGGTGGTCATGACCGAGTTCTTATCGAGAGTCAGCTACAAAAAAGATAACTCAAACGAGTATCATAATTTTTACTCGGTCTTAACCCTTTTGAGTTACTGGTTAAAGGCCCCCTTGACCAAACCAGGCTACAAAGTCATCAACGGGTTGAACAAACAAAGATTGGCCATCGAAAACTTGTTGAGACTATTGGTTGGTTTACCCATCAACAACGAATTGAGATTCGAAGAAAGATTAGTCTAATATATATATAATATTCCCTAATACATGTTTTTGCAACATTTTGCAGTAATAAGCCCGAGGTTTCGCTGGCATCACCAGCAAAAATGTTGGGTCGAAAACCCTGTTTCAAGCTACACGACCAGCCTGAGCAGCCTATCCCAACAATTTGCTCCTCTTTTGATAAAATCCCGATAAAACCACGGCTGGAGCTTATCAGAGACTCGCATCAGGTGGGTTAAGCCAATTACCAGTTGCAGCGATACCACCATACCATCATGATCCCCAGGCTACAAGCAGAACACTAATCCTAAACTTACTTCGATTACTACAAAAATATTTCTGGCTTTGCAGGGCAACAATTACTCGAGATAAAAACGCCCAAGTGGGTTAATCCCAACTCTCTTATGACTTTCACCCTGGTTAAAAGTACTATTTTAAGCCAAATTCATGAGAATTATCTAGAAATACATTGCGTTCAGCACCATTTCCAGTAGTTTGTCTCAGTTTCTTTGTTCTGAGGGTTCGAACATTGTGCTTTTTGGCAAAAGTTTTTTTTTTTTTTTTTTTTTTTTTGGAATTGGTTGTTTTTTTTTTCCCTGCTCTTCCATTTAAATAGCTGACTAAATCCAGCGTTGCTATTCTTTTATAATTGAAGGTTTTCTAATTGAAATTGAAGGATTTCAATTAAGTTATTGTTATTAAAATGTCACCTCTCACCGTAGTTGTTGGAGAAGCAAGACCGGGCGAAACTGCTCCAAGAAGAAAAGCCAGTCAAAAACAAGCTGCTGTCGAAAAACCAACTGATATCAAGGCCACCACCATTCCAGAACTTGTAAAAGAATGTGTTGGGAAACATGGTAAACGTAATGCAATGGGATGGAGAGATTTGATTGATACTCATATTGAAACCAAAAAGATTAAGAAGATTATCGATGGTCAAGAACAGGAAGTTGATAAGGATTGGACATTTTTTGAATTATCAAAATACAAATACATCAATTACCCCGATTTGTTGACTTTAATTGAAGATTACGGTAAAGGGTTGGTTTCCTTGGGGTTAACTCCCGATCAAACTTCAAAATTACATATTTTTGCCTCTACTTCTCATAAATGGTTACAAACTTTTTTGGCCGCTGCTTCTCAATCAATCCCAGTAGTTACTGCTTATGATACTCTTGGGGAGTCCGGGTTGACTCATTCTTTGGTTCAAACCGAATCCGACGCTGTTTTCACCGATAACGCCTTGTTATCGCAATTGATTAAACCTTTGCGTAAAGCCACTTCGATCAAGTATATCATTCATGGTGAACCAATTGACGAAGCCGATAAACGTAATCAAGGTAAAAATTATAAAGAAGCTAAAGAAGCCAAGGAAGAGATTTTGAAAGTTAATCCAGATATCAAGTTTTTCTCCTATGATGATGTCTTGAAATTGGGTAAAGAATCCGACTTGAAACCAAGCTCCAATATCAAACCGGAAGATTTGGCTTGTATCATGTACACCTCTGGTTCCACCGGTGATCCAAAAGGGGTTATCATTAGTCATGAAAACATTTTGGCTGCCGTGGGTGGGGTCTCCACTAACGCTGGGCGTGATTTGGTTTCAAATAATGATCGTGTGATTGCATTTTTACCTTTGGCTCATATTCTCGAATTGGTTTTTGAATTGACCGCCATTTGGTGGGGTGGTTGTTTAGGTTACGCCAATGTTAAAACTTTAACCGATGTTTCTTGTAAACACTGTCAATCGGACTTACAAGAATTCAAACCAACCATTATGGTTGGGGTTGCCGCCGTTTGGGAATCAGTTAGAAAAGGGGTTTTGGCTAAAATCAAACAAATGTCTCCTTTAATCCAAAAAATCTTCTGGACCGCTTATAAAGCCAAAACCACCATGTCCAATTATCATATCCCCGGTGCTTCCATCTTTGACGTTATCTTTAAAAAAGTTAAAGCAGCCACCGGTGGTGAATTGAAGTATGTCTTAAATGGGGGTTCTCCAATTTCAAAAGATGCTCAAATTTTCATTTCCACTTTGATTGCTCCAATGTTGGTTGGTTATGGTTTAACCGAAACTTGTGCCAATACTACCATTGTTGAACATAATCATTTTGAATACGGGGTTGCTGGTTCTTTAACCGGGGCCATTACTGCTAAATTGGTTGATGTCGCTGACGCCGGTTATTTTGCTAAAAATAATCAAGGGGAAGTTTTATTAAAGGGTAAATGTATTACTAAAGCTTACTACAAAAATGAAAAGGAAACTAAAGAAGCCTTTAACGATGAAGGCTGGTTTCAAACTGGTGATATTGGTGAATGGACTTCTAATGGTGCTCTTAAAATTATCGATCGTAAGAAAAATTTGGTTAAAACTTTGAATGGTGAATACATTGCTTTGGAAAAATTAGAATCTACTTATAGATCAAACCCAATTGTTTTAAACATCTGTTGTTATGCCGATCAATCAAAAGTTAAACCAGTTGCCATCATTTTACCAAATGAATCTCATTTTAAATCATTTTTAATTGAAGAAAAAGTTTACTCCGAATCAGAAATTAAAACTAAAGATTTATCCTATTTATGTGATGATAAAAAAGTTATTAAAGCAGTTACTAAATCCTTAATTGCTACCGGTAAATCACAAGGTTTAAAAGGTATTGAATTAATTCAATCCGCCATCATTTTGGATGAAGAATGGACTCCTCAAAATGGATTCGTTACTTCTGCTCAAAAATTACAAAGAAAAAAGATTTTAAACTCTTGTAAAGATAAAGTTGATGCTGCTTATGCTAATTCTTAATTGTTGATGGGTTACTAATTTCTTTTCTTTTTCATGCATGGTTTTTTAACTCTTTATTGGTTCTCTCTATAATTCTAATATGTTTTTTTGTTTTCCTTATTGCCTTTCTTTTCTCTCATTTCTCTTTATGTATCTCCTCAATGATTATTTATGACTTTTAAGCAATGGTCATTACTATATCAAATATATGTAATTAATTTATTATACAAGTAATTATGTAAATGAGTTAACCACCGTAACCTTCTTTATAAATTTTTCTAATTTGTTCAATTGATAAATTATCATTTAAACATAATTGTAATAAAATTCTTGATTTTTGTGGATTTAAATATCCTCCAGCAATAAGATATTCTTTATTACTAACTTTTGGTAATGATCCTTTACTTACACTACCATCCATTGATCTTTTTGAATATATTATTGGAATTTGGTATTCCGTTGATAATTTGGCTAATAATTTATTAGTTGAATCAGCTAATGATCCTGCTCCCATGGTTGCTAAAACAATACCAGGAACTTTCAATTGTTTAATTATTAATTCAATTAATTCATTATTAAAATTTTGGTGGAAATATAAGATTGGTATATTCGAATACTTATTATAATCTTTTAATTCATCTTCTCCTAATAAATTGAATTTTTGTAATCCAGTTGGTCTATTTGGTGGATAGTAATAATGTACTTCATTATTAACAAAATTCCCCAAGTATCCTTGTCCTAAACTTTTAAATGTATCCAAGGAATTTGCATCCGATTTAGTAATATAATATCCTGATCCAATCTTATCATTCAAAGTTACCAATATCCCTCTACCGCGAGATTGTTTATTTGCAGCAACAACACACGCTTGATATAAATTCATCTCCCCATCACTGGAAATCGATGTTGATGGCCTCATACTCCCACAAATTACAATTGGTTTACGAGTATTTATAGTACTTTCCAAAAAAAAAGCAGTTTCTTCACAGGTATCAGTACCATGAGTTATAACAATCCCATCGAAAAATGGTAAATCTTCTTGAATCTTATTATGCAATGCTATCAATTCTTTAGTCCCAAATTCTTTGGAGTCTAAATTGAATACCTGCTCAAAATGTAACTCACAAGTATGTGATAAATCGGGAATTGACTTGATCAAATCCTCAATAGTTAAATCAACCTCATACCCTGCTGTTTGATACGAACTTGATCCCTTGGACGCAATGGTTCCCCCAGTACCCAAGACTTTAATAATTGGTAACTTAGTATTATCTCCATCTCCAATACTACTGGCAGTATCACTGGCAATAGAATTAGACCTATATTTAATCCGGAAAATTGGGTGCTCAACGTCCTTGATATCTTCTTGAACATCGAAGGGAACTTCTGCCAGGTTTTCAAATCCAGTCATTGTTTATCTGTGCTCGTCTCCGCTATTTCAACTACTAATTCAACTACTTCTTCAACTACTTCTTCAAACTCATCTGCTTATATACTTTTTTTTTTTCGCAGTAGTAAAAAGCCATTGAAAATGCATGAAAAATGCCTTTTATGGCCCCGGTTCCGGAATCACGTCAAATTTTGCAACGTCCGTCACGTGGTCAGATTTCCGGGGTAGGCAATTTCCGACCAAACAGTTTTCTCTGGAAAATTGAAGAGAACGGGCTTTCGAAAAAGACCAACCAGCTCCTTTAGGAAGAATACAAGACGCCATGGGATTCTTTCAGAAAGAAGAGACTGTTCAGGCTCCTCCAAATAAGTCCAAGCGTTTGGAATGCTGGGATTCGAGAGACAAGTTCTTTCAGTGTTTGACGGAAAACAAAATTGATAATTCACTTGATCCAAAGATACAAAGCAAGGTTGAGCTGAATTGTGGTGAGTTAAGAAACGACTTTAAGAATAAGTGTGTTGCTAGTTGGTTCAAGTATTTCCAGGAAAAGAGATTCAATGATTTAATTAGACAAAGATATATTGAAAAATTAGAAGCCGAAGGTGCTCAACCTTTACCTTTCAAATTGGACAATAGAAAGCAGTGAATTTGCCTTTTTATTTGCATACTCTTATTTCATTTCTTGTATATATTCTATTTATTAATGTATCAGCTTCTACAATACTTGTTAATCCGTAAAACTTTATTATTATGCAAGAATAAATCAAAAAAAAAAAAAAAAAAGGATTAAACTATGATGCAGCTATATATATTGGTTCACGACCAACCACTTTGATATTGTCCTTGTTTAAAACATCCAAAACGGATCCCCATTCGTACTGTCCCTTTTCTAGTATAACGAATGGCAAGTCGATTTCAATGGATTCTTGTGGTTTTATACTTTCACCCAAATGATTTTGTAGTAATCCATTCACAAGAATTTTACGGTCGATAGATACTTGGGACTTAACAACATGAGTGTTAGAGCTGCTTGATGTAGCTATTGATGTGGCCAATGGGAACGGAATATGTCTCAAAATTGCATTAATTTCGTCTTCTGAGTTATTGGTAATTTTTGTTTTGAGAGTATAGAACTCTTCGATATCCAATAAAAACTGCAGTCCAGACTTTTTAATAGGAATTTCATTTCGAATAAGGGTATGATGGATTTGGACTTTACTGTAAACTAAAACGTTTGCCATCTTACGACTCAATCGGATCCCTCTTAAATTAATTATACCGTCTCTGCGATTGCCGTTAACAGTTTCCCAATCACCTTTCAATTTCTCTAACAATGAATATCTGAGCCAAAAAGTTTCTCTTAATTTCAGTTCTTCTTCATCGGTAATAAAGTAATTCTTTATAAATTGTTTATTTCTCAAAGATGGCACTGGTTTTGATAAGTCAATATCATTGCTAGAAATTCGTCTAATTGGTAATAAAAACCTAGAAGTTTTCATTGGATCAATGATTTCCTCGACTCTAAATTCAGAATTTAAGCCCATGGTATATGTAAAGTTACATGATAATTTTTCATTCCACGAGTTCCTCATATCAATCACTAATAAACAATACTCACTTATATCCTCTGTTTTTGAATCCATAATCTTTGATATGAAACCCAAGATTTGTTTAAGGTTAGAAGTCAAATTCTTAGGCATTACATTATCAAGTGCTCGCAAAGATGATGATAGTAATGGTAAAATATCACACCCAATAAGTTCAATAGATGGCATGACAGTTAAATTAAGTGGCACGTTAACGTTTTTAACAAAACTATTGGAAACATCATTAGCCAATTTATTTGAATAGTCCAAGAGAATCCTCAGTTCTTTCATTCCTCTTTTACCAGTGATTTCATAATTGATCTTTAAGTCTGAATGGGGCTGGATGATTTTGTATTTAGATGTAATCTCTTCTTTGTTTAAAATCCTAAATGGTTTAAACATAAGCAATAACCACTCAATCTCATATACCTCATTAGCAGGTATTATAGGACCACCACTCAATGTATTAGAATTCAATTTTGTACTTAAAGGTTCAATTGTTGAATCCCAAAATGAAAATGACAAATAGTTTATTGGCTCATCAGAATGATTTGTTAAGCAGATTGAAAATTCATACTTCTCACCTTCTAATAACATTAGCCAACCATTATTAATCAGGATGTTGGTGAGGGATAAGGTAGGTTGAGGAGGAACTACACTTAATTGCAAAGTCCTTGTACTGGCCCTACCTTCAATATTATTGCCAGATAAATTGGTTATAACACTTTCCAAAGGACCTAAAGGATCTATTGGTTTCTCTAAGACCTTGATTTTTTGAGTATGATCAAAAAATTCCTCATCAATTATTTGAAAGAATTGAGGATTACATGATCCCATTGCCACATCAAACCCTACAATGCTTAAAGCACCTGCTTCTAATGGCTTGAATGCAACAATAAAATATTGGATACTTTTTGGGTGTAGAAGGAGATTATTACCTGAATGGTGATCATTCTGATTGGATAAATTATAATTGGATGAATTTCTCTTTGGAGCTGATATGGTATGCTTGCTATTCAATATTGATTTAGAAGCTGTTTGATTTATCGGAGGAAGCTGTTGATCATTCAAACCAACAACTGTTGCAGGTCTCATTAAATGCTTTAAGGTTTGAACACTAACATTACCTTCTGTCATTATTGAGAAATCGGTGACTTCAATTTCAAATGAAAAAGGATTTTGTAAAGCAACTTTTAATTGGTAAATTTCATTTTTGATTAAAAGTCTTTCTTTATTCAATGTTGGAAATTTTGTTTTGTTGTAAGGATTAAAAATTAAAGCCGACTCATCTGGCTTAGGAGTAGAAGATCTTGAATCCTTGTTGGGTGACGAATCTACCAAGCCAACATTATGATTATCTCTTTCATATTCAGGGAAAGGGATTAGAGAATCTTTAGATTTACTAGAGACATATTTTACTTTTCTTATCAAAAAGGGGTCCCAATAAGGAGCTTCAAGATTGAGATTATTTCTATCTGATAAATAAACCAATGCATCAATTTTTTCTTTTAAAGCGATTTGATCAGCAGGAGGTAAACAATGTGTATAACGAGTCAATAGCATAGTACATAATTTAATTAAATAAGAGTAATCTTTGATAGCTTCAAGGATTCTCAAGCATATTTTTAAAAGTTGTAATTGTAAGGAGACCCAGTCACTTGGATGTTGAGAAGCAGCCGTTGCAGTACTTTCAGGATCAACATTTATACCATACGCTATGAATAATTCATCGAAAATATCCCTTATAGATCCAATAGAGGTATAATCAGATAAGACTGATTCATTTAAGCGAGTTTCGAATTTGGGTAGTAATGCAATAATTAAAATTCTTAATATGAAAGCTCTTTTCCTTTTCAAACCAAGATCAGTATACATTGAAGCCAAAGCACAGTATATTCTGCACTGTTCAAAGAAATCCATATCCACTAACTGCAAAGAGAATACCTTATCAATTTGAGCAAGGATATCTGATTTGGTAAACCAAGTATTATCTGATTTGTTACCACAAGTTTTAGATTTAACAATTCTTTCCAAGACCAGTGAGTCGATCTCTGGTCCACTAAGATGAACATAAACCATAAACTTAATTGATCTTAGTAAGCATTCTATGTAAACAATATCGGGAACTGTATTTTCGTAATCATTAGTACTCATATGATATAGGTGTAAAACTTTTGAATTCAATCTTTTGATCAATTCTGGTAATGGTAAGCTATTAAGGTCTCCGTTTGATATATTAGATAATTGAGAAAGATTAAAGCTGACACTACTACCAGTAGAATTTCTAGGAGACATAAGGGTAGGATTTGAATTTCTATTTGATTTAGATTCACTTGAGAGTCTTTTAGGAGAGGTTTCGGAATTGATCGACTGTAATTTACTCTTTGGGAATTGTAGAGCAGACAATAGAGCAGGATTATTCAATTGGAAAGGAATATTCAAGAAATGAAGCATAACCGAAGCGATTCCAAGACCTTCTATTGCACTACCTAACCATAAGAAGTCATCAGTTTTTTTCAAATTTATGATTGCATCTATGAAGTAGTGTAAGGCATCCGAAGTTTTACCTGCTAAAAGAAAGAAACTTCCTAATAGTTTAGCTTGTCTACCGTTATGTTTTGATTTTATATCATTGGAAGCAATTGGTGAAGTATTGGAAGAATTAAATGAGAGTTTAAAAGATGAAGATCCCGATGTTAGTCTTTTTTGAGCCTGAGTAATTGCACGCGTCAATATATGACTATCAGTTATTGAAACTGGTGACCTTAAAGTTATATTGAGATAAGATGAAGCGTAATTATCCAATGCTAATAAAAAATTTCTTGAAACTTCACAAACTAAGGTTTCTATTGCTGTTATATTATGATCGGTTGATCCATCGTGGTAGAATACCAGCTTGAAATCATGATTACTTGGAGGATTCAAGTCCTTAATCAAGTCTGAAGGAGTATCGAATATAATCGAGTTATGGACAATTGAACTCTGATGCAGTTTTTTCAAAGAATTCAAAGACTGCTGAGAATCAAACTCTTTCAGGTACTTCCCAACACTAATGACAATGAAAGTTTTCCTAAAAGGTTCGAAATCATGTAAAAAAATCGATTCATCTTCTGGATATGATGAGCTATATTCATACATTATCTTACCGTGAGGGTAAGACTGAGGATTGAAATACTGCGATTCGGGAATTGGTGGTATATCAAGCAATCTGATCTCATCTGTAGATCGTATAAGATCAAAGTATCTTTCAAAATCAACTTTTGAACATCCGTTCACTGGTACAACCAATACCTTAACTCTTGCAGGAGCCGTATACCCATATCGATCTATCATGGTGACACTTGCGATTGGGTCTGTTTGCCTTCTATCCACAGGGTCAATTCCAGTTCTTTCTTAACTTATTCCCCTTCCAGCTATTTATTTACATGGTGTTTCTGTCTCGAAGAGAGACAAACGTCCAGTTTGACGATCTCGATGTACGGGTCTTTCGTGTTTTGAAGTAAGTGTCGTGCGAAAACATTTTGATATTCTTTGTTTCGGGAGGCAAAAAAAAGAGGTATAGCGAACAGATTGAAGACCTTGACAAAAGAGTAACAAGGGCATTGAGTATATTAGATAACTAGATAGCAGTGATAAATACGATCATCGAGCCAATTATTGGGGAACAGAACAGAATTGAAATAACAGAATATATAATCGAAATATGGCAGGATTAAGTTTTGATAACTATCAAAGAAATAACTATTTGACCACCCAAGGGTTTGGTGCACCAAAGGCCACATCTACGGGTACTACAATTGTTGGATGTAAGTTTAAAGGAGGAGTTGTGATTGCCGCCGATACTAGAGCCACTGCTGGTCCTATCGTTGCTGATAAGAATTGTGAAAAATTACATCGATTAGCTCCAAGAATCTGGTGTGCTGGTGCTGGTACTGCTGCTGATACTGAAATGGTTACTCAATTGATTGCCTCCAATTTAGAATTACATTCATTATATCAAAGTCGTAAACCAAGAGTTATTACTGCTTTAACATTATTAAAACAACATTTATTTAAATATCAAGGTCATTTAGGAGCATATCTTATTTGCGCAGGGGTCGATCCAACAGGAGCACATTTGATGTCGGTTCAAGCTCATGGATCAACTGACATTGGGTCTTATCAGTCATTAGGATCTGGTTCTTTAGCTGCCATGGCAGTTTTAGAAACTGAATGGAAAGAAGATTTAACAAAAGAAGAAGCCATGAAATTATGTGCTAGTGCAATCGAAGCCGGTATCTGGAATGATTTGGGTTCCGGTTCAAATGTCGATCTTTGCGTTATGGAAGTTGGTAAAGATGCTGAATTACATAGAAACTACTTGACTCCAAACGTTAGAAGTGAAAAGGCTAGATCTTATAAATTCCCAAGAGGTACCACTGGGGTCTTGAGACAGAGTATCCGTGATATAGTAGACGTCGAAGAAACCGTGATACCTTTAGGTGGGGATGCAATGGAAGTTGATGCTTAAATAGTTTAATAAAAAGATAGTAACAATAATCCTGGTTTACGGGTGTAGCAACGGTTGATTTCTAGATTTTTCCACTGTAGAAAGTTTTGAAAAACTTTGGCCAACTATTTATATGGAGAAGAATACTCTACTTTAGATACTAACAAATCAAGAAACATGGTTGTACACAATCCTAACAATTGGCATTGGGTCGATAAGAACTGTACCAGCTGGTCCAAGGACTATTTCAATGAGAAAGTGGTTGGATTAAGTGTTGTCACTGAAGAAAATACTTCGGTTGGGGTTACTTCTCTTCTGTCATTAGAAGGAGACGTTGAAGTTTGTCAACGTAAAGGTAAAGTGATATCAATTTTTGATTTGAAATTGACCTTAACCATTGGAGGATACAGTGAAGATGAAAAAAATAAAAAGGGCGAATTTAAGGGTTCGATTATAGTTCCTGAGTTGGCTTATGATACTGAACCAGAAGAGCTCCAATTTGATATCAGCATATATAATGAAAACAAAGAAAACGAAAAGATGAGAAAAGTCATCAAGAGTTACTTAATACCTAAATTGAGAGACGTTTTATCGAACTTTGGTCATGACTTAATTGTCACCCATAGTTCCGATATTCAATTAGAATCAGATAAAGTTAATTCGACTTATACTAAAGCAAACCAAACTGGTAATCAAACCGCCGCCCCACAAACAAAACCGGTTCCATCCAAATCTACTGCCACTCCCGCTCCATCTGCTCCAGTGACCAATTCTAACGTACCAAGGTACAATACCTCCACGTTACATTTGGAACCCGATTTCAACACCACTGCCGAACAGTTGTACATCACCCTATTGGATGGCCAACGTGTTATGGCCTGGTCTAGGTCAGTTCCAGAAATCGAATCTTTCCCTCCAAAGGAAGGTAGTTCGTTCAAATTATTTGGTGGGTCTATAAGTGGTAGATTTCTCAAGTTGGTTCCTAACGAACGTATTGTTCAATTATGGAGATTGGAAGACTGGAAATCTGGCCATTACGCCGAGTTAGACATCCAGTTCAAGCAAGGTGCTGGTGAAACCAAAATGGTTGTCAAATGGTCTGGTATTCCAATTGGTGAAGAAGAAAGAGTCAAGGATAACTTCGAAAACTACTATATCAGATCCATCAAAATTACCTTCGGTTTCGGTGCTGTACTCTAATCATATCCTATCTACATAACTATATATCTATCTATACATCTATCTATACATCTATATATATATAATACTACGTTTGATGGTTGCAAGATTCGGATCTTTTAACCTTAGGCGCGGCTTTTTCCTGAAAAATTCCGCACTACCTTTTGCTGAATCCGGTATAAAAACCCCCAGCTCTCTAGCCCTCACGCACGACCCGGGTGTGATTACTAACCCGGATTCCTTCACCAAATCAAGCTAAAGAAAGGATAGTTTTTTTTACTTAGCGCAAACAAAGGTTATCAAAAAGCCCATTTGAAAAATTTCGATATATAAGGGTTGACAACTTCCTTAAAGTTTAATCAATTTTCTTTTCCCTAACTATAATTTCAATTCGTATACTGTCCATATAATGTCCGACACCACTGGTAAAGTACGTATCAATTCGTTGAAAAACGGGAAAACGAAAAGAAGAGAAAAAATGAAGAAGAAGAAAGAAAAAGTGATTGAAAATTGGCAATTGGCAATTGAATTACAACTTATACCTTTGAAGGTATAACCTTGGAGGTTATACTTTGTTGCACTTCAATTTTCTTTTTTTTTTTTCAGGCTTTCTCCTTTTTTTTTTTTTTTTTTGCAACATACTAACTTGAACAGACCATTACTTGTAAAGCTGCTGTTGCTTGGGAAGCCGGTAAACCATTGTCTATTGAAGATATTGAAGTTGCTCCACCAAAAGCACACGAAGTTCGTATCAAAGTCTTACACACTGGTGTTTGTCACACTGATGCTTATACTTTGAGTGGATCTGATCCAGAAGGTGCTTTCCCAGTTGTTTTGGGTCATGAAGGTGCTGGTATTGTTGAATCTGTTGGTGAAGGTGTTACTAATGTTAAAGTTGGTGATTCAGTTGTTGCATTATACACTCCTGAATGTAAAGAATGTAAATTTTGTAAATCTGGTAAAACCAATTTATGTCAAAAAATTAGAGTTACTCAAGGTCAAGGGGTTTTACCAGATGGTACTTCAAGATTTAAATGTAAAGGTAAGGATTTATTACATTTTATGGGATGTTCTACTTTTTCTCAATACACTGTTGTTGCTGATATTTCTGTTGTTGCCGTTAATCCAGAAGCTAAACCAGATAGAACTTGTTTATTAGGTTGTGGTATTACCACTGGTTACGGTGCTGCCACCATCACTGCCAATGTTCAAAAAGGTGATAACGTTGCTGTTTTCGGTGCCGGTTGTGTTGGTTTATCAGTGGTTCAAGGTGCTTTAGAAAGAAAAGCCAATAAAATCATTGTTGTTGATATCAATGACAAGAAGAAGGAATGGGCCGAAAAATTCGGTGCCACCGATTTTGTTAATCCAACTACCTTACCTGAAGGTACTACTATTGTTGATAAATTGGTTGAAATGACCGATGGTGGTTGTGATTATACTTTTGATTGTACTGGTAATGTTCATGTCATGAGAAATGCTTTAGAAGCTTGTCATAAAGGTTGGGGGGTTTCTATCGTTATTGGTGTTGCTGCCGCTGGTAAAGAAATTTCTACCAGACCTTTCCAATTGGTTACTGGTAGAGTTTGGAAAGGTGCTGCCTTTGGTGGGGTTAAAGGTAGATCCCAATTACCTGGTATCGTTGATGACTACATGGAAGGTAAATTAAAGGTTGATGATTTCATCACTCATAGACATCCTTTAGAAAAAATCAATACTGCTTTTGATGATATGCACGCTGGTGATTGTATCAGAGCCGTTATTGAACTTTGAAGCCAGCAGCCAACGCTCATGAATTCAAAACTATAAATGAATCTTAATACATGTATTTATCTACTCTCTTTAATTCATTTTCCGTAGTATTTATTCGAATTTCCTCTAATGCGTTGGGCGCAAAATAAATTATTGAAATTCGACAAACCAATCTTTGTAAGTTGCAAAAACCAATTCTAGCTTGTAACAGCTTCACGAAAAGTTTTAATTGAAGTTTGAAACACTACCAATTTAACCCCATGAGTGGGAATTCCCCTTTCACGCGTAAAGGAGCTAAACTCTAAATAACAATACAAAATAGTTGCGAAGTCGATTCGGTTAGTTATGACAATACAAATACTCGATTTTTCTAGTTACTACATCATGAAATATATTTAGTAATATTTCATCTTTTTTGTAATGAAACATAGTTTCCAATTAGCAACCTTATTCCCATATTCGTCTTGATTGTATAGCCAATTGGACACATGGTGCCTTAGTAAACCGTTTTCAGTCAATTATAGTACCCAGTCGGACGGACCCCCAGCGAGGATGCCTCCGCTTGGAAAAAATAATACTACGTAGTGGTGGAAGCTTCCAAAGCCTCCGTGAAGTAACAACTTGATGATGTTCTTATTTGATGATGTCCTTATTTTATGATGGATGTAATAGAGGTGTTTTGGTGCTGGTTAAGCTTCGCGATGCTGAACCTTTTTTCTTTCGCTTCTCATTTCTTCATTACAACAGACGCCATTAATTAAGCTCTCAGACAAACAAATGATTTGTGCCAGATATGTTCATAGTGACCTCAGGTACATCAAAATAGAATAACAAAGGAGGTGGATTGTATGTGATGCAAATAATCTACCTTAATTTTACCACCAGGACCCTATTTCTGCTTGACAACGGCCTCGAGAACTCCTTTTTAGGTAAATTTCGCGTTTGTTTCTAAACCTTTGAATTGAGTATTTGTTTTAGCAGCAAAAAAAACTAGGCTGGAGATGGCTGGCAATTTTTACAATCTGCCTTTGAAGACAGGGTTTATAATGGGATAGATGATGAGCGATGAATCGATGCATGAGTGCAATGGGGTAGTTTCAATAACGGTTTGGAATAAGGCCAAAAAAGAACCAAGAGAGATCTGCTTTCAGTCGAGGGCCAGCGCGTTCTTTGGATGCAAAGCATGTTACGATAATAGAGAAGATTCAAGATGACGCATGTCCAACTACTCTACAACCAAACCTTCTGCTACTGTAGCATTTGTAAAGCTGTTCTACGGTTGCGTGCATTGTGCATCAATTATTCCTTTTCAATATTATTTATTGTGATTGTTCTTTTGTTTTATTATTATTCTTTCAATTATATGAACAGATTTGGCGTGCTATGTCCCTTCCATTTTGGCATTAGTTGTGGAACCAAGACACAGTGGGTTTCAACGGTGCTTGTGAACTGATTTCTTTGATCAAGCTGATTTGATGGGCATTCAAAAATTATAAATTATCATGGATTTCTCTTAAATTTTCATCATACTTTTTATTTTTCAATCTTCATTAACATTCCTTTCTCTAATAAACAGCTTCCCAACTACTGTCATTCCTTGATACTCTCTCAACCCTAGTCATTCCTTACACTCAAGCTCTAGTCATTCCTTCATTATATTTGTCACTCCTTAATTTAATAACTCCCTAACTTAGTCACTCCTTATTATTTTCAAAATGAATACTCAAAGTTTTATTCTACTTATTTCTTTTCTTATTAGCAAAGTTTTTGCTTTCGATGCCTCTTCTAGTAATAATGTCGCTGTTTATTGGGGTCAGGATTCCTATGGTAGCGAAGAAAGTTTAGATACTTATTGTGAATCCGATGATGTTGATATTGTTCTTTTATCTTTCCTTTACAACTATCCAAATAACTTAGGTTATTCTTTTTCAAGTAAATGTTCTTCAGATTCTACTAGTGGATGCCTGGATGTTGGATCTTCAATTAAGAAATGTCAATCTAATAATAAATTGGTCCTTCTTTCTTTAGGTGGGGCCTCTGGTAGTTACAGTTTATCTTCTGATCAAGAAGGTAAGGATTTTGCTGATACTTTATGGAAAACTTTTGGTAATGGTGATGGCGGTAATAAACCATTTGGTGATGATGTTTCAGTCGATGGTTTTGATTTCGATTTAGAAAATAAACAACAAACTGGTACTGCTGCCTTAGCTAAAGCCTTAAGATCTAAATTCGATGAAGATTCCTCTAAAACTTATTATTTATCTGCTGCTCCTCAATGTGTTTATCCAGATGAATCAGTTGGTGATATCTTAAAAGAAGCTCAAATTGATTTTGCTTTCATTCAATTCTACAATAATCCTTGTAGTTTAGATAAATCTTTCAATTGGGATACTTGGACTGATTTTGCTTCCAATGATTCTCCAAATAAAGATATTAAACTTTTCATTGGTTTACCTGGTGCTTCAAGTTCTGCTGGTTCTGGTTACATTGCTCCAAATCAATTAAGTGGAAAAATTACTAGTGATATCAAATCTAATAAAAACTTTGGTGGTATCTCTCTTTGGGATGCTTCTTCTGCCTTTGGTAATAAAGATGGTGGTAACACTTTTGTTTCTTCAGTTAAGCAAGTTCTTGGTGGATCTAGTTCTGGCTCTAGTTCTGGTTCTGGATCAAGCTCTAGCTCTAGCTCTAGCTCTAGCTCTACTTCCACTTCTGCTTCTACTTCCACTGGAACTACTGGAACCACCAGTTCTGCTAATACTAATGCTGCCTCTTCCACTCAAGGTGCACAAGGTCAAAGCCAAGGTCAAGGTCAAGGCCAACAAGGACAACAAGGACAACAAGGACAAGATCAAAGTCAAAATCAACAAGGACAAGGCCAAAGTCAAGGTCAACAAGGTCAAGGTCAACAAGGTCAAGGTCAACAAGGTCAAGGACAACAAGGACAAGGTGCAGCCACTTCATTGGCAGCAGCCGCTACTACCTACAACGGCGGAGCTTCTCAAACTGCACAAGCATCCCAAGGTGTTCCAACAACCTTGAGAACCATGACTGTTACCAACACTAAATACATGACCTCCACTGTTCAAGGTTCTCCAACCACTCTTGCAAGTACATCAACCAAAACTTACGATGACGGTATGTACAAAGGTAATGAATATTATATGACCCACAAAAATGACAATAACGGTCAATGGAATCAATAGATTTTTTATAATTAGCATAACCTTTATACGATTTTCAAAAGTTAGTTTCATTTCTCTTATTTTTTGTTTATGAATTATGTACTTGTTTAGTTACTTTTTTCAAATCTGTAGATATCATGTAAGTAGCTGCCAGTGGAGATCCATCCGGAAGCCTTTTAGAAGGGATTGTGCCTTTTCATTCATATAAACCGAATTCAAATCTCCCCCAAGCCAATTTTTCAAATCATAAGGGTTCCCCGACGATTCGAGAGTTAGTGGGGATAACTTGAAGTGAATTATAGGAACATCAGTTGAATCTATTTGCGATTGACCTTGTTTTGTTAAGGGGAATGGAGAAAACAAAAAGAAGAAAGTGTTATTGGCTTCGTGCTTATTTTTTATATGATAATTGTATATACCGGGGATTTCTCTTATAGTTGAAGCATTAATTTTTTTTCTATAGTTTTTACATTGGACCAAGATATTTAAATAAAGTTCCTTCCCGTTATTTAATGACTTTTTGCTCAAACGATCAATCAGCTTTCCATTTAAGTTTTCCAATTCAAAGTCAACGTACGGTTGTAAATTCCATTTCCCATAGATATCGACCCCATTATCAAAAGCACCACCGATTCTGTTTAGCTCAAGACAATTGAGTTTAGTTTCAAGAAAGTGTTTAGTAGCAAATTCGTATAAAGTGCCTTTGAAAACTTTCGAGTCCATGGCTACTTTATTCCTGGAGCAGTAATCAAAGTAGGATTGAACATCGCGAGCCAATGAGAGTTTTTTACAAGCACCAACAGAAACACGGCACGGTCGTATCCTTGGAAGAACAGACCTGGAAGTCAATGCAAGCATTATGGGAAAGACTCTGGTGAATTTTCCATTCGATAAGCTTTAAGATGGGTGTGTGTAAAGGTAAAAATGGAGAAGAAAAAAAGTATGCTTGACAGATATCATTAGAAATTCATCTACACTATTTAATCTACTGCATTTCTTAGATGATTGTTATCAGGGCCCTTCTTGTATTGATATTTGCCGGGCTTATTGCTGGGGATGATACGGTGACGGTAGACATCTACGCCCAAACTGCAGAATCCAAACACGACTTGATAAGTTTCGTATACGATAAATCAAGCCAATCCAGTGTTGTATTGAAGGAAAATGACAATTTAGCAAGGCAAGAGTATTGCATTGGTACTAGCTATAAGTCCTTAGGATGCTTCAACTACATGAGTCTCGATACCGTTAGGGATAAGCTGGTACAATTACAATTGAATCAAGAAGGAGACATCGAAAGACTCAGCTTGATCAGTGGGGCCAACGATAGAATCGTGTTGAAGCCATACGAGAGCCATCCGGTGCCCAACTTAAAGCCAATTGGTGCTAAGGGCCAAAAACCGAAAAAGGAGCCAACCAAGAAAGTCGACGAAAATGGACAAGAGATTGAAGAGGATGACCGTTCATGGATACAGAAAAACTGGATGTATGTGGTCCCCCCATTATTGATCCTATTCATGAGTTTACCTGCCGACGAGCCCCAACCAAAGTAGTACGTTATCAATTACACGAATATCATTAGTATAAAAGTTGTAGTTTTTCTAGATTATGCTTAAAAACTGCAAATTCATCGAAAACCCTACAAAGAAAGCCCCATTTGGGGAACCACCCAACCCAGCTGTTGTACCAAACGCCAACACCACTACCACAATGTACTACCAGAACATACTACCAGAACGTTACAACTTCATGTCCTGCCGGCCTTCATGAAATAAAACCCGCACACCATTTTTTTGCAACAATACAAAGACCACAGGATACTTACGTATTGATGGATATAAATAGTACCTAACTAACAAATTATTAGTGAATTATAAATAGTGAATTATAAATAGTAAATTATAGTGAATATGAATAAACTATATGAATAAATTGAATCAATAGTTAACAGTGAAGACAGGAGCCAACCGAGCGAAACACCCAGTGCACCACCAATGTCGCGCAGAGCGACATCCAAAAAAGGTACGGAGGCACAATGTCGCACCACATCCCGTAGGTACGGGCGCATCAACGCACCCGTACACAAGGTTACCCGGCACCGCCCGCTGGAATCAGCGAATCAGAAACCGAACATTGCTCGATTACTCAATAACTTCTCCTGCACCCACCGACTCCGAACAAAACCCATACAAAAAGGTCAAACTGGGGGAAAGCCCATACAAAATCGCACCCAAAGAGCAGTGCTAACAAAAGGAGCCAATGAAAAAAAGTTAATCTGGATATTGTAAGCTGCTGGTACAAAAAAAAAATATACAGTGGATGAAGCTTCGTTTTCACCAGTCTTTATACTTTATAAGTCTTTATACACCTATATACACCTTTCTCTATATCTAAATTGGGAGACTATGTTGGCTAGAAGTACCATATTACGAGCTTCGTCTCGTCGTTTTCTTTCTTCTAGTAGTAGAATGATGTCGGATGTATCAGTTACTGTTGATGGTAGAACAGTTAATATTGAAGCCGGAAGTTCTATTATTCAAGCTGCTGATAAGGCTGGGGTCACTATACCACGTTACTGTTACCACGATAAGTTGGCTATTGCCGGTAATTGTCGTATGTGTCTTGTTGATGTTGAAAGAATGCCAAAATTGATTGCATCATGTGCCATGCCAGTGCAAAACGGTATGATTGTCCATACTGATTCAGAAAGAATTAAAAAGGCAAGAGAAGGGGTTACTGAAATGTTATTGGAAAACCATCCGTTGGATTGTCCAGTTTGTGATCAAGGTGGTGAATGTGATTTACAGGATCAATCCCAAAGATACGGTAGTGATCGTGGTCGTTTTAAAGAATTAATGGGTAAAAGAGCAGTTGAAAATAAACCAATTGGTCCTTTGGTTAAAACTTCCATGAACCGTTGTATTCATTGTACCAGATGTGTTCGTTTTATGAATGATGTTGCTGGTGCTCCAGAATTTGGTACTTCTGGTAGAGGTAACGATTTACAAATTGGTACTTATATTGAAAGAAATATTAATTCTGAAATGTCCGGGAATATCATTGATTTATGTCCTGTCGGGGCTTTAACTTCAAAACCTTATGCTTTTAGAGCAAGACCTTGGGAATTGAAAAGAACCGAAACTATCGATGTCTTTGATGCAGTTGGTTCTAATATTAGAGTCGATGCTAGAGGTATTGAAGTTATGAGAGTTTTACCTAGATTAAATGATGAAGTTAATGAAGAATGGATCTCGGATAAAAGTAGATTTGCTTGTGATGGTTTGAAAACTCAACGTTTAACCACTCCTTTAATTAGAAATGGTGATAAATTCGAAGTTGGTACTTGGGATGAAGCCTTATCAACTATTGCTGCTGCTTACTCTAAAATTAAACCTCAAGGTGATGAATTAAAAGCCATTTCCGGTGCTTTATCCGATGTTGAATCAATGGTTGCTTTGAAAGATTTAATTAATAGATTAGGTTCAGAAAATGTCACTACCGATGTTAAACAAGCTTCTGATATTCACGGGGTTGATTTCAGATCGAATTTCATCTTTAATTCCACCATTGATGGTATTGAAGACGCCGACCAAATCTTATTAATTGGTACTAACCCAAGACACGAAGCCGCCACTTTAAACACTAGAATTAGAAAAGTTTGGTTAAGACAAGAATTGGATATCGGTCATATCGGTCAAGACTTTGATTCTACTTTCGATAAACAACATTTCGGTACCGACGTGAAAGCTTTGGAAAAAACTTTGAAAGGTGAATTTGGTTCAAAATTATCTAAAGCTTCAAATCCTTTAATCATTGTTGGTTCTGGTGTTGCTGAATCTGAAGACGCTGCCGCCATCTATAAATTAGTTGGGGAATTCGCTTCTAAACATTCAAACTTTAATACTCCTGATTGGAATGGGGTTAACTTATTACATCGTGAAGCTTCTCGTGTTGGTGCCTTAGATGTGGGATTCACTAACTTTAATTCTACCAATACTAAACCAAAATTTGTTTACTTATTGGGTGCTGATGAAATTAAAAATAAAGATATTCCAAAAGATGCTTTTGTCGTTTATCAAGGTCATCATGGTGATTTAGGTGCTTCTTTTGCCGATGTCATCTTACCTGGTTCTGCTTACACTGAAAAATCAGCTACTTACGTCAATACTGAAGGTAGAACTCAAATTACTAGAGCCGCAACTAACCCTCCTGGTGTTGCTCGTGAAGATTGGAAAATCGTTAGAGCTTTGTCAGAATATTTGGGGGCTACTTTACCTTATGATGACTTATACGCTATAAGATCAAGATTAGGCCAAATTGCTCCTCATTTAGTTAGACACGACGTTATCGAACCAGTCTCTAACGATATTGCCCTCATTGGTTTCAACGAATTAGTTAACAAAAACAAATCAGCTAAACTCATTGGTGCTCCTTTGAAAAACCCAATCGATAACTTTTACTTCACCGATGTCATTTCAAGATCTTCTCCAACCATGGCTAAATGTATTTCTTCTTTTGGTGCCAAGATTGACAAAATCAAAGATGAAAAACCTGATCTTAATGATATCTAATTAAATGATTAAACTAAATTCAAAAAATTACCAAAAAAAAAAAATCAAAAAAAAAAATCTGTTCATACTTTTGCATAATTTCACTACATTAACCACCCTTTCTTCCTATTTATTCATAGATAAATTGAAATATTAATAAAAAAAAAACTTTTACTATAATCCTTTATTTTTCTTCATTTTTTAAACTTGTATTTGTCTTGATATTCACCTTTTACCCAAAAAAGAACTTGTCCATGCTCTACCCTTCTCTTCTATATATTAAGTTATTTATTTTCTCTTGTTATAATAAAAGCATTTTGTTCAGTATTTAAATTTATATTTCAATGATTTTTCTTTCTCTTTAGATAAGGTCAGGTACTGCACCTAAGCTTATTAGTTTTCAATCGGCTTTCCGATTCAACAAGACTTCAAAGTTTTTTCAAAGCTTCAATTCGATAGCTATCTTCGTTTCCAAAATCACTTACCAATTAATGTAAGGTGTGTGATAATGAGTCAGGATGCGCCAGAAAAAGGATCCAAGGATTTCGCCAGTAAATGGAGACTGGTGAAAAGTTGTGCAAGATGTCACCGATTGAAAGTTAAATGTATCTTCGAAGACCCAACTTATTCAACATGTGTCAGATGCTTTTCAATTGGTGTTGAATGCTCCCCCCATCATGATCCCACGGCAAAATTTGCTAGAAAATTGAATAGAAAATCCAAGAATATTGATGATCCTTTGAGTAAAGCTATATCCTCATTAAAAGAAGTTCAAACAGCACTATCATCATTGAAATCAGATGACTTAAAGCATCAAGACACAAAGAAATTGACCGATTTGACAACGGTTTTCACCTCTTTGGCTTATACAATAGAAAATGTAACTGGAAATAATCAAATAAGTGCTACGGCTGATATTGCTAAATCGTCAGTTTATCCAAAAATTGGGTTTGATAAGAATCTAGCTAGGGAATTGATATATACTCATAAAGCATTATCTGAGGAGGAAGCCAAAAGAAGGTTCCAATATTTCATCAATGATATTCTTTGTTATTATCCGATAATTGTATTTTCCGAACAAGAAACTGACTTTGATTATAGCTTGAATCATGCACCCTTAGTATTGATGTCTTGCATTTTTGTAACAACTTTAAATGATACTGGATTGTCCGATACAACAGGAGAAGGTTTAGATTTCCGTTCGTTGAATAAAATGTTGATTTATTATTTAGACGAGTTTATTGCTTACTTCTCTTTAATAAATCCAAGGGTTGTTAATCATCATTTGATTATTACTTGCATTATCCTTTCTCAATGGTGTTGTGTACCACAAAGTCCAGACCATTTTAAAAGTCAAATTCAATTATTTACCGGGGTTGCACTTTCAAGATGTATAGATATCGCTTCAAAGCTTAACCCAAAATGCCCGAACATGATGATTGATAACTCAAAAGAGAGAATCGAAGTTCGTATCTTATTAACAATATATTGTTGTTGTCGATCACTAGAGTTTCCATTACCCAAGTACAAGATTCTCCCATGGTCCGATAACTATGAGAAAGCTGTTGATATATTATTGTCTTCAAATAAAGTGAATGGATTCCCAAAAAGACAAGAAAGATATATTTGTTACTTTTCCAAGATTGTTCATTTAGTTCAAGAAATGTTAGAAGTTCAATCTCTCACTTTGAAAGTTTCGACTGACTCAAGCGATGATTCAGATCCAATGTTTCAAAGAATGTGGGGTCCTGGACCAAGTTCAACAATTGGGATAAGGTCTATTCTAGAGGCCTATGAAAAAAAATTACATCAGACTTTTGCTGATAGTGGATTTATGGTTGACGATCAGAAGTCTGGTAGAATTCCAAGGGAAAAGTATTTACTTTCTTTAATGTATTATCAAGCATTAATGATTGTTTACGATAATTTAATTAGTGGATATCTATATAGCAAAAAAGCAGCATTCATGCAACCTGAATCAAGCTCAATCTTTAACGAAATGAATTCATTAGCTTGTATGAGAGACATTGCCAAATTGATAAAGCTTACAGAAAGTCTTTTGAATTCGTTTATCATGCTATGTGAAGAAACGATTAATTTACCAACTTATTTCTTTTATAGGGCATTGCGGGCATTGGTCACTCTTATTAGAATGCAGTTGTTAATGAAATCACAGATATTTTCCAATACTGCCCCCAATAATAGTGAATTGAATGGCAATGTGGAGACCTATTTCGAAAAATTAACATCGATAGTAAATGACGGCGTGACAAAACACGATCTGTACAACCTAAGAAACATCAGTCCCATATTGCATAAAATTTCGATTTGGATTAAAGTATGCAATGGCTATAATACTAATACATCAACAACCAACCAAAACAATGGAACAACTAAATCCAATGCCAACGTTGATTTTATAAAACTTACTGATATGAGTAAGGATACAGAAATCCAAAATTTGGGACTTCCAAAAACCAAAGATTCCAGTAAGTATCTTACCAAAAGAAGAAGACTAGACAATAGTGTTTCTTTAGTGCGTCTGCAAGGGTCCAGTCAAAGTAATATGCAACAAATTTCAAAAGCTAATAACGTTCTGGACTTGGTAAACCCCGAAAGCCCCGTTTCTCAATCGCTAGAAGTTGATGAATATGTTAAATCGCCAAAGGGCCCATTTTCATCGAGATTTATCGATGATCCCGCAGATGCTACAAACAGTTTAAACACCTTCTCTATTCAAGAAATTTTTAGGGAAATCGACACCGATGTCTTGAGTTTTTTGGATCCGGTAGATCAATCTTATTTTAACGATGGAATTAATTTTCCATTTGATACAGACGAACAATTCACTACAAACTGATATTATAAATGAAATATTAAATAAAAATGTATAGTCACGTAACATTCATTATTAGAATTTAAATTCTTTACGTTGTTTTGTAGGTTTGTTGTCGGCCTTTTCTTTTTCTGGAGAAATTGTAGTATCCTTTCCATCTTGAGCCAATTCATAAGTTTGGACATTTTTGAGTAGACCATCACTATTACCTTCTGCTGTATTCTCTTTGAGAATGGTATACAATTGCTTAGGACCAGAATCTTCTTGCACGTCAGGCAGCTTGTTTGTCAGCGGCATAGTTTTAATACGAGAATACTCTGTTATCTCGACTTTTTCTGCATCTTGCCCATCATCCTTCTCTTCTTCAGAAGTCTGGAATCCTTCTTCTTCAACTTCGTCTTCATCATCCTCGGCCAGGTCTTCTTCTTCCTCCGATTCTTCGCCCTCTTCTGGATGACCCCAAAGCGATTCATTCAATGGTAAAGGAGCTATTTCATTTCCATTTTCATCAGCGACAAAATAGCCCGAGTTTTTATACTCACAATCTAAACCAGGTATAATCAAGTGTTCGTACGCTGGTGGCTTACCGATTTCTCTCATTATATTGAGCCACGGAGGAGGGAACGTTAGGTTATTCTCAGACATACCCAATGCATGTCTTAGCGACTGAGATACTTTTCCTGGCTTTATATTCATGATTTCATTAATAAATTCATCACTAGATTCTTTACCTTCAAAGAAAACGTCACCATAACCGGTGAGTCTTGGTTTTGTTTGAAATTTGAAAAATGCATCATGTAATTTCTGATAATCGATATCAAGCTTCCCCATTTTTGGCTGAACTCTTTCTCTTTGTTGCTGTTTCAAAGTCAGGTCATCTCCAGTATTTCTCATTTCTTGAATGTTAGTATCTTGAATGAATTTAGGAAGTTGGAAAGGTAAACGTTCGATTCCTCTCTTGGACGCTAAGTATTCTCTTTTACTGGACCAATGTGATGGCACCTGTACAGTATTGAAATGGGATTTGAGTCTCACCAAGAAATACGGATCAGGAGCATCAACGTCGTTCAATTCGACCACCTGCGGTCTGGAAATAGATGCCTTTAATGATGAAAGAGGAATTTTATTAATCTTCCGTAGTTGTCTTTTCGAAATTACTTCTTCTCCTTCATCCTCGTCTTCACTTTCATCTTCCTTATCAGAATCACCCCAAGTTTCTTCAACTAATTCATCATTGATGAATGTTTCATTTTCCGGCTTCTTTGGTTTTTCGTCTTCAGTATTTGAACCATTGAATTTGCTGAACACGCTCGAGAACCGTGAATAAAGCTCGTCGTTTTCTAGAATCAGCATACCGTTCAGATCGTCGACTGTGTCATTATCTCCATCTTTCGTTATAGTACTGGAGGGTCTTTTCGATAGAAGTTCATCGGACTTACTTTTTGTCTCGTTCTTCGGGTTCGTCTCATTCAACTTTCGTAGTTTGGCCCTTCTCCCTTCTAATTTGATTTTTACTTCTTTTCTCCTTTGCCATTATCACCGAGTCGTATCCCTAAGGTTTATCAAGAAGCTATCACGATGGCTCTTCACTAGTTTTTTCTATTTTATTTTTTTTTTTTTCATCTTCTATCAAAAGCGCACTGTACGATTAGCTACTATTAAATATGTAAAAACTTAGTTCTTATATATACATGTGTATTGTCATTAGTCATAGGCAAGTATAGTGAGTATAGTGAGAGGCAATGGTTGGTTATACCCAGTTTCAATTATTTTTTATTTCCTGTTCCAACTGACTGATTTGTTTGGTCAATTTGTCAATTCTTTTATTGATTTCATCATCGTTTTTATCGACCTTCTCCAAAACAGATTTCAATTTGGATTCTATGTCACGAGCAATGTCAAAGATCGTGCTATCGGGAGTGGGGTCTGGAGAGTTCTCTTTCGAGGTTATCGATTTATCATCAACTTTGTTATTTTTGGTGAGCTCTCCACTGTCCAAATGAGGTGTAGTAAGACCAGAAACACCGGCAGATTCTGCTTGACTGCTTCCTGAACTGCTTCTATCCGTTTGCATTTCTTCAAAGTTGCAATCTCCAAAATTCAAGGCTTAAAGATAAATGTAGTTTGTTTTGAAAGTATTCTGATGGTTTTTTTTCGTTTTTTTTATCTCAGTGAGGAAAAATAAGATTAGGTGGTTTCTTTCAATTGGGGTTATCAACTAAGTCGTATTCGAGAACGATGGCATTGAAGGTGATATATCAGATACTAGTGGCTCTGCTAGCCGCATGCTCGGTGGGAGCACTCGACACAGAGGTGGTTGGGTCGTTATATAACATCAAATACCATTATGCCCGTATACCTGAAAAAATGGCTGATCAGCTCAGTCGAAATCACGCTCAGGATTCATATGGGGTAACTTTTGAAAAACTCAAGATCAGTAAAGATGGGGAAGAGAAAGAGTATCTTTGTTCATTCCCTCCTAATAGAGAAGAGTATAGTACAGAAGAACTACTAGAAGGATCTGGCAATGACACTTCGAGTGATTCCAGAGAGATGAACGATAAGCTACTAAGTGATGCAATAAAGGAAATCGAAAAGTCTTTCCCCAAGAACCAATGTGTATTTGCGTACGACTTGAATGCTGGGTATTGGACTTATGCTTATTGTTATGGTGATAAGATCATACAGTATCATGAAAGTGCCCCAGTTTATTCAAGATCTAAGGCCCATAAAGCCGCTTTCCCTGATTATGTATATACGTTGGGACGACACGCAAACCATTCTATGGACGAGGTGAAGATTGAAAACCAGGGTAAGGATCACCCATATCTTATGAATCCCGATGACTTTAAAATCGAAGACTACGACGAGAGTCCATTTCTTGCAAACGTTGTTCAACCAAGAACTCATAATAAGCAAAAGATCATAAAGCACAGAATTGGGAACGGTGCAACGTGTGATTTGACAAATGAGCCCAGAACAATCGATGTTGTCTATAAATGTGATCCTAATAATAATCGGGGCAAGCCAGAGATATCGGCAGTTAATGAAGTTAAGACATGTCAATACGAAATGATCATCAATACCCCAAGACTTTGTTTGATGGACGAATTTGTTCCTCATAACATTGTCGAGGATAAAATAGTTGATGTTGATTGCAAGCTTATATCTCGGGATTTAACTCCCAAAGATGATTCTTTTGATTTTTATCAGTACCTGGAAGAAACCCCTTCAGACAGATTCCCAGTCCCCAAGGACTATAAGATCACTTTAACCGACTTCAATCTTGGCTCAATCGGGAATGGTTTTTACTTTGGTCTGATAAAAGAAAACCCCAATACTGATAATTTATATTTCAATTTCCGTCATGTCATTGTCTATAATGGGTTTTTCGAATCTCTTCACGATCTTTTGAAAAAAGTCGGCTCTACAATTGGGAACCGTCTTGACGTAATTCTTGCTCCTGTCTTCCATGATGATAAACAAAGACCTTTGGCTTGGAATGATACCTTCTCCCTATGGTTCGAGCTCTACGATTTCAACGGTGACTTCATCACCTTGGCTAGACTAGAAAGAGACGGGACTTCAGAAACTCAGTTTTTGTCGGTGACTTTGGTTGACCACGAAACAATGTTAGATCAAGATGGTGACCCGGTTGAATTTGACCTTTCCAATTTCCAAGCCCCAAACGATGCCTGGAATTTCGAGTTCTACCAGGAAGGTGAACGGACCCAAGAGACTACACCCGTGGATCAATTAACCAATATTGTAGAGCAATTAATAGTCGAGCCCGAAGTCGTTGTTGAAACAGTCACAGTGACAGAAACAGTCAATCCCAACGACCTACAAGCCACCCAGAACGCGGAGGACGACGTGGTCCTTGAATTCGAACACGACGAACTATAAGTATATACTTGTATATATAGAGATGAATAGATATATCAAGATTGTATGAATTTGCAGTAAGATCTGGCATGTACTGAATATTACGCGTGAATCGGGGCCATTGGGCGATCCCACCAGGGTAATTATGAGACTGCTCTCAAAAGAAAGAGGAAAAAAAAAAAAACTAAGAGAAGATTGTATGAAATATCTGGAAAACTGGTTGCATTATATTTGTGAAGACGGACAAAGGTTACAGTATTTGATTTGATTTTGATAGTGAAAGGAATCAAAGCATTTCCAAAGAAGGGTATTGTCAAGTTAGTTCAAGGAAAGCATTTGAGAGAAATAAACGTTAAGAATGCTTAAGATGCTACATTTCCGTCGCCTCGCACAAGTTCCATTAATAAGGGAAACACCTAAAGTGATAGTGCAAAGAAGAAATATCTCTTTTCTCAAGAGATTATTGGCTTTGGAGACTCCCGAAGAGTATGAAGAACCACCTTTCTATAACTGGGATGATTCTCCCCATGAAGAACTTCGTACGCGTGCGGCTTTAATTAGAACCAAAGCATTATGTCCAGTAACGAAAAAACCAGTAAATTTTGTATGTCCTTATTCTGGTATACCAACTCATCATTCAGAAGAAGCGTGGAAGAGTGATGAAGAATATCATTCTAAAAAAACTTATGAATTATTAAGAAAAGTGAACTCGTATGAACATGATTTAAGATCGGGTCGTAAATTCCCAGAATTTCAATTCCCGGGTGAACAAGCTCAAGATTTTATGACAAATTTTACAAGTTGGGATACTTATTTCTATACCAGAGATTTTTATCCAATGAATACCGAATTCAATTTAGCTGCAGCTTCTAAAATATTAACTTATCCAATTACCATGGCTGCTATATTACATAGATTTTCACCTTATGCTTTTGAACCTAAGGGACCAGTTACTTTAGAAGGGTTAAGATCATTATCTGCATTACGTTATACTTTATACCCACCATATGCCAAGGGAAGAGAATCCGAAAATGCGTTCAAAGAAAGACCAATGAGAATTTTCATTGTTGGTGCTATGATGGAATCAATGTTACCAGGTTTTGTCTGGAAACAATTTGGTTATTTATTCCCAACTACCAAGTTTGAAATTCATTTAATAGGTCCCGAATCCTATTTCGATAATACCAATAGAGTTTTCAGCTCTCCAGAACAGCAACACGGCCGTCCATTGGTTGAAAATTATGATCATCAAATTTCCATTTTCCACCATGGTAAATTCTTTCATGAAATTTATGATACCGGTGATTTATTCCCATTTGATCCTTATTTAGATGTCTTTTTCTTATTCCACCCAGGCTTCTCCACTGCCGATTCCGTTCATTGGAATAAAACTTTGAAAGGTTTATTAGAATCCAAATGTGCCGTTTACGTCTCGGGTTATCACGAAGTCGATATGAAGAGGGAATACGATTGGTTAATGAATCATGAATTGAAAGACGAAATTGATATCCTTATGAAACCCGGTGCAAACAGATTCGGCTGTACCAAATTGGACTTGGTTGATATCAATCCAACCGAAATTTACCAAGCTAATAGTGATATTATGGGTTTTAGAGGTAAGAGATACCACGCTATCAAGGCCTAAACAAAAGCCTAAACAAAAGCCAAATTTTTTTTTTAAAAAAAGGGACTCACAGGCACACTAAATAGTTGTTTCTTGTAAATAGTACTACTGTATAAACATAAATTCAATCTTCATATGGAAGAGAAACATGATACTATGACTATCTGTTGAAATTTGTAGAAACACGATGTTTGGGTGCTTTTTTACTTGCACCTGCATATTGACGGGTATACGCAAAGGAGGAGTACTAATTAAAAGACAAGTATCGTACTATAATGATCTAGAGACATTAACTAATTGAAAGACAAGGATGAATACTCCGTTCAGACTTAGTATCAGAGTCCTTGATAAAGGTGACATTAAACCAAGGCATATACCGGATCGCGACTCATTTCGAATAAGAGTCACTCTTAGTCATACGATACGAGATTTGAAGGAACGTCTTCAATTCCATTACGATACCGGATTAGATGGTATCATCATAGAAAGAAACCACCAGATTCTAGAGGAAGACGACGAGACCTTTAGCGAAGTTCTAGGGACTACAGAAGCTCCTCAAAATGATGAACCTGGTTGGACAATATTTGCCAGCAAGTCGATCTTACCTAGAGAAAATAAACCATTGTATCCAGATATCCAATTCAAAGTTCGGGTTACTTTCAAGCAGGAGGATTATAAGGTCGAACCGTTTGAAGTTTCAAGTACTCTAGTTGACATGTATATGTTTTTAAAATCTAGAATTGCAGCACGTTTAAATGAGATGGAGAACCAAAATTTTCAAGCATATTTGAAGAAGGAAGAAGGCAAGATGGAAATAACTCCCGAGTACTTCTTGATGCTGGACGTCATTGATCTTGACCTTGTACCTCGTGTGACTCCTGTCTTGATAATTGAAAAAAGCACCGACGAACAACTAAGGGCCACTGCTAATCTGCTGGCTGAAAATGAGAGAACCGGTCTAGATCCAGGCCCATCAACTAATCGATTTTTTATTAGAGTCCAATCCTCCATTCCCAGTCTACAAGAAGGTAATAATTTGTTTGAGGTTAATGGTTATACAACAGTTGAAGAATTTAAACAACAAGTCATTGAAAGAAATGATTATACATCTGTAAGTCGAACATTTTTTGACCAGGTTCGTTTATATATTGATTCTTTTGGATTGATAGAGGATACTTCTAATAATGTACCTTTGTCATATTTTTTGATTGGAGATGAAGATGGAACCGGTGAAATATATGACGTGAATGTTGAAATACTTGATTTACGTGGTATTGGAGGGTTTTTCACTCGTGAATTCTGGAGAGACTTGAGGTCTCCTAATAGGTTTTTGTTTCTACCACGTAATAATAATAGATCATTGAATATCGATGAAACAGTTACTGAGACACAAGAACAGATAGAAGAGGTACAAGGAGAACAAGAAGAACAGGAAGAACAGGAAGAACAAGAAGCACAAGTAGAGCAACGCGGATCTCCAACAATTACTTACCAAGAGCCAATTCGCTATGAGGAGCTCCAGCCAGCCAAAAAGTACACTATTACATATGGGCCCCAAGAAAGTCAGATGAGTTTCGATACAAGTGAATTAATAGTTGTGCCCGAGACCGATTGCAGCCCACCGTACATGTTGTTGAGCCCTAGTGCCATGAATAGACTCGATCTGACAATCAGAGGAGAAGACGGGTCCAAAATTATAGAGAAGGTGAAGGTTGTGCATGAATCTACAGGGCCATCAGTACCACAATCAGTGCCCCCACCTACAAGAACGATACCAATTGTGGATACTGGGGATGTTGAAGAAAGCACATTAAGAAGACGCCGTGGACAAGAAGAAGGTGAAGCTAATCCTCAGCATCAAGAAGCCCAAGAACAAGATGCAGTGATGCCCCCACCAAGATACCCAGGGACCACTCTATTAAGTCGAGTTTCTCGAGCATTGTATGGGAACGCATACACTCTATTCACCAACTTTCTAAATGGATTGGTGATTGGGATATTTCTTCAAGTGTCATTAAACATCTCGCCCAGAACCGTGCAAATAGTATCCGGAATCATACATCTCAGTATGATGATTTGTTTAGCGATAAGCCGGGGTGACACTTATGGAGAACAGATGCAAGAGCTCACCAGAGGATTACCAAGAACCACTTTAATCCGAAGTATCAATATCTTTGGGCAAATATTGAAGGACGTTCATTATTGGTTTTATGACAAGTTCAGTGATATTGAAGATCGATTGTTTCAATTTGCCATTGATGCCCGTATTGACCAATGGGAATATTTGGTTGAAATGAGATTGGGGAATGATAAGGTTGAGTTTTTCTCCAAATGGTACTTTGTTAACTTGAGGTGTGATTTCCTAATGTGGATCATCAGCTTCATTCCCTTCTTAACGGATGATGCATTGGAGGAATTGAAACTATGGAAGGAAGAAGAATTTGAAAGATTAAGAGAATCGTTGGTGCAAAAACATCAAGATTGCATACTGGCCTTACAAGAATACCGAACCGATATCGAGAAGTTGAAATCAGATTCCATCATCAGAATCGAAGACTCTCGCTTATCATGCCAAGAGGTGCTTGACGTGATCATCGGAGAGCAATTCACTGAAGCCTTCCCTCACGAGGAGACCAGAGATGCAAAATACGAAAAAATGGTCGATGCCTACGTGAAGATTGAAAACTACCGCAAGACAATATGTCAAGAACATCAAAAGTGTCGTTGGCAACTTGAAAGCGTGCTCTAATGACAAAACACTATATAATACTAGCCTATACAATATAGTATGAAGTAAGTACACCAGTTGTAGAACAGCTTCGTCCTCCGCCAATTCTGCTCACCGGGTTATCTAAAAAAAACTTAAGCTTCATTAGTCGATGAAAAGTTTAAACATTACGAGAAAGACAAACCCGATAACCAGAGGTTATGAAGATGTAATCAAAAAATCCATCTGGATATCCGCGTACTGAAAGATCTACTCTCTGGTTTGAAAAGTACTCTCTTCCAGGGAAGTCTTATCCCGCCTTCCAAACCCACTAAAAGCCCTTCCGTAACAATCGTCTTTTTTTGTGTTTTCGACATTCCATTATGGTGGTATATGCTGCTTATGCTAATTTGGTGATGTTTCGAGTCGCGAAAAAAAAAATTGATTTGAATTGGTTAACTTCCTAAAATTGTGTAATTGTTTCCCTTTTTACACGAGAGTGGGTTTTGTAAAAGATTTTTCGGGCAATTTGTGCATTTCTCGAGGAACAGATCAATTACTCGATTGGGGAGATGCGGTACTAATGCCAGAAAACCAATTGATGGTATAAGGCTTGAGGGCAGAGGCTACTTCAAGATAAGCCCAGAAGATGTCAGGAAAGCAGGGGTGGTAGAGAGCAGGGGTGGGGGAGAGGCCTCCTCCAATGACAGGACGTTGAAGAGCGGTTTTTGCTTGTAGTTTATTTGAAGTATCTACTCGGTTGTATTTCGCGTGTTGTTATTGTTTGGGCTATCTAGCAGTCTTTGTTTGCAATTTGTGAATAGTTCGAGATTACAATACTCGTTTTCTGGTGGGATTGCACAGTGGAAGGATAACATTAGTCTTTGTTTGTCTATGTAAGCTATTTGAATGGTTTGTAGAAATTGGTTCTCCTCTGGCTTTGACCGCTCGTCTTTATCACCTTATTATTAGTAAACCGTGATATTCAAGGTGTTTATTTTTCATTTCCCAGTTGTTTGTTTTGATTTTCTTATACTTATGTTTATGGTTACATATTCAATTTTGTTTCCCTTTCAAATGTTCATTATCTTTCCGTTAACTTTGTTCCAAGTAAGTATAAATATGTCGATATTTCCTTGATAATTTCCCAATTCCTTTCCTTCTTTTTTCTTCATCCAACTACTTGTCTTTCGCTCCTACTAATATATTTACAATGCAATTCTCTACCGTCGCTTTATTCGCTGCCGTCGCCGTCGCTGCCACCGTCACTGAAACTGACTCTTCTTCTACTTTAGTCACTGTTACTGACTGTGCTTCCACCGTCACTGACTGTCCAGCCCACAAAACTTCTGAAGCCCCAGTTGCTTCTACCTCATCTGCTGGTAACTACACTGCTCCAGCTAATGTTTCTTCTGCTTACGAAGCTGGTGCCGCTAGACAATTCGCTGTCGGTGGTGTTGCTTTAGCTGCTGGTGCTTTATTAGCTTTATAAGCGTGCTTAACTGATTTATAACCTAAATTCATTTAAATTGTCATTTGCAATCTTTTTTTAAAATGACTGTTTGAGACGGTTTTAATCGATTTACCCTTATTGAATCCATATACCCTGAACCCTTATTTTGAAGTTTACTGGATTTTTATAAACTACGTCTATCGGGTAATGATTAGATGTTTATGATGTCTTCATTTACTGGTTGATCTCTATTGAAAATCTTGGGGTTCTATTATATCTTTGGTGGGTGCTTCTCTTTTAATTCTTCGGTCTCCGGTCATTTATTGATACCATGTATCTGGCTTTTTAGTGCTTTTAGTTGTTATTTTTTATTTGCTATATAAAAATTATTGAATATATAAATCTGTTATTTGAATTTTACTCTTCTATAGATTGTTATTTTAAAAAAACTACAAAAAAAAATTTTTTTGTTCTTGTTTTCACCAATAGGAATTTTTTTTTGTTAACTTGTTATTCTGTAGGCTGTTTCCCTATGAGCCCATGCTTCTTCGTCTAATCTTTAGTATCTGCATCCCAACTAATTGTTCATGTCGTATTCAATTATCGTCAATCTTCAACATTCCACCCGTACACCCACTATTTGGATTTCAAATAATGATCTGGTGATGAAATCACTTAATCAGAGGTCAAACCCCCATTCAAATGAACCCATCGGATGAAACCAAGGCTTTTTATCTTGCTGTATACTCCGTAGTTTCCCAGGTCCCACCGAGCCATGTCACCAGCTATGGCCATGTAGCCTATTTGATCGGTAGGCCGCAAAACTCAAGACAAGTTGGATCATCTCTAAAACATTCAAAGATGATCATAGATTTATTGAATAAAGAATTACCAATTGAGGATCAAATCAGCTTTACTGAACTACCTTGGTGGAGAATTGTACTGAGTGTAGGAAAAATTTCTCCTAGGGGAAACTCCAGTGGTGAAATGGATCAAGCAAGATTGCTTAGAGCTGAAGGAGTACTGGTTCTGTCCAACCACCATATCAACATGGAGGACTTTGGCTGGTTTCCCGATCCAGATGACATTAATTTATAGCTGAATATCTATATATATATATATATATTATTTACAATGTTACTTTACATAAATATAATTAAACGGTCTTTTTAATTGGTAGAGTTGGAACTGTTTTTCAGATTCCGCCTATTAGTCGATTGTTCATTGGTTTTATGTCCTGATTTTGAACGATTCCCATTCTGTTTAGAGTTCTGTTTATTGTTCACCTTTGGTTTAACTCCATCAGTACTCGAATTCCTTTTCTTACTTCTTGAATCATTCAGTTTTCTATTATCATGCTGCTTCTTAGGTTTTTCTGTGTCATTCAATGTGAATGCATTCATTTGTTTTTGAACTTTGGCAGCTTCTTCTTCCCACCATCTAGCAAACTCTTGCTCTTGTTGAACCTCTTGTAATGATTGACGTTCATTTTCCTTTCTTTGTTCTTCCTCAATTTTTAATGACTCGTGAAGCATTATCTCTGTTAATGATGGGGTTGCGTAAACTTTGTTGATTGGTGACGTAAACGCATTACTATCTATTGATGAGGCTGTCAGTTGGGGAACAATGTCATTCTTAGGTTTGGATTTTTGATATGTCTTACCATTATTTGCAGTGTCTGGCTTTGACTTCGATGCTCCTAACGGAGGTAAGTCGTTAATTATAGATGAATTACTTGTACTGGATGCGGCCACACCCCAAGCGTTTCCACTTCCTTCAGACTCTGTTCTGCCACTAGGTTCTCCATTCATACTTTCTTGCATTGCCAATTTCTTACGCTCTCTTTGTGATAATTTGATAGCGGGTCCAATTTTAATCTTCGATGGCTTTGGTTGAATGAAACTGCCAGTATTCTCCACTGAAGGTTTACGATGGCTACCCAAAATCGGAGTTTTTTCACCTAGTATTGATTGTCCATTTGATTTACTGGCCCAATTGGAATGTGGGCTTAATCCATTCGATGAACTGTTACTAGGTTTCCTATTGATAGCAGGCGCCGAACGTGGGCCTGATGTTCTGGTTGCATCTATTGCATTATTAATCGCAGTAAGTGATGATTTTCTAAGTATTGGCGGCGACTTAATACTTTCATTAAGATCGGTATTTGAACTTGTTCTGGAGGACATTCCAGATGATGATGGGGAAATACTCTTTGGTTTGGTTTTATTTCTTTTCCCAACAACTTCAAAATCATCACCATTATCATCAACTGCTATATCATTAGAATCCTGAGACACAACAGAGGTACTGCTTTGATATCCATAAACTTGATTAGTGGCTCTTCTGAAATCAGCAAGATCATTAGTAGTGACATTTGAGTTCGATCTGGAACCTGCTGACGATGATTTACGACCTGCCCTTCTTTTACTAGAGTTATTAGAGATAACTTTTAAGTCATACTTCAAATCAACCAATGGTTCAAATGAACAAAATCCTTTTGCGTCACTCATAAAATTTTCATTGAAGCTACTTAAATCACCAATGAAATCTTCAATAATTAAATTCGACTTATTAGAAAACCAGTCATTGGTATACTTTTCATTGATTTCTCCCTTTTCTCCTGTGATGAAATCACTTTTTTTACAGTCTTGAAAAAGCTTTAATTGTTTTTCCAATTTTGCCAAAGTATCAAACTCAAGACTATTGAAAGTTGGATCAAAAAGTACCTGATCTAAGTTATTATAAATAAACCAACAACAGTTCATAAATAATTTTGGCGCTGATAAATAGTCAGCGTGCACCAATAAGATCATCACATTGTCATTATTAATTAGGTCCTTTAGAACAAGCTGGCATAAGTTTTTCAATTGAAACAACAACAACTCATCTGTGATTTCGATTATTTCCAATAAATGATTGATGAATTCGTCTGTATCCGAGAGTTTTTCAATCACACTCAGAAAATAGTCGAATAAGTGGATATTGTCGAACCCGTAAAGATGTCTTAAAATAAATTCAAACTGGAAAATTGTTAAATTATTAAAGTTGAGGCATTTGTCTCCTTCATCCTCTATTTCAGCTTCAGTAGTATCCCACCTATTTGACAAAATCGTCTCGAAAAAGGCAGACCTGGCAATTAGAATATTAGAATGGCAATAGATTTGACCATCTTTTAGTGTCACCAAGACATCACCGCCATTTGGCTCATCATCTAAAAGTGATCCAACCTTATATCTGAAGACATTATCATTACTAAACTTCCAAAAGAGTCAGAAAGACGAAAAATACTCAGTAAGATATCGAAATCTTTCTTTACTTGTTTGATTTCGTCTGGGCAAGAATATCTACTTGGGTAATCATCCCATATATCCAAAACCCTATTAGTATATATGAAATGGATTAATATCAACACAGATTTCAAATTGATATTAGACTTGAACAAAAGCTCTGAATTATCTGGGTTAAACAATCCTTCTATTCCTTCATCTATGAAGTACTCGCCAGGGTTCACAGGATTAAATATGGTTTTGCAAAATGATGATCTTTTGCAAAATAATTCTTTATGTATACCAATTGCAACAGAAGGATAAGATTCAAACCTTATATAGATATCATAACTTTTATCAGAAGAAATGAGTGAAGAATCAAATCTGGCAATTATAAAGCTTTCGTCGGATTTTAATAATTCCTTAAGCTCTCTAATATGATTCTCATCAAAATGTTCGAAAGTATCTTTGGTCTTGATTCTTCTGGTTTTGTTACTTGCATGTCTTACAGAATAACGAGTATGCAATGAATCAGTTATTCTTTTCGAATCCTTGCTTATACCTGACTCAAGCTCACCATCTTCTTCATCTTCTGGTGAGACAAACGAGAAATTTTGAAGTTCATTAATGGATGAATTTTGATTCTTGAGAGGGTAGAGAAAATCACATATATATGAGTTAATATCATGATCAACATCCAATAACTGATCTTGTTTTCGGTATAGATCAGTGTCTTTTAGTTCACTCAAATATTCCATATCTGTATTGAAATCGTTTTTTTGTAATTTGAGAGGAATTGTGTCGATGTCATCCTTTATGAAATTGAAGGAACTAAAGCTGTTATCACAGCTTACCCTGACAATATGATTTAAATTATCAATCTTTTTGAACTTATTACTTGTAGCTGGTATAGCCAAGGTAGACTCATTCATCGATTTTCTTCTCAGTTTCCCGCCTGGTTGAGCATATTTTATAAAAACAGATCCATTTCTGGTACATATTATAACAGATCCATCATAAGAAACATCAATATCAGTAGCACACATTTCTGTGTCGTATGCTTTCCATACAGAATTATACCTGGTTGTTTTGCAAGATTTGAAAAACTCACCTAGGTTAGTAGAGTCAAGACTGAAGCTTAGTACATCACCACTTTCTAACAAGATTGCAACGAATTCATGGGATTTCATGGAAACTTTTTTAACTTTTGGTGCTTTTGTCAACTTGGATGGCTTGAATCGTTCGAATCCTTCGTTACCTCTCGACGGAAGCCTTGGAAGTTTCCCATGTTGGTATTGAAAGTACACATGGATTATATCTTTCTCAGTAACTAACACAGTACACGTTTCACATGTTTCAACAAGCTTGATGTCATCATTGAAAGGGAATTCTTTGGGTTGTTTTTGATGATAACCCTTATAATTAGTACCGTTTATTTTGTAATCAAATGCATCTGCAGAGTTCAACGTACTTCCTACTTGACCAACAACCAAACCCCAGTAATAAAGTGAATTTTTAGTATAAACCATTGAGTGATATTGGATATGGCCATACCTTTTATTGCAAGTCCTTTAGACCTTAAATCACCACTTGTAATCTCCTGTGGGGTTGCTTCAAAGGACTCATATGTATCTTTGGTAGATGAAGCTTTTGCACTGGAAGCCGATGATGAATGGAAACCTAGCTGATAACAGTTGTTAAACCCCAAACGTAAAGTGATCCGCTTATTGTTATAGCCATCGAATGATTGTCTGAAATCACGAAATCTTTAATGAAGTTAAAATCATCATAGTCTTCGCCAATGAAGTAGTCGATTCGACTGAATCTAAAATAGTTTCTGAGATCCGAAAAGCCATGGCCTAGTCTTCCTCGTGATCCAATACCACAACTGAATAGTTCACCACCTTGAGTGAGTACTACAGCGTGATATTTGGATATTTTCACTTTCCTATAACGAGGAGTCACCAAGGTATCATGAATTGAACCTTCCATGACATTTTTCAATGATTTGAAATACTCATGTGAGATCTTAGAAGGGATGGATCTATCTGTAGAATCACCTACACCCAAATTATTATTCTTATTCGACCCAAGCATATAGATTTCACTTCCTCCACGACTGGCGTTCCACCAGTCATTCGGTATGTTTCTAATGAATTTTCTTTTTAGCTGGATGAATTCTTTTTCTATAGTTTCAGCTTCTTCCGGAGTTGTCTCATCTTCTAACAGTTCTTTACTATTACTTTGAAATCTATAACTAAAATGATATTCGTTTTTCTCGTTAATGTATTCTGGAATCCATAGTAAATCCTTAAAATCGTTCTGTAAAAGTTGTAAAGGCGTGAGCCTATTTCTATCCTTTGATTTAAGCAATTCGTAAATTAAAGTATTATTCGCAACAACTATCGATGAGTTGGGAGAGACGCTTTTAAGATATTCCAAAATGACTTTGAAGCAAGTTACACGTTTATGGAAAAAAACATAATGAAGAATATTCCACCCGTTTTCATAGTCCACAAGGGTAATTATCGACTTTGCCTCCAGATTCCGGAGCAAATCTCGAAGAAGATCATATCGTCCCGTGAGAACCAATATATGTAAGATTGTTCTTCCAAAGACATCACGCCTTGCCAAGTCAGCTTTTGAAAGCTTCTGTAACCTGACTTTCAACGGCAAGTCTTTTAAATTATTAGTACTACTTTTATTAGAAGGCATCTTTATTGCTTTGATGAGATGCTATTAGGATCTATTTTCTTTAATTTGACTCTCTTTCTCTTTTTTCTCCAGTTTTTGAATCTTTTGGCAGTAGTATTTAATATAAGGAAATTAAAACATTGGAAATAAGTTATTTAACAGCTGGATAGAGACAATTATAATTTGCTTCGTGATGTAGAGAACATTAAGTATATATGTTTTATTCTTACTTTTTCTCTTCGATTCCTCCACGCGTAGAACGGTTTCCTTAGTTTTTGCGCATTGAGCATTAACTTCAATTGATCAAGAAATACTTCACGTGCTTTATTCGAACGTGTGGAATGCTATTACAATTACATATTAAGCCTTTGTAACCTATGTATTTTGATGAGAGATCGGTGAAATGGGTCTATATAATGAGGATAGAATTATGCTTTGACAGAAAGTTTTTGTGGGGAAACTGGTTTAGATGAAGACTCTGGCTTTACCAGATACGAATCGTTACCTGTTGGATTGGTTTGATCATTCGAATTAGCTTCAGTGTTTGATTCTTGCTCGCTTGGTTCAGGTAAGAAGAAAGCGTTAGCAACAATACGTTTTTTGACTGATGAGATTTTACCAGTTGGTGGTAACCTTGGTCTGATGTTTCTTTGTTTCTGAGGTAATTCTTCATCTTCAATCAACATGAGTTGATCTGCTGGAGGCAAATCTGTTCGTTCACCTTTCTTTCTTTGAATTTTGACGTAATGGGCTTTGGATTTCTCAAGTAATTTACTGTAAAATGGTTGCAATAATCCAATTTGATCTTTAATATCTGCTTCGGATAATTTTTTGATATCCCATTCTTTGAAATCCTCATACTTGTTACTCTTATTTGCAACTCCAGTACTGTTATAGGAGCTGTTTAATCTAGAATGTAATAAATATATTGGAATTGAAGAACTTAATAACTTGAATTCTTTGTCTAAACCAAGCTCTTTGAAACCGAAAAAGTCATCACCAAGATCGTTAGAGAAATCCCCAGTCATGAATTGTTCACTGTTATCTTCGAAACTTCTTTCGTTAAAGTTTTCTAATCCTGGTCTTAAAAGCTCTTTCAAGAAATTTGATAACTTGACTCTCAAATCCTTCAATTTGTCTGTTTGTTTGACGAGACGTTCTTGGACAAATGTATACAAATCATCTGGTTTATCAACACCATTTTCTACTAATGAGAGTAATAAAATTTCTCTCTCGTTTAGCCTATTTGAGGAGGTAGTCTCCGAATGTAATTTAATGGATTTGATTAAATTACCCATATAGTTTTCAGCAATTTGCGTGAGCGTGTTTACAGCAAATGGTTGCGCTGTTTCAAAACCTGTTTGCATGGCAATTTTGGCGATATTTCTTCTAAGGACAGAAAATTGTATCTTTGCTGAGTTAGGATCATGATTGGGTAATTTGGAAACGGGGTCTATATCAACCTCTCTTATATATTCGACTTCAGGCTGCTTCATCTGTGTATGATGAACAAATTGTTGAGTTTGCATCTGTCTGATTAAAGAAATTTTAAAACAGATTTTTCTGATTTCCTGGATTTCGGTGATGTTTTCAAAATAGATCTTATTCAAGCCTGATTCAGTAGGTAAAATGAAATTGGATTTTATTTTATTTGGATCACCTCCAGATTGTTGTAGAAAAACGTCTACTAATTTTTGTTCTCTTTGTTCTTCCTCTTGGTCATCAACACCTTTATATTGAACACCAGGTAATCCACCAGTGATATCGTATTCCAATAAGTATGGCTCATCATTTTCCAATAAGTTTGAGCTTTTAGATACAACCTGTTTGTTATCAAGATAATGATTGAAATTATTCATTTCATTTGACTCACGAATTATAGCAGGAGCATCCGATCTTAATTTCATGTTATCATCAAACAATTCAGAACGGGCTGCACAATAATGAGCCCTAGACTTTGCTGTTAATGAGCGCCACGCTTGTAATTCAGGATCAACCTCAGCTTCATTTTCAAGATCATTTTCACCACCACGAACATCATCACCTTCAAGATCTTCTTCTTCTTCTTCTCCAACGCCAGCAGTACCAGATGGTCCGACAGTACCAGCTCCTTCGTCACCAGTCATAGGAATTGGAGTTTCTGAAGCTTTAGGGGTACCCTACTTGCGATGCAATCTCAGGACTTTGAGCTATGCTACCAGTATCTTCAGTTTTTATTTGATTTTCTCTTGTTCTTTTACGGCCTTTTTTAGAAGCTTTACCAGAAGCAGAAGGAGTAGATTCTTTATTTTCATTATTTTCGAATTCGGCTTCTTCTTTTTCGACATCTGCTCTATTACGAATGGTAATATTTGGAATTGAAGGAATTAATTTTAAAGCTCTTTTTTGCATTGCTAAAGCATGTGCCCGTAAAAAATGTTTTGGATCTGCATTATAAGTTAAACAGTTTGACCAAATAAGCATAACATCATCAACAAATTCTTTCTTTGAATTATAAGCCAAATTTTTCAATTTTTTCAAAATTGTATTTAAATCCATTGGTTTTTTAATTATGAGACCATAATTTGGAGCTTCTCTTTTAGAAACTTTATTTAAAAAGGGGGTTGAATGTTCAGTATAACTTCTTAAATCAAGAACAACTTTTTCACAAGCTTCAAACAATTCTTCCTGACCGACACGAGAATCATTAGCCCATTTACCTCTATTTTTACGACATCCATGAATAAAGTACGAAGCTCATAATCATTGATGGGGAATATCATCACGCTGTTTTTGAATTTTACCTAGTAAATGTTTTAAAGAATGAGACGCTGACCCAAAATGAATACCCATATTATCGGAGGTCTCTTCATTATTTGTGTTTGAGCCCAGTTTATTATCAGTATCTTCGAGTTGTAAATCCGATTTTTCAAGCTTTCTTCTTTTGATTAAAGTTTCACGGTCATATTCAAAGTTATGATAAACTTTATTGAATTCTTTTATTAATTGTTCCTGATCTTCTAATGCGGTAGCAGAAGTTAATTTTGAAGTAGAAGCAGAAGGATCTGCAGGAAGGGGTGATATATCAGCTGGAGAATTTATTGAAGTTGCTGGTTGGTCCGATTTACTAGGAGTGTTATTACCAGGAGTAACCGATCTTTTCAAATGAGGAGGTTCGAGAGAATTAGAACTACCAATGGATGCGAAAGATGCAACATTGCTTATAACATTAGAAGCCACTGCTTGTTGAGAGGATGCCGGTATAGGAGTATCTGAGCTTGAATTGAATAGAGTGTTATCATTAGAACTTGTAGGAGCAGAAGGTAAGGGAATATTATTGGGGATAAAAGTTGACAATGGGATTTCTAATATGATTTGACCATCATCGTTATAGTTTAATTTGGAATCTTCCAGTTTTGAATCATCAGGAAGCGTATTCTGTTTTGAATCGTCATCATCGTCATCGTCATCGTCATAATCATCTTCTTCCTCTCGTATAACTGCAGGAGGAGGAGGAGTGGTATTGTTCACGTCTTCTTTTAATTCTCCTTCAGTATCGGGTAGATCTTCGAGTTTATCAATCAATTCATAATCATCGGACACTTCATTGATTGCCGTGGACAGCTGATCCAAGGATTTTGCATTATAATAGAAATCAATTGCCTTTTCCCATAAGAGATACCTTATATGCAATGCTAAGAATTTGACTGGACGGTGACCTTCTTCTATAGTATCATCATCATTATTATGGTTTTCATCATTTGAATCATTCTCATTTGAATCGGATTTCACCACGTTTAAAACAACACTACCATCCAAGAAGGATTTCCATAATTGTAGGTTATTTTGGTTTAGAATATGATTAACAATTTTATATTGATATTCATTAAGGAATATTTCGAAAAACTTTGTTTCGTTCAATTCTTTAGCGAGTCGAAACAACTTACTCGAGTTATTCGTTTGAAAACTTGATAACCTGTTCATAATTCAAGTAATTTAATAGTTAACAAGCCAATCAAGATTTTTTTTTGCAGACCACGAAATGTTTGGGCGCGTAATATAAAACTCTCCAAAGTTCGATTACTTGCGGTTTTTACAGTGGAAGGGGTGCTGGTCGTGAAAGCTGGAGATTCTTGGAGTGATGGATATACCTGAGGACCCACTTCTGTTGATTGATGGACTGGCAGTGTATACAATAAGATCAATTTTCACCAGTTTAAACTATAAAAACACATTTTTTTAAGAGTTTTTTAAAAAAAGATAAAATGAGAAATTGAAAAAAAAAAGTATGTAGGTATGATATGTACGGGTCTACACCAACGGTCACGTGCAACTGAAACACACTATACAAACAGGTGAAGGTTTAATATATATTAATAAAGATAAAGAAATCGAAGATAATGAAATAAATCTATACAGCGTATTTCTTAGTCCACTCTTTAGCAGTAGCTTCGTATTTCGCTTTATCTTGTTTATAGATATGAGCTATTTCTGGTACTAAAGGATCATCAGGATTAGCATCAGTCAAAAGGGAACAGATCGATAATAATACTTTTGAGATGGTTAATGCTGGAGACCATTGGTCTTTTAATATATCTAAACAAATATTACCATTACCATTGATATTAGGATGGTAGATTTTAGTGGTGAAAGCAATCTTTGGTGGTTTGAATGGATAATCAGTTGGGAAATGGATGGAAAGGAAAAAAACACCTCCGGCGTATGGAGAGTCTGGAGGACCCATGATGGATGCTTGCCAGTGGTATAAATCATCCCCGACTGGGCCTGCGGAACATGATGATGGGGGGTCTCTATATCGTCGTTAGTATAAACTCATGTACTCTTCATCTTGATCTACTGGTTTCTTGGTTATTCTTCAGACTGTCACTTATTGATTACCCTATTGATTACCCTATTGATTAATCATCTGAGATTACATTAATCATCTGAGATTACACCAACACAGTTCGGTACAGCAAATCAAAAAAAAAGAGAAAACCAATAGCAAATTTTAATCCAAAACTTCACCAATCAATACATACCTGCCCAAGTCAGCTAATTCCTTATTAATACGTTTTAAAGACATGATTTGTTATGATATATATATATAAATGTAGAAAGAGAAAAGAAAACCTTTCAAAAAAAAGAGAAGAAACTGAAACCTCACGGGAAAAACTAGGGAACTGCTCCAGTTAATTTAATGATCATTTGACAAATAACTACCGCCGCTAACTCACTGAACACTCCACCCGTACACCGCACACTAATAAGAAATCGAATCCTGCAGAAATTTTTAGAAGGAATCAAAAGTACACGACCATTGACCGGTTGATCTGGTGATGCGACACGACCTGTAAGCTGTAAAAAACATGTAAACTGTAAAAAGGCGTAAACTGTAAAGGATGTACAACCTGTAAACACAAGTAGATAAGGCCGGGCCAAAGATGAAGAATTAGCTGGAGTACGTTAGGTTCTCTAGTTGTTACTGAGTTGTTACTGAGTTGTTACTGCTATTAGGTTACTAGTAGTTAAGTTAATTTGGTATTTGTTCAGCTGGTTAGTTGTTCGAAGTTGAGCCTGGCGTGATCGCTCAGTGGATTATGATTGTTACTTTTGATTCGAAACAGTCTAAAACATCATCAGATAAAATAGCCGGGGGGCTGCCAGATATAGCGTCTCCGCTTTCATCGTCGTTATCGCCATTGCCCTATAGAATCAATGGGAGTCCTATTGAAGCTTTGACGTCTCCAGGAAGTATAATAGCCCCTAAAATGATCAAGACCCATCAACTTACCAAAAGATCAAAGAACGGGTGTCTTACATGCAAAGTTCGAAAGAAAAAGTGTAAAGAAAATCGGCCCAAATGCTTGGATTGTGAAAGACTCAATAAAGATTGTATATGGATTGACCATGATACCATGTCGGAAGAAGAAATTAAATTCTTGAAGGAAAAAGTTGAAAAGGAAGAAAGCGTATCTAAATTAAGAAAAAGGAAATCAAAAGTGAAAGAAATTGAAGTTAAAAAACATAAAAAGGATAACTTGAATGATTCGGTTTATAATTCCTTGATATCTCAAGAAACTGAACCCTCAACGTTACAAACTAACGTTCATGATCGAGGAATCCTGATTACTAAAAAAACTACATCGTCCCCCCATGTACTCAAACAGTCGGGTCAGTTTCCAAGTCCCGAGGCGTTTGTCATGTCTCCTCGCTTGAGTCCCTTCATGGCCCCCAACTCTCCGACTATAAGTAGTCTAATGAACCCAATTGACTCTGCTGAAGTGCCAGCTAAAAAATCAAATAAACAAGAAGACTCTCCCCCCCCTCTTGATTTGGACTTCTCCCTAGATAAAAGTCCCGGCTCGCCCCAGGCGTTCCTTAGCTTTCTTCGGGATTTAAGCCAGTATCAGCACCTGCAACAAATGGCCGATCATAAGATTACTCTAATCAATGATGAAAACAACAATGAAGAAACAGATTACCAACAATTCATTAAAACAATATCTGAAAATTCCGATATTGGTAAAGACCAACACGAACATTCTCTGGATTCTCCCATTGCTCTATCGCCAAATTTCAATATAAACTCTCTTCTAGAATCAATCTCGTCATCTTCTCATAGTCCAAATGCCATTAATCACTTGGCTTCAAATTTTAATGCCTTTTTCCATCCCATACCCCAAAATAGCCCGTCTCTATTACCGGACCTCTCAGAAACTGGCGGCTACCTATATAATTACTACGTGGATACCTTGTCGAGAAAAATCAGTATTGCCCCTACTTCACAAAATGAATCAAACTCTTACCAGAAAGTCTTTCTCCCCTTGGCCCACAAGGATAAAGGAGTATTGTATGGGATATTGGCTTGGTCGGGGTTCCATCTTGGTGGTGATTGGCATAAAGAAGGGGCTAAATATATAAATATGGCTTTGGATCATATAAAACAAACTTTAACCGATTTAAGAGAACGAAGAACCCTGGCGGGTGCTGAAGCCACCCTTAAAGATACTAGACAATCAATCATTAATAAATTGGCTACTTTACTAATTCTTTGTGGGGCAGAAATTTGCCGTGGTGATGTTAAAAACTGGACGGTTTATCTCTCTTGGGGTTGGAAAATTTTATATTCAAATGGTGGTATTTTAAATTTTAACTCAAATAAAGAAGAACATTGGCTCATTTCAAATTTCGCTTATCATGACCTATTAGCAAGTTCTACTTGTGTCCGAGGTACTTATTTCCCGTCAAATACTTATGATATCATTTTCAATGACACCGATAAAATCTCAAAAGGTAATTTGAGTCCGATCTTGGGAATATCGAAAAAACTCTATCGTATAATCGGGGATATAAACACTTTGGTATCAGAAAGCAAAAAAATCTTTGATGATTACTATAACACTAATATAATCGATCATGATAATTCTATGGGTGTTTCACAATCCCCAACCTATTCTATCAATAATGATGATGACGAGAACGATGATACTGACTCTCAAATCAGCTCCCGGGCTAAAGTTAGCAGGAAACTTTTTGATGTCATTACAAAAGCAAAATATCTCGAAAGACAGATCGATGAAGCAAAACCTGATCCTTCCGATATTTCTAGCTTAACAGATGAAGATTTAAATCTACAATTGACTCTATTTGAATCTTTCCAAATAAGTGCTAAGCTTTTCGTAAGACAAGCATTACTTAAATGCAATCCTTCAGCACTAGAATCTCAAGTATTGACTAATGATCTTACCAAATGTATTGATATTCTCATTGATTCTCCGGCTCAAGCATCTCTTGTTTTCCCTATATTCATGGCTGGTATTCATTGCGTAACTGAACACGACAGGATCATAATGAAACAAAGAATCGAGACGTTTGTCACCTTGTATGGGGCTTGGAGTATCAAACGTATTAGACATATTTTGGATATTGTCTGGGACAGAAATCCAAAGGGTGATCTGGTTGTCGATTGGATGGCCATTTTGAACGACTTGAACTGGGAAATCAACTTCGCCTAACTCTTCTACTTCACTTCTTTTTCACTGTATATTTATTCTGAATAACTAACTTGTATTATAATCTAATTGGCTTTTGCTGCTAAATATGTAATTGTGGTCGTGCGCGAGTGACAAAAAGAGTCCCATCTCATTTGTGCAGTGCAGGAGATGAGAAGAGAATTTTTTTTCAGTACAATAAAGAGGATATTGAAAAAAAAAAAAAAAATCAGTTAAACCAGATTAAGGGAACCTTGTTTCTATTAGTATTTTGAATCATACATAACCTTCTTTGAAGATAGAAAATATGGCTGCCTTAGATTACCTTCTTTTTGAAGAAGCTGCTGGTTACGCCATTTTCAAGGTGTTAATCCAACAAGATGATATTTCATCGAGACTGAAGGAAGTTCAAGAAGCTTCAAATGACTTGGGTAAATTTTCTAAAATGATTGAGTTAGTTTCATTTGCTCCATTCAAAGGTGCAGCTCAAGCTTTAGAAAACGCTAACGATATTTCTGAAGGTTTAGTTTCTGATTATTTAAAATCTATTTTAGAATTAAATTTACCAAAAACTAAAAAGAAGATTACTTTAGGTGTTTCTGATAAAAATTTGGGTCCATCTATTAAAGAACTCTTCCCTAATGTTGACTGTTTAGCTAACGAAATTGTTCAAGATTTCTTGAGAGGGATTAGAGTTCACGGTGCCAAATTATTAAAAGAATTACAAGATGGTGATATTGAAAGAGCTCAATTAGGTTTGGGTCATGCTTTCTCTCGTGCCAAAGTTAAGTTCTCTGTTCAAAAGAATGATAACCATATCATTCAAGCTATTGCCCTTTTAGATCAATTAGATAAAGATATTAATACTTTCTCTATGAGAGTTAAAGAATGGTACGGTTGGCATTTCCCTGAATTGGCTAAAATTGTTTCTGACAATTATAGTTATGCCAGATTGGCTCTCTTCATTAAAGATAAAGCCTCTTTAACTGATGATTCTTTACATGATGTTGCTGCTTTACTCAATGATGATTCAGGTATTGCTCAAAGAGTCATTGATAATGCTAAAATCTCTATGGGTCAAGATATTTCTGTTCAAGATATGGAAAATGTTGCTACTTTTGCTCAAAGAGTCGTTTCTATCTCTGAATACCGTGCCAAATTATATCAATACTTAACTGATAAAATGCACACCGTTGCTCCTAATTTGTCTACTTTAATTGGTGAAGTTGTTGGTGCTAGATTAATATCTCACGCTGGTTCTTTAACTAATTTATCTAAACAAGCTGCTTCTACTGTTCAAATCTTGGGTGCCGAAAAAGCTTTATTCAGAGCTTTAAAAACCAAAGGTAACACTCCTAAATATGGTTTGATTTATCATTCTTCCTTTATTGGTAAAGCTTCTTCTAAAAATAAGGGTAGAATTTCTAGATACTTAGCTAACAAATGTTCTATTGCTTCCAGAATTGATAATTACTCTGATGAACCATCTACTGCTTTCGGTCAAATCTTAAAGAAACAAGTTGAAGAAAGATTAAACTTCTACGATACTGGTTCTGCTCCAATGAAAAACAGTGATGCTATCAAAGAAGCTTTAGCCATTGCTGGTGATCTCATCGATGAAGATATGCCAGATGCCACCGCTGCTGAAGATGATGATGAAGAAGAAGAAGAAAAATCTTCCAAGAAAGAAAAGAAAGAAAAGAAGGAAAAGAAAGACAAGAAAGAAAAGAAGGAAAAGAAAGAAAAGAAGGAAAAGAAAGAAAAGAAAGATAAAAAGGAAAAGAAAGAAAAGAAACGTAAGGCTGAAGATGGTGAATCTCCAAAAAAGAAGAAGAAGAAGTCTAAGGATTAAGTTCATTGATAATTTCACCCCAAAGGAGATTTTTTTTGGTGATATATTTATCACTTGTATGAATAACACGTCTATATTGAAAAAAAATTATTTAATCTTTCATTGGATCTACAAAGTCCTCTTATTCAAAGTTTCCTCCCTTGCTTTAGTTTTTTTTTTTTTTGATTCTGATCTTTTGATCCATTTTGTTTTATTCTTCTCAATTAGAGATTTAAACTTCACTGTAAACTAACTTTTTTTTGCATGTCAAATATATTATAAATACACAACATTTTCTAATATCAATACACTGTAACTATTATGAATATGTATTTGAAAACTACATAAGATTCGAGATAACTTGATCAAACTAATCGATTAGTCGAAACATACACAAATACACCATAAATCTACCAATTTAAATCAGTTGCTAACTAAACTGAAGTCTCATTTGCTGCCGATGCACCTTCTGTTGAAGTTGGAGCTTCAGCATGCTTTTGAGTAAGAACATTATTCAACATTAAAAGAGTACGGGCAAGTTCACTTGAGTGATCTTTGGAAACTTTTTCAGTTTCAGGGAACCAAACAGTGATTAACTTTTCAATGCTTTCGTTAACTGGGGCAACTATTGGATCAACTTGACTGGTGATAATACCTTTACCGTTGTTATCGTATACCAAAATATTAAAGCCATAACGAAGACCACTAACATTTTTGGCAGTTGGTTCGACAATGGTTTTGAAAAGAGACTCATGGGCAGCATTCAAAGTTTCTTGAGTAGTCTTAACAGTCCCATTGACCGGTCTAGTAATTGGGTCAGTTAAGTCATGCGCTTCTAAAGTGGATAAACTAGGGAACACTGAATCAAGCTGAGTTAACATCAGTACTGCGATATCATCACCAGTATCCATAACCCATTTAACGGGTTGAGTGGCCCTGATTGCCTTCAAAGTTGGAGTAATGGAAGTAGCAACTTGTCTGGTCCCAGGTACGCGAAAGACGACATCCCTAGTCGAATTGACAAGTGGGTACTTTCTAACATGAGTTAAGAATCTCTTTTGAGAAGAAACTTCGGGAACAGTCACCGTATTTTCAGTAACAGTGACGGTATTGTCAGTAGCAACAGCACTTTCAGAAGCAATAGCAGTATTTTCAGTAGCAGACATTTTGGATAGATTATGTGAATTAATTTGGACACTAGGAAAGTCTGTATGAGCTCTTTCAAATGGGTTTGGTGATGATTTTATAGATGATTTTGGCTGCTAAACCACAAAGTGCAAAGTGGATTTTTTTTTTTTGTTTTCAGTATGAACACCAAAGGTAAGAGAGTTTACAAACTGAAAGAATGAACGTATAGTTGTATAAGAATAAGAGGAGAGCCATAGAGTATGGCTACCGAAAAAGGACAAGGTCAAGCTTGCAAATAAAACGTTGAGAAGTGAAAGGTTAAGATTCCAAAGTAGATAAAATTGAAAGTTGAATTGAGCAGGTTTATGATATTGAAAACGCTTATAAGGTCAATCCCTGCGTAGGTTTACTTGTGATGTCAAACTCTTCCTCAAAGCTGTCATCCATGTCGTCAGAGGGATCATCAGAAAAGAATGCAGCAGAGTTCGATGAACCAGCTTTGTAGTGGAGATAGCTTGAGGAGTTCTGGGAGTACTCGTAAAGAGGGCTCAGAAGCTTTTCATCATCACTGACAATTACCGAATCGGAGCTGTAGTCGTCATACCGATTTTGCTTTTGTCTTTTAGAAAAAGGAACATATTCGTCTTCGCTATCTTCCCTTTGCTCGTAGTATGCTTCGTTAATCTTTTCAACCTGTACGAAATCGCCGAGTTTTCTTTTCAAGTCCTTTTTGATGGGTTTTTTACACTTTGAAGAACCTGATTCTAACTGGAAAGCGGTTTTATTAATGGAGTCAGTATCGATTTCAGAATTCACCAAAGTGAATCTCCCGCTCGAAGAAAAGTTACTACCAATGAGTTTAATAGAAGGTCCATGCAAAAGATGCAATTCGTGGAGCGAAACCTTGGAACATAAGTACTTATAATAATCTTCTTTTTCCTTCTCGCCAGCACCGTAGAGTAGTCTTGAATAAAAGGCAAAATAATATATCTCATCAACTATTCTTTTGAGGAGAAATGGTTTTTGGGATAACAGAAAATCAGTCCTTTCTTTAAACCGATCAAGGTCTAAGTCGGGATTCATTGCCAACAGGATAAGCAACGCGGTTCTGTTTTCCTTGTTCAAGTGGTCGGGCTCAACATGCTCGACATCTCGGGGCCACCATACCGGCTTGGAGGAATTCCCCAACTTATACGGATACGAAGCCTGTTTTTTTGGTTCCACGGCTTTGATCCATTCTTTAGCAATTGACTTGCAATTTGTTTGTGAAAGCGAAGTGAACAAATCATAGAGGTGTTGGTGTAACTTTTTCTGTCCGTTTTTACCTCTGGAGATGACAATATCTTTGGTATCATTGAAAACCGGAACCATTTTATATGACCCGCAATCGTCTTCATGCGCTTCATTTGACCCTGGAGCTGGCGTCAATGCTGTAAAAGCATGCTCATCCTGGATCACTTCAATTATCTGTTGTCTCTGGTTCCCATTAACTAGCTTGGAATGCAGAACTTTAAGATTCTCTTCGCCTTTGGCTTGAGTGGCCAATAAGAAGTCCAATCCATGTTCATTATGAAGTTTGGTGAGCTCTCTCATAATCACCTTAAGCGCTTCTTGTACGCATTCCCTTGGAGTAAGCGGAGCACGAACCTTGGAAAATTGCAGGCTTCTCAAAGTAGTTGGGCTGGTCAACGGGAAGCTTGCTTCGTCAGAGGAAAGCGTCATCTTGAGCCTACCAATGACAGTGTAACTAATTAAAAAGGAAGGTTGGCAAGCCTTTATATACTCGAGAAAACTACAGGTCACAATTACCGGTCTCGATGTGATAGGTCACCTATCTCGAATGTGATACATCCTTAATGTGACAGGTCACCGTGCTGTTAATTACAGTAGGGGAAGGGGCTAGTCCGTGCCTTTCCACGATTGTTACCACCCCATTGGTGACAAGCCCGCCTTAGTTATCTTGTCCTTCCTGCTCTTACAATTCTTGCTAGGGGCGGGAAGTAGTCCATTTTTTGCAACTTGATTTCAACTTGTTGATACTGTTTTTGCAAGCACAGGAAATGGGCCTGGCGCACGTCCTTTTCTGAAACGACTGCGAAATTTTGATATATGTACGGGTGTAATGTGTTGATTGGGGAGAGATTACTTATAATACATTACTGACTTTTATTGCTTAAATATCTTTTTATTTTTATTGAAAACTATTAGTAGTATATAGAATTATAAAGATTCGACATGTTCTATTGAGTGTTTGGCTTTGGAGTCGTAAGAATTGAGGTGGACTTTGGTTACTTCGTCGCCAAAGACTTCACCGACTTCTTCTAAACTGCGACCAGAAGTTTCTGGGAAGAAGAGAATAACCACAATCAATTCAACGCAAAGAAGACAACAATAGACAATGTAGTATTTCCATTCAATGGCAGCCATTGCCACTGGGTTGACAAACCCGTTGTAAACCAAAAGAACTTCCTGGACGAACTGGAAAATGTTAATCCCTTTAGCTCTATGAGAGTAAGGTAAAATTTCAGTCATGTATAAGTAAGGTAATCCATTAACCCCAATATTATAAGCAAGATAGAATAAGAAAATCATGGCCAAGACCCCATTGGCCAAACTCTTATCTTCAAAATGACGTTGCTGATTAATTGCCGATAAAATGGTCCAAATGATATAAGAAACCAACATACCACTAAGACAAGTGATGAATAGCGTTCTTCTTTTGAAAAGATTCAGAAGAGAGCAAATGACCGCAGAACAGACAAAGTTGTACGTCATAAGACAAGCATTGATGATAAGCTGTTCGGTTTCACCAGTGATACCAATAGAGTTCAACACTTTATTAAGATAGTAAGAAACAAGACCATTACCAGCAAGCTGCATAATAACCGGAACAAAACAAACCAAGAAGAAACGTTTATGGAAGTTCTTCTTTTAATGAAATCCATATAAGAAGAATTGGTGGTGAGTTTTTCATTTTCAATGGCCGTTTGGATTTCAGCTAATTCAAACTCAATAAATGCCAACTTATCAGCTTCCACCGAATTACCAATATGATATTTTTTCAAAACCGCTTCAGCTTCTTCTAATTTACCTTGAGCAATTAGAAATCTAGGCGATTCCGGAACCATGAAAATAAGTAACACTTGAACCAAAGGTAAGGCCCCTTGAATGAAAGAAGGAATTCTCCAAGCATAATCCGAATCCATATTTCTAGTACCGAAAACAACCCATGAAGCTAACACTGCTCCACTATACCAAAAAATATTAAAGGCAAAAGTAGCCACCTCACGATGAGTTGGATAAGATAATTCGGAAATCAAACTACTGGAGCCAATAACGGCAGCCCCAGCACCAAAACCAACAATAATACGTGCAAAGAAAAACCAAACAAAATGACGGTCTCTATCGGTACAAAAACCTTCAGCACAATGTATCCCCATCCCAGTAACCCCTTGGAGAATACTACCAATCACCGTTAACACTTGGCCAAACCCAATACAAAACCTACGACCAATGTGATCCGCGAGATATGGACCTACGGGGAAACAAATCATCACCCCAAACACAACAGCGTTACTCAAAGCACCTAATCTTGCTCCCGATGGATGGCCAAAATAATCCTGCCAATAATTTAACGACTGCAACCCATTAAGCACCGAACCATCGTACCCATTATTGGTGGAAGAAAGACAAACCAAAAATAAAACAAAGTTTAAATGAAGCAAATAAGGAACCTTATACCAAGGTCGAGTCTCACAAACATAATCTTTAACAGTTGGTTTATGAATCAGGCTTTGGTCTTCCTCAACCAGTAGAACTTTAGAATCGTTAGAAATATCAGACATCCTTGATGTTTGTACCAACACAAGAACAAAACTCAAGTCTCATCTTGAACAATTTATACTCGATGATGCCGTTCAGCCATACTGATCATCCCATTCCCCCACCAAAAACCCACCATGAAACCACGTCGTATTCTTCCCGTAAAGTCAAGCAAGTCCAGAAAATAATTGGTGGAGTGCTTTGTCTATAATTAGGCTTGGTTCAAAATAAGAACGATTTCGCAACCTTTTGGGTACCAGTATATGATCATCCCCCAGATCAGTACCTCCTCCTCCTCCTCCTCTTCCTCCACCCACTACCGGCAAAGGGAGCTCCATCCCCTGAAATTTCTTGAGGGAAATCTCCTTATGAAACCCGAGACTGCAAAAGGTAAAAAATCCGTAGGTGATTGTTTTTCCTTTCTTTTATGGGGGAAAAACTCAATTCTGCGTCTCGGGGACGCACCATTTTTTTGGGGTTACATTTGGCGAATCCAGTTCTCCGTGTTCATGGGGTCACTTCGTTTTATCACGGTATCGTTGATGTCGGTGGGAGGAGGCCCGTCAGTGGGTCAGTTCACTGGTTTAGTTCATTGGTTTAGTGAAGAGATCTTCTGTCAATTGTCTCAGATAATTGAGGTTTCATGCAAGACGCACCCCGCGTTTCGCTTTTCCGCTTATACTTTTACTAAGAATTTGATAATTCAAAGATACATCAAGCCTTGCTTTTGTGGGGGAACAATGGTTGGGTAGGACGGACGAAGGTTGGAGCATTGCACCAGAACAGGTAACGTACCCGTGCTTGGATGGGGGTAATTGGAAGAGCAGAGCTGGTATAAAAGGGCTTTTTCATTCAGGCAGTAGAGAGTCATGGAGTTGGAAAATTACAATAACGAACGATGAGTGGGTTTCTCAAGGTTAAAGGAACCAAGATAGTTGACTCCAATGATAAGCCGGTGGTGTTGAAAGGATGTGCTACCGGAGGACACCTTAATATGGAAAATTTTATTACTGGATATCCAGGACATGAGACTGAACATAAGAAAGTGTTGGAGTCAAAAATGGGTAAAGAGAAGTACGACTTCTTCTTTGAGAAGTTTTATGATTATTATTGGACGGAGCTGGATGCTCTTTTCTTTAAGAATGAATTGAAATTGAACTGCGTGAGAATTCCTTTTAATTACCGTCATTTCTTGAATGATGATGATGATTTATTCAAGATTAACGGTGACGGATTCACAAAGTTGAATAAGATCATCGATACTTGCTCCAAACACGGCATATACACCATTTTGGACTTGCATGCTGTTCCCGGGGGCCAGAACCAGGATTGGCATAGTGACTCTAGCATTCACAAGGCTCTTTTCTGGGACTTTAAGATTTTCCAGGATGTGATTATTAACCTTTGGGCTGAAATCGCTAAATATTACGAAAAGAATGAATGGATTGCCGGTTATAACCCATTGAATGAGCCAGCCTCCGAAGACCATTCAAAGCTTATTGATTTTTACGTTCGTCTTGAAAAAACAATTCGTTCCAATGACTCGAATCATATTTTATTTTTGGATGCAAATACTTATGCAATGGATTTTAGTCAATTCCCACCAGCAACGACTTTCCCTAATTCTGTCTTTTCGATTCATGACTATTCAAACTTCGGGTTCCCCAACCCACAGGGTACTTTATACGCCGGTTCTGATTCGGAAAAGACAAAGCTTGAAAATCAGTACACTCGTAAAATTGATTATATGATCAAGAATAAAGTCCCGGTATGGAACGGGGAGTTTGGTCCGGTGTATGCGTCCACTGTTCGCGGTGACGGCGACCCCGATACCATCAACAAAGCACGGTATCAACTTTTAAAAGACCAGCTTGATATTTACTCGCATGGCGATCCTAGCGGTGATAAAACCCCAATCAGCTGGAACATCTGGCTCTATAAAGATATCGGATACCAGGGATTGGTTTACGTGGACCCGGAATCAAAATTGTACCAAGTGTTGGGGGACTACCTTATCAGAAAGAAGAAATTGGGCTTGGATAGATGGGGGAACGATATTGATCCCAAATACGCTAAACTCTATGATTCATTACAAGAGCACTTTGAGCAAAACATCCCTTTAGAAAACCAAAGAGCCATCTATCCGCATGTCTGGACCATCAGAGATCACATAGCCCGGGTTACTAGAAACTTGTTGTTCAGTCAATACTTCCAGTACGAATACGCTGACTTATTGGCTGACTTGACCTATAACGAGTTGGACGAGCTTGCTGCTTGTTTCAAGTTAGAAAACATGTTGAAAAGAGACCAGCTCAATGAAATCTTGAGAAATTATTAGTAATTTATTAACTAACTTAAGTAATTAATACAGGTCCCATTCACAATTGATTTTTCCAAAAACCCTCTAATTTCTGGGTCTGCCACGTCCTTTTGGTGTTGTAGTGCATTTTTTTTTTGTAACCGGCAAAAAGTTTGTGAAATTAATCTGTTGATGTTTTTTTCCCTGATTTAGTACAAATATAAACATCCATTACCCAAAGAATGTTTTCATTTTCAACTGTTTAAGACATCCTTCTCTGGAATCTGTATGTTTTGATTTTAACTATTCCATCACTAGTATATGGTTGATTTCCCCTTTTCTCTCCAAAGATCAATTTACCAAGATCGGTGAAGACAATTACAATTTAGTTTTCAAAAAATTTCACTTTAAATCGTCAACTTCCATTCACTTTTTTTTTTCCAGATATATTTCATTCATTACTTCTTCCTTTGGTCTTTATATAAGTGCTTGCCAAACACAAACAAAGCAGAACCCTTGATCATCAATACAATCTCCTTATACAGGCACTCGTTTGGCTCTTTTCTCCCTCCTGCTTTCGTCATTCGCCGCTTTACAAGAAGAATAAGAACCCCTTCACTTTCCACAGAACGTTATTTTGCTTATTTTTTTCGTCTCAAGTCAAGTCTTTTTGTTTTTGTTGCCTCATTTACCATCAGTTTTTGACGAGCAACCTAAATTTTGATACTTTTTGACAATTCAATTAACTTTTCGAAGTCAAGACAACGATTTTTCAAGTCCATTGAACCATCTAAAACAAAAACAAAAAACAAAAAGAGTTGATCCATCTTTTAATCTTTTTTCTTTTTGTTTGTTTCTTTTCTTTTCCGTTGTTGTTGTTTTTTAACTACTTCTTCATCTTCTTGTCATTACCCCCTATTTTGAAGTCATCGACAACATAAATATCACCTTGCTTCGTCATTTTTCGTTTTGTTTTTCATTTTAGCCTTCCCTTGACTCATCTCCTTTACCCTGTTGTCATCACCCTGTTTTTTGGTTTTTTTATCAGACTTTTCTTTGTACTCATCTTTGTTTAAGTTTAAAGTTTGATCCCTCACTGAAAAAAACAAAGATTGCCAATCGTTTACTACCCATTTCCAATCTTTTTTTGCATTCGTTTGCATTTTTGATTATATTTCTTTTTTTTTTTTTTTGTTTTAATTGCATTTTGTTGAAATGGTACTACAGTCTGAATTTGATCAGTCTTTTGCCGAATTCGATAGTAGTAACCTACTTGATTCAGAAGAATTGAAACTAGATTATGATAATCTATTGGAAGGTATAGATGATAAAGTTGCAATTGAAAAACTACCGAATAATTCCGAACAAAATCTTTTAAATATAGAAAATAGTCCAAATTTGAAACTAAGTCCGATTCTTTCGAAAACCAATTCAATTACTAATGATTTATTTAAAGTTACCAAGCAATTGAGACTGAAAAGTGAGCAATCCAACATTGATGATATCTTTGGATTATCAGAAAATGAAGATTCTATTTTTTCCAACAGAAAATTAAATAATGATAAAGTAACTAAATTAATGAACCAATTGAATGAAAAAGATGAAGACCTAGAATTGGATGATCAATTAAGAAGTAGAGTGTTTAAAGGACGTTTTACTAAAAATTTAAATCCTACATCATCATCACTACCTGACAACTTAGATTTACAATTAAATTCATATTTATCAAATTCAAATAATGCAAGTGATGATAATAAAGAAAATTTATCGCCATATCCTGATCCCTTGAAATCCATTCGTAATAAAGATGGCAATTCAATCAAGAAATCAGGTAAGATTTTTTTCAAAGCACCTCCTAAGAAAACAAATACCTCAGCCAAATCGCAAATTCCAATATTGAAACCATTATCAAATTTAACCAATGTTGATTTAAGAAAACCAAATGAAAATTATCTCCTTAAACATAGTATACAATCAAATAATCTTAATCAAATAAAATCACCCAAACGAATTTGCACCCCAAAATCAATAATACCGTCTAAGCCAAGTATTAAGTATCAACAAAGAAAGCATAACATATTCATCGTTGATTCTCTGACTGGATTGATCAATGATGCAACCCAATTTGGTACTGAATTGAATGCTTCCAATTGTGAAGGGTTCCCATTACCAGAAGACGTTAATGAAATTGTGCAAATTCCAACAAATGAAGATACTTCAAATGATTCCAAGCCAATGAATAAAAAACCAAAATCAAAAATGGCTATAATCAAAGCTTTACATAATAAATATTTTTCGATTCATAAAAAAAAATCTCCCAAACAATCCCAAAAGGAATCGATTAAGAAAATTGGGTTTTATTCTAAACTTGAATTCGATAAATATTGTAAAGAATTACAAAAAGAAAAACTGAAAAAACCATCTGACACCAATACTAATGAAGTTGAACTTGTTAGTCAACAACCTATACCCCCCGCCAGTAATATTCCAATATTCTCAAATAAAAATATCTTGTCTAAAATGAAACCCGCTAAAAAGCAAGTCATACCAGAAGATGATGAAACTGAAACCGATCGTGAATCCGAAAACGATTCTGATCGTGATGCCTCAGACGATAAAGAAAACGCTCCCACTGGCTCAAATGAAAAACCTGCTAAAAAGTCCGATTCTAAAAAGAGGAAAGTTAGGTGGGCCCAAGACTTGGAATGGTAGGTGTCTTTTCTCCTTATGCATTATTTCAATAGACTTTCTTTTCCTACTCTAGTTGTATTTATAGTTTACCTACTCCTTATGTATCAGTAATTAATTTAATGAAATGCTTAATGTCATGAACTTTTTTGCAATTTGTAGCCTATTTTTGCCAAATTTAAGTGCTATTTATAATAACCACCAAAAGCACTGAATTTTAACAGGACTACAACAGTTTTCCCTATCAAAGTCAATTGAAAGGAATCAGCTAAACTAAAAGGTGCCAAACTGAAGAGGGTTAACCAATGGATCTTTGGTAAGGCTGACTCCGAACAAACGGTACGGGTGTTTGTTCTGGCAGATCACGTGCGGCTGGTAATAACGCGTTACAAAAAAGCAAAAAAGACAACAAAACATTTTCAATCGTTCGTTTATCAATCTCCATAATTACCCTGTCAAATATTTAGGTATTAGGTACTACATTAGTTTAACCTTGACATTCAAACAAATACACGTACAAGATGGCTACTTTCTTTGATGGAAAAAAATCATTCGCTGATGTTCCAGTTACTGATGGAAAAATTGATACTGCTAGCTTCTTGGAAGCTTCTGAAGCTTTGGTCAAATTATTTGACTTATTAGGATCATCTGCATTTGCAGTTGTTCAAAAAGATATGACTGGTAATATTGGTAAAGTCAGAGCCAAGTTATTACAAGATCCATCAAATGCTTCTACTTTACAAGATTTAATCTTATCAGAAGCTAATACTAAGAGTAAAACTGCTACTCAAGGTTTATTATGGTTATCTCGTGGTTTACAATTCACTGCTCAAGCCATGAGGGAAACCGTCGATGCTCCTTCAAAAGAATTGACCGCCACCTTCACTGATGCTTATACTAAGACTTTATCCAAATACCATGGTGTTTTAGTTAAACCAGTTTTCAAATTAGCAATGAAAGCTTGCCCTTACAGAAAAGATTTTTTTGAAAAATTGGGTTCTGACCAAGATAAGGTTGCTCAAGAATTAGCTACTTGGTTGGCTGCATTAGAAGAAATTGTTAAGATCATCATGGATTTCTTCGCTTCTGGTAATTACGGTAAAGGTTTGTAATTTAAATAGATACTTTTTTTAATTCATTTTTCATCGAAAAGGCTGATTTCATTCATTCACTTCTTTTTTTTGATTAAAGTTTATAGTTTGAAAAATCCTATACATAAATAATCTTGATTGGTTTTCAGTATACAGATTACGAACACCTCTTCCCAGGGTATTCAATCACCGATATCTGCCCTTTGAGCCTTGTTATCGAATTAAAGTCACGCGACACAAAGTATCAATATTCCCCTTACATTGTTAAGCTTCTCATTAGAAAGAAAAACTCGTTGAAAGCCAAAAAAAAAGGTACAAATCAGGCATATGGAGGATGGGGAAATAGAAAAAAAAAAAAAAAAACAGAATCTCTAGATGCTGAAGAACAGACTTGTCGGATACTTTACTCATTGTATGGTTACTTCTTGATTGAGAATTGGGAAAGAAGACTCGATTTTTGTGGGCGGAAGGAGCTTAAGTATAGATTTCACATTGAGTTTTACGAGTCCAATAGCTAGATAATCAAATAATGTTGGGCTGGCAGTTAGTAAGACGACGGTTATCTGTCAGAAGAATAGCTCTACTATCCTTGCTAGCGGTCATTTTGATCGTGACTTATTCACATGTGGTAACTTTGCTACTGTTGGATTCGTATCCAGTTAATATGAATGGTAAGATTGAGCTATTGAAGTCCAAGGTCCATTATAGTAATGATCCATTACCACCGCTTAATGCGCACGAGTTGGAAGGCTACGGAGGGGGATCCCACAAGCAAAATCCAAAAGAGAAAGAAAAGACGGAAGGGCCTAAAGATAAGCCAAAAGGAGAAGAAAAAGAGTTAGAAAAGGATAATAGACCAAGTAAAATGTCCATGAAAGAGTACGTTTTCAATATTAAAGATATTGAAAATGGCCAATCACATTTCTTGCAGGAGGTTGAATTCGACAAAATGGGCCAATTCGAAAGTTATGGTATCAAGTTCAATAATAAAGAAGTAGGAAAAGCTTCCAAAGGTCAGATAAATATAACCATTCCTGAATACGATCCTTTTTATAAACGGGAAAATGCAACATTTTTCTCTTTAGTACGAAATGAAGATTTTGTTGGAATGATCGAAGCTATTGAATCTGTTGAAGCAAGATTTAACTCAAAGTACCATTATGATTGGGTTTTCGCCAATGATAAACCTTTCCACCCTACGTTTATCAAAGTGATTCAGACCCTTGTAAGTGGACAAGCTCATTTTGTTGAGATCCCCAAAGACTATTGGTCATACCCTAAATGGATTGACCAATCAAAGGCTGCTGAAGTTAGAAGACAGATGAAGGAAGACAAAATTAAATACGGGGACTCTGAAGCTTATAGACACATGTGCAGGTTCAATGCTGGTTTATTCTATAGACTACCGATAATGAAAAATTATAGATTTTATTGGAGAGTTGAGCCAGAAATTAGGTTCAACTGTGATATATTCGAAAAAGATTGGTTCAAATATATGAATGAGAATAATAAAAAGTATGCTTTTACGATGGCTCCCTTAGAATTACATACAACTGTGGTTGGGTTGTGGGATACCGTTCAAAATTTTGCTAAAAAAAATAAGAAACTCATTGCTAAAGATAATAACATGGGGTTTTTGTCCGAAGATGGTGGAACTACTTACAATATGTGTCATTTTTGGTCTAATTTTGAAATTGGTGATATGGATTTTTACCGACTGGAACCTTATATGAAATTTTTCGATTTGATTGATAAAGAAGGCGGAATTTATTATTCAAGATGGGGTGATGCTCCAATTCATTCGATGGCCGTATCTCTACTATTAAGTAAAGATGAATTATTATTCTTAGAAAATACCGGGTACTACCATAAACCAAATGGTGACTGTCCTCATAATCCAGAAATCAAATCTGCTAGAAGATGTGCATGCATAGCCGTGGATGATTTTACCTGGGATAAAAGCTCTTGTATCCCAAAATGGTTTGAAATTCACAATTTTGAAAAACCAGATTATGCTCCCAAATACAAATTTGTTAATCAACATCATCCTCCCGAAGAAAAGGAAACCGAAAATGAAGATGATGATTCTCATCTTCTCGAAGACGATAATGAATAATACAACTGTAATAAATAGATCACTGTAATAAATATTTAATACTATGAATAACTATATACACTCACTAACCTTCACTACCTAGTCTTTTCGTTTCTAACATTAATTCATATAATTGATTCACTTGTTCCGGTGACATCTTATCCAAGTCTTCTTGACTCAATTTTCCTTCTTGCCATGAGCCTCCATCCAAATTTTTCAAGTAATCTTGCCACTGGGTTAAAAACCCAACGATATGCAATGGGTTGTCGATATTTTGATGGGCTTTAAATTCGGCTTTCACGTATTCATCGCCCAAAGATCTTAATTCAATGGGTAACTTATGCACATGGGTTCTCAATATAGCCTTGTAGAGTTTCAAAGGTGGCAACAACGGAGGAGCTTTCCTTTCCGGGCGACGAGGCCTTATCATTCTAACTAAAGTTGGTCTCATGGCCAATGTTCGGCGTACCTATTAAACCTTGATGAAGCAGTACCTGCTTGAAAGTTGATCAATCAAAAAAAAAAAAAAAAAAAAAAAACCGAACAAACCTAGCGACGGTACGGGTGTCTTAACCACGATAATTAATTGTTGCAATACCACCATAGTTAAAGCTTCAGAATATGGGTTCTCTCTTCTCATAGCTTTGTCAATCAGAAATAGAAAAGTCAATACATGTTTGCATGTATGCATGTATGCATGTTTGCAACTAGTCAGAAGCTGTACGGGTGCACCGTATATACCAATTTAGTAGCCTATATCCCAATTTTGCAATCATACTATAGACAATAGAAGGCCCTGCTAAAACCCTCCGATTAAGTTTGTATCAGAGTACCCCCACATAGCGTAACTAATCTGGAGAATCCAAAACAATAGTTACTTGGCTTACTGGAATTGGTAAGTTTGCATCTTCTTAAAGTAAGCCCAGCTAGATCAGCCAACTAGTTAATATTTTCTGTACCGTACATCTTTCTTGTCCTTTAGCTGTCAACTTGTCATCTTGATCAAAAACGTAAGCCTCCCAACTCCCGTTGATCAGTGATGTATTCGCCCGTTGGTTCGGGTCAAGGCTTAATACCTATCCAGGTACTCTTTTGATACGTGCAAAACGCAGCCACCACTCCTCATTCCAAGCTCAGTATTGCTAGCCTCATCCCAACAACCCAATGCAGCCAAATATAAACATCAGTGGTTCAAGCTTGGGAAATGGTTTGCAAAAATGAAAAGATTGTTCAAAAGGTTTCGCACCGAAATAGGAAGTTTTCACTGTTGGAACAAAATTAGTTTACCCGATTAGGAATGAGTTGCACCTATTGTAACAAATGTCTAACTTAATAAATCTAATGAGTTCATCTTGTAGTTCATGAATGATTTAAAACCAAGTACAATTCCACTAAACTGGCTTGCAAAGCTTTTCCTACAAACTGGTAACTATCTCCAACTATTAACTTTCGTTTATACACTATGAGGTTTGGTTTTATATTTACAACCATAACCTTGGTTACTTCTTCACTCGTTGCTGCTAAATCTGATACTAATACTAATGAAATAATTGATGTAACTTCGAAAAGAAATGCACAAGAGCTTGACCATGAATGGGCCATTCGTGCTGTTCAAGAAATACTGACCGAATCCAACAGTTTGACTAAAAGAGATGGTGATATTTTGGATTCTTTAATGAATATGTTGAAAAATTCTAATTTGTTGAACGATTTTGTTGATACTTTGGGCTCAACCAACTCGTCTTCTTTATCTAAAGTGGTTACTTCTTCCATCTCATCTGGAAGTTTGAATGTTTCTTCGATTGCTAATGTTATTGAAAACAGTGGGTTAACTAAAAGTTTTTTCAAATCAATGTATTCAGATTCCGATAATAACGAATCTCTTATTGATTATTTGAAAGACTCTTCCAACTCTAAGATTAAAAGAAGTATCAAAAGAGACATTTTGGAAGATTCTAAATCAGACATCTCCAAGAGAGATTTGGATACTATTATTAACATTGTTGAACAAATTTACAACTCTGGTATTATTGGCAAAGTGTATAATTATCTCATGAACCATAAAGAGTTTATTGAAGCTGGTGAAAGATTGGTTGTTTCAGTGGTTAAGAAAATTGATTGGAGTAGTTTGTATACTACCATTAAGAACTCCGGTATTGTTCAATCAATTTTAGAAGATTGGTTTCAAGTCTTGAATCCAGATTACAAGCTAGAGAATTCGTTAAAAGAGCGGACGCTACTCATACCACTTCCACTGCTTCTTCCGAAACTTCTGACGGTTTAGGTAATATGGTTGACACCTTTTTAGAAGCTGCCGCTGGTGAAAGGGACGATTCTACCTACCACCACTAAAACTTCTTCTGATTCTTCTTCTACTGGTGGATTATTAGGTAATTTATATAATAATTATCTTGGTGGTGACGATAAGGACTCCACAACTTCATCTACTAAAAAGGCCACTACTTCTGCTAAAAAGACTGCTGCATCATCTGAAACTGGAGGTTTATTAGATGACTTATTAGGTGGCGGTGACTCTTCTCTTCTGCAACTGTAACCACCACTTCTGCTAAATCCACCTCTACTGGCGGTGGCTTATTGAGTAACTTGATTGGTGGTTTCTTGAATGATGATGATGACTCTTCTTCAACCGCTACCACTACTTCTGCTAGATCGACTTCTACTGGTGGTTCATTATTAGGCGGAATTCTTGATTTATTTGATGGCGATGATGATGCATCTGCCACTACTACTTCTACTAGATCCACTTCTACTTCAACCGGCGGTTTCTTAAGCGAAATCTTTGATGATCTTTTCGACAGTGATGACAACGATACTGAATCATCATCTGGTTCTTCTAAGAGTTTATCCTCCGAGTTCTTATCACTCGGTGAAAGTGTATTTGATAAATTATTCGATGGTAATTCATCATCATCCACCTCTTCCTCTTCTAGTTCCGGTGGTAAAGGTATCTTGGGAACCATATTCGGTATCATTCTTGATGTTATTGAAGAATTACTCGGAGGTGATTCTTCTAGTTCTGGTAACACTACATGGAGTCTGCTTTTAGGTGATATTGTTGACGATATTTTTGGTAACTCAACTTCTTCAAGCACTTCAGGAAGCTCGGGTTCGGGTTCCGGTTTACTTAGCGAAATCCTTGATGATATTTTTGATGGTGCTGAATCAGGTCTTGGTTTAGTTCTTGAAATTGCAGAAACTATCCTTGATCATTTCTTTGGTACTCTGGTTCTAGCTCTGGTTCTAGCTCTAGTTCTTCTAACTCTGGTTCTTCAATTTTTGGTTCCTCTTCAAACAAACAAAACTGCTGCTGTGGTAATAAAAAGAGATCGGAAAAGAAATCTTTAAGAGAATAGTTAGAAGATCGGTTAGAAAAACCATTAAGAAGAGAGCCGACTTATTAGCTATGGCCGATGAAGAGCTTCTTAACCATTTGGGTAAAAGACTTCAAGATACGAATTAAAATGTTTCATTTCTTCCCCCTTTCCTTTTCTTTTAATAACTTTTACGATTTTCTCTATACCTTTTTTATAAATTTGTATTTTTAATTCATACCACATTACTATTAACAGACGCAATTGTAAAAGAGCCACCAGGCAATTTCGACTTGTGAAACTTGTGAAAACGTTCACCAAATGTTTCTGTAAGGCAGTATTAAACATTAGGTTTGCGGTTCCACTGGTTCCATTGGTTCCACTGAATCCACTGAATCCACTGAATCCACTGGTTCCACTGGTTTCATTACATCCACCAGTTCCTCAATTAGAACCACCCCGCTAAATCTAGCCCAACCCTATGGACTCATATGGCAAAAAACCAAGATTGCAACCCTCTACTAGAGAACTTGTTTCAGTAATAACTCATTCTCCAAATACAGAAGTATCCAAAACACTTCTAGCCATACTGCAAAAACTAACAATAACTGTCTAAAAGAACCCAGTGGTCTTACTCCACTTACCACCCGCCAAGTTGATTCAATTATTACCATATTCTACTAAAGGGCCTTGGGTAGCTTTTACCATAAACTGTCAATTAGCTTGCGAAAACTTATTGGTAAACCCTGGGTATGTGCAGTCCTCACCCAATACGGTAATTTTTTTTCATGCACTTCATCAATTGTTCAACCTCGAAAATATTGCAAAAATGTTAATTTAATTATCGCACCGAATTAGGAAGTTTTTCAAATTTGGTTTATAGCAGCATTGGTTTATATTCTTTTATATATCTAGTATGGGAAACCCCTACTTTTCAAGTTTGTTACTTGTTACTGGTAATTTGCTTCTTCTTTCTCTAACTCTTTTCCTTGGTTTATACCCTGTACCCCCATTCATTCGTTTGAAATCATCAAGATTTGTCTGCAAAATATAACTCAAGGGAAGGATATTTAATATGAAAGTTAATACCTTGTTTCAATCTATAGTGGTGTACACTGCTGTGGCCCATGCTATTAATCAACAGCAAATTGACTTGGATTCTAATGACAATGGCTTAGCCAAGCGTGGTCTTTTCAGTTCTATATTCGGTTCAAAAAATTCAGACTCTGATAACACTGAGTCCACCGAGTCCACTGATTCCACTGATTCAACTAATGCTAATGACTCTATTGATAATGAATCTTCTGCAGTGAGCAATTCCACTTCTTCATCTTTATCCTCCTCCTCCTCCTCCTCAGCTTCTTCGACTTTGGTGCCTACTGTTGCAAACGCTGTGGCACAAGCTACTGATTCCTCTTTGGATTCTTCCTCTTCAGAACCTTCTTCTACTTCTAAAGGTCTCTTGGATAGTCTTTTGGATCCTGATTCTGATTCCTCCAGCTCGCAAAGCTCTTCAACTGTTGCTTCTTCATCATCCTCCAGCTCTTCCAGCTTGACTTCATCCTCTGCTGATCCTTCTTCCTCCTCAGATTTCCTTGATGATATTTTAGGCTCCGATTCTAGCTCAAGTCCTTCTCAAACCGTTGCCGCTGCCTCAGCTACTGCTGCTTCCCGTCATGGTTTGATGAATTTGATAAAAGGAAATGATTCAAGCTCTTCAACCGAAGCTTCATCCACCCTTTCTTCAAGTATCGATCCTTCTTCTAGCTCAGATCCTTCTTTACTCAATAAAATCTTAGGTACCAACTCAACTTCAACAGAAGATGACGATGATGATGAAGATGAAGAAGACTGTGATGATGATGATGATGGTGATAATACCACAACTACTACTTCCACCCCAGGTGATGGTACTACTACTTCATCTCCAACTACTACCACAAGAACTTCATCTCCAACCAACACTACAGTTCCAGATGATGATGATGATGACGATGATGGAGAAGATTGTGACGATGATACAACTACTTCATCTCCAACCACAACCGCTATTCCAGGTGGTGATGATGACGATGATACTGCTACTACTACTACTAAAGGGTCTCCTCAAGATAACACTACTACTAGAACTTCATCAACCACCACTACTGCTGCTGGTGGTGACGACGATGACGATGACGACGATGACGATGAAGACTGTATTGAAGATGGTACCACCACTACACAATCTCCTGGAGATGGAACTATTACCACTACTTCAGCAGCAACAACCACTATTTCAGATCAAACTAATGGTGGCTCAGGTAGTGGCTCAGGTAGTGGCTCAGGCAGTGGATCAGGCAGTGGATCAGGCAGTGGATCAGGCAGTGGATCAGGCAGTGGATCAGGTGGATCAGGTAGTGGATCAGGTAGTGGATCAGGCAGTGGTTCTGATGGAAACGTTGTTACCATCACCGAATACTATACTACCACCATTACCACTGTCAAGAATGGTGCACAAACTACTTACACAACTGCATTGGCAACTGCTACTACCACTGTTGCAAGCGAATCAGAAAATGACGATGATTATGAATATGTAACTGATGACGACGACGACGACGAATCTTGTGACACTGCAGTATCTACTGCTACATCTACTGTTGCTGCAGGCTCAGGATCTTCTGGTTCTTCAGGATCTTCTGGTTCCTCAGGATCTTCAGGCTCATCAGGCTCATCAGGCTCATCAGGCTCATCAGGCTCATCAGGCTCATCAGGCTCATCAGGCTCATCAGGCTCATCAGGCTCATCAGGCTCATCAGGCTCATCAGGTTCAGGTATTTCATCAGGTTCTGGATCGGGCTCAAACTCTGGATCAAGTTCAGGTTCTGGCTCAGGTTCATCTACCGATGTTTGCGATGATTATGATAGCGACGATTACGATAGTGATGAAGATGATGGAGATTCATGCTCTAACGTCGACTGTGATGATGTTAGTTGTGATGCTGACTCTGGTTCAACCTCTACTGTTACTGCTGCCACCACTGTTAAAACTACTGCTGCTGCTGAAGCTAAGTATCCAACTACTGTTGCTGCTGGAACTGCTGGAACTGCTGGTGCCGATGACGACTGTGTTCCAACCACCGTCACCACCACCGCTACCACCACTGCCTTACAAACCACCACTGCTTATGTTACCGTTGGTGCTAAGAATGTGGAGGATATCAAACAACGTTCCAATGAAACCTCAGCATCTGGCTCAGCAGGTTCTGCCTCTGTTGCTCAACAATCTAAGAATGCCGGTAATATCGTCACCACCCCAGGTAGCTTGATAACTGTCTTGGCTATTGTTATGGCTTCATTATTATAAGATGCTTGATCTATGACAAAAAAATTGCAAAATACCTTAATACTTAAAAAAGAAAAAAACTACAAAATCCTTTAAAAGCTAATGATACACGAAAATCTATCTTCACAAATGTATAATACTTAATATCTCTGAATCTATGCTTACAATGGTTATGGTATCAAAACAATTAATTGGTTGTATATACCATTTTCTTGCAAAGCAGGGTCTTTCCAAAATATACCTTTTAATTACTTATTTAACTTTCTAATTCTCTGGTCACCCCTTTTTATCTTATTTAATTAATTGATGATTATTTCTACTTTTCGATTACTTCAATTTTCGGTGTCATTAACGACAATATTTTTTATAGTTAATTTAATATAAAACTCCTATGATTTTAGATCAAGTTTTTATCGCTATACTGTAGTAAAAAATGGTACGGGTTTATTGATATTAAAAAAAAAAAAAAAAGAATTGGGGCAAAATTTGACAAATAGTACAAGATACTTGTTTAGATTAGAACCAACACATTTTAGGATATATAGAGATAAAAACTATACTAGCGACTAGCTGAAAGAAATACCACCCGAGAAATAGGGGCACATATCAACCACTTAGAAGAAGAAAAACCCACCAGCCAAAATGCCCCTTGTTGACCGTCAAACCATTTTGTTTTTTATAATAATGTTTATATTTTTGTCATTACCCAGTGGGATTGACCAACCACATTCTAACAAGGATCGAGAGACGTTGGATAAGTTTCATGCAAGCATTAGGGCTAATCGGGAAGATTTAGCCAAATCAGAGTATTATGAAGGATATGGTAATTTAACTGGATTTAAGTTATCATATCAGGATAACTTGAATAATTTGAATGAACTGAATTGGCCATTTCATGAATATAATAGGAAACATCCTTTTGAAGAAAAAGAAGACTTTAGCATACTACCCAATGAGGTTAGTAATCGAGTTAAACAATTTTGGTCATTAGATCCAATAAAGGAAGAAGATTCCGAAGCTTATATGTTAAATATATCAGGAAAAGTGTATGGAGATTTCGAGGTGATTAAGAAGGCCAATAAGATCAAGCCATATGCAATGCCATTACCTAAATATTTACAAGAACATTATGAATTATATAGCGAAAGCCAATATAAAGAACAAAAACAAAAATATGAAGAGAATCCAGAAGAAAATCCCGAACCAACTGAACCAAGCGGGGTGATAAATAAAGTAGGGAATATAACTTTTAATCTGGGTAAAATCTCTCTAGGACTAAAGAGTTTTGATTATAACTATAAAGATCGAGAGATGATGGATCAAGTTAAGAACATAACGGCTGACTCCATTAATGATGCAGTGGTTGTTAAAGTTAAGTTAAATTTGATTGACTATCCCGAAATCAACGATAATGAAGTTGAAAGTCTTGGGGTATATTTTCAAAAAACCGGATCATTAATTAGTATAAGTAGATCAGCGAAATTTCTAGGAAATTATGGATTAAGCTATCTAACCATGGATGAAGAAAAATTCAATATAACGAGGAAATTGATTGGACAATTGGTTAATACTACAAACATTGAAAAAGATCTTAATATGGATTATATGAATAGTTATATTGAAAAATCCCAGGGGCAATGTGAATATATATCGTATTTCCAATTCGATAAGACTGAATATCTGAAGAAGCAATTGGCTGAAATAGACGAAGAGTTAATGAACCCAAGTGGTCGACCAATCCCGCACGAAATTCCTAAATTGAGTATTAAAGAATCGTTACTTTATTCTCCTGATTGCGGGATCGTATTACAATCCAAACCACAAACGATATTCGAAGGAAACAAAACTGAAGTTACCAATTTTGAATTGAAAAAAATGTTGAGTGGATTATTAATATTAATTATTATTCAATTATTTTTACTTGTCAAACAGTTAAAAGAAATGAAAACGCCTGGTCAATTGTCTAATGTTTCCAGTACTACCATATCGATTATATCGTTACAAGATGCTTTAATGGCGTTATTATTTTTGTTAATATCCAACTTGATTGAAGAATTGTATTTATTATTAGCATGTGTTGCGGTGATTGCCTTTTTAATGTGCGGAGTATTTGGATTAAAATTTTTATTGAGTGTAATGACGGTGCAATCAAACGAAACCGGAACCACTTGGTGGGAAATCATGAGAGGAAGTAGTCGAGAAGAAGGATTACCATTACCGGTGACTCAACCAACAACAAACACTCCTGCAGCCACCCAACCACAACCGGTTACTGCACCATTGGGTAATGACGAAAGTACTTTTGCCAATCGAGTGTTTGGAACCGGATGTATCTTGACTATATTATCGACTTTCTTAATATTGAATTCATTCTTGTGGAGAATAACGTTCCGCCGAATTTTCGAATACGGGGGATTGCTTCTTATCAATTCTTATTGGATTCCCCAATTCAGTCGCAACACTCTTAAAAACCGTCGCAAATCATTTTCATGGGAATTTATCTGGGGCACTTCCATGATTAGAATCATCCCGGTATGGTACTTGAGTCTCATCAAACACAATCCATTAAGACATCATTACGATCCAGTCTTGGTCATTGTACTAACTCTGTGGATCTTACTACAAATTGGATTATTGTATTTGCAACAACTTTTTGGCGCAAGATTCTGGATTAACGAAAAATGGTTACCGCAAGCCTATGATTACCACTATTTACTCAATATTAAGGATTTGGAAACCGGGAAAGGGTTCCTGTCCGACATGCTTAACAACTTGACCAGCACCAATGATTTGGTTGAAAATAACGGGATCATCAACTGTAAAGTTGATTGTGCCATTTGCATGAATAATATCGAAATCCCAATCAATACCAACGCCGACGGTAAGAATATCACCAACTAGATAAATCCAAATTGAAGGAGTACATGATCACTCCGTGCCATCACATTTTCCACAGTGAATGCCTTGAAGACTGGATGGTCTATAAGTTGCAATGTCCAGTTTGTCGTACTGGATTACCCCCAGTATAGTTTTCAGCAGCCGCTTATGTAATCGGTTCGTTACTTTGTCGATAGCGCCGTTAGCCGTTAACCAAATATTTTTTTTTTATTTTTTTAAAGCCGCCATCCGTTTTACGAAAATACGAAAAATTTATACGAAGGTCTCTAGTTCCCTATTCATATGGTAGTCATGTATAATTCATCAAAGTATTCATTAATGTATTCGTAGTATTCATTATAGTATTCGTAGTATTCATCATAGTATTCATAGTATTCATTAATGTATTCGTAGTATTAATTATAGTATTCATAGTATTCACTATAGTAGTTCAATTCATCTACACTCACCTACATGAGTAATTGTCAAGTCATAACATCGTTAATCTATATACAAGGAACACTCACAGAAATCTAACTATTTTCTTACCATCGTAGTAATTGTCAATGGAATTGGTAGTGTTGTTTCTTGATAATCGTACGCTGACGTCTATGGTGCCATCCATCAGCAGCCCGCGGGCAGGACGAGCAACGTAATTGGGATAGTACTCTTCCGGGGCAGGGGGAGTCAGAAGAGGAGACGAAGAATCCGTGCTCAACCGTTTAGCAGAATTAGGGATTCTGCTCAAGGCCTTCAGAGACGAGATATTCGACTTCATCAACCGGGACCTGGTCATCACCTCCGGACTCAGCGACCGTTGGCCTGTTTTCAAATGAGCAGGGGGCGTAGAGGTCGAGCCTCTATGTGCTGGAGCAGAACGACCATTATGTAATGGGAAGGTATGTCTTCTCTTGATCCCATCCGGGGCCTGATCAGACTCCCGTCTCTTCAGTTTGAAAGGATTGAATAACTTGGATAGCATGGTGAACATAGTATGGTCATTAAATGACAGGCAGAAAAAGATAATTCGCCAAACCAGAAAAATAGCTCTGCAGCATCGATGGATATATATACATCTGACAGTTTCAAAGGCCTACGGAGTTAATTTAGCGCATGTTAGTAATGACTTCTTCCGCCGTGTCCCCATCAAGATCTTCGCAGCTTTGGCTTTCGGTGTTATTTTTTTTTCCAACTTGTCCCCGACCCGCGCAGACGTTTTCTGCTCGTAACAAAAATTTCGGCCGGAACCCGTTTCTACAATTAACTCCAGCTTACAATTAGGTTTCGGTGACCAAGTATTTATTAATCTCTTCTATCGTTATTCAAGATACGCAAGATAAACAAAAACAAGTTGATAATGTCTAAGTAGAGAGAGATGGTGGCCGGGATTTCGTCATCTAAATGGCAAGTTTTAATGATTTTCTGGGTATCGATTATAATGTAGATACTAAAGATCAATGCACCCAAGCCCGAATAGATCATTTCTGCAGTTGACAGATGTTGGGGAAAGAACATGAAAATGAACCCCCATCCGATCAATACCCATAAGCCCATACTGGTGAAACCTTGCCAACTGATAAAGTCGTATTTGGTTTGGAAGGCAAAAATGGTTAAACCAACAAAGATCAAAAGGGTCAATTCAAGGGCTTGTATCACCACACCACTTTCCACGGTGGCGGTGGCCAACCCAATCCCGTAGGCTTCACATAGAGTGAATCCACTCAATAGAATTAAGTTGGTTGGATACGATCTGGCCTTGTATAGAGTACTGACCAAGAATCCGATTGATCCAACCATGCTTACAATCCATAACCAAATGTTGTTGAAGCACCAGTTTTGAATAGAAGGACTGGAGCGAATAATGAATCCGGTAATAATGGTACCTAGGATTTGGAGAGTCAATAAGGAGTATACCTTACGTATAAACATGTGTCTTAAGTCAACCAGACATTCCGAAACGTTGGTACTGTATTTGAAATCATCGGGGATATTATCTCCTGCAGTACGTTCTTCAGTATAAGGAGGAGGCACCGGGCCAGACTCCGGTTCAGATTGTGGTAATGGATTATATTTTGACATGATGAAGAAGTAGTATCCTTAAATTGTCTTTTGAGTGACTAGCGTGAAAAATAAATTAGTCGCGTCACGTGACGCGACCCCCCAGTTACAGTATAACGGTATAGCATGGATGGGTGTAGATTCGTAGATTAGTAGATTGGTATGGACTGGTATAGATTGGTATGGACTGGTATAGATTGGTATAGAAGAGGTGGTGCAGTTGTGTCGGTGACAGATTGTGATACCCGCTAAGAACCCGCTAAGCAATCACATAAATAGCGAGAGAAATCGATTTGCACCAGTAAATTGGCATAACTCGGTAATCATGGCACCAAGTTTAAACAACCCCGAGTTAATCAGATCAGGCCCATTTGTCAACGGACAATGGATTGAGTCAAATAGCAAGAACACTTTTAAAGTGTACGATCCCGCAACCGGCGAATTCATTATTGAATTACCGGATCAAACCAGTGAAGAAATCGATCAAGCAATCGAAAATTCCTATGAAGCTTTTCAAAAATATCGTGAAACCAATGTTTACGATCGTGCTCGTTGGTTGCGTAACTTATATAACTTAATTATTGAAAATTTAGATGATTTAGCTAAAATAATTACTTGGGAAAATGGTAAATGTTTAACTGATGCCATTGGAGAAATCAAATATGCTGCTTCTTATTTTGAATGGTTTTCTGAAGAGGCCAAAAGAATCTATGGTCATACCATTCAACCTTCTAATCCAAATAATAAGATTCTTACTTATAAACAACCAGTTGGACCAGTTGGATTATTATGTCCTTTTAATTTCCCTTCGGCAATGGGGGCTCGTAAAGCAGCCCCGGCATTTGCAGTTGGATGCACTGCTATATTGAAACCAGATGCCCAAACTCCATTAAGTTCATTGGCATTGGCTTATTTGGCAGAACAAGCCGGATTCCCCCCAGGAGTTTTCAACGTGGTATTAACCTCAGTGGAATCAACTCCAAATTGTGGTAAGAAATTTTGTGAATCTCCATTAATTAAAAAAATCAGTTTCACTGGATCAACCCCAGTTGGTAAATTATTAGCCAATCAATCATCATCCACTTTGAAGAAATTATCAATGGAATTAGGTGGTAATGCACCAATTGTTGTATTTGACGATTGTGATTTAGATCAAGCAGTAGAACAATCGGTGGCTTCGAAGTTTAGATCTTTGGGTCAAACCTGCGTATGTGCCAATCGAATTTATATCCAAGCCAACATCTACGATAAATTTGCCGAAAAATTTGCTGCTAAAGTCAACGCTTTCCAAATCGGTAATGGGTTTGAAAAAGGTGTCACACATGGTTGTTTGATCAATGGTAAAGCCATTGCCAAGGTGGAAGACCACGTAAAAGACGCCGTGGCCAAAGGGGCTCATGTTTTAGTTAAAGGTGGTAGATTGACTCAATTAGGGGAAAACTTTTATGCTCCAACGGTATTAACCAATATAAACAATGATATGAAGGTGATTCACGAAGAAACTTTCGGCCCCTTAGGTGCCTTGGTTAAGTTCGATACCAAAGAAGAAGTATTGAAAGTCTGTAATCAATCAAACTACGGATTGGCAGCCTATGTTTTCGCAACCAATATTAACACCATTTGGTATATGACGGAAAAATTAGAAACCGGAATGGTCAGTGTCAATACCGCCGCCTTCACCGACGCCGCCTTACCCTTTGGGGGAGTCAAAGAAAGTGGGTTTGGTAGAGAAGGCTCTTTATACGGAATTGACGATTATACCGTTATCAAGAGTATTAACCTTGGGAATGTATATAACTAATTTGTAAGGGTCGTTCGGAAGCCAAAATTTATTTAGCTAAAAAAACGAATAAACGAGCAACTTTTTTTCATCTTTTCTCTGCTTCTTTATCAATGTGTATGGTTAGTCCTAGTAAATTGGTGAAACTTCAAGAGGATAGAATGTTAATGTCGTGTCCTTCAAACCTGGTACCGCCTAACCTGGTACATTCAACCCGTCAACTTGAAAAAAGTCCAATTGAAAATAGTCAAAGCCCAATTGAAAGTCAAAGTCCACTTAAAAGTCAAAGCCCAATTGAAAGTCAAAGTCCACTTAAAAGTCAAAGCCCAATTGAAAGTCAAAGTCCAATTAAAAGTCAATGCCCAATTGAAAATAGTCAAACTGATAGCTACGACCTTCAATCGTTGGAGAAAAGACACATGTACGAGTTGCCCTACCCGGTCAGCATGTCCATACGCCAGCCCAAATTCAAATTGAACAAATGGATCATCAGCGTCAATCTAATGATTCTTCTCATCCTCCTAAGTTTCAGCCTTGTTTGTAAATAGATCACTCCCTAGACTCTCCTCTCTTCAGTTCTACTAATACCCTTTGCCAATAAGTTATCCCTCCCACTAATGGTGGGATGGGTCAATACATGTTTAACATCCTTAAACCCCGACCGGTACACCACACAAATTGTGCCCCGCACGTTTCTTTTTTTTTTGCAAAAGTTCGGTTCGTGGTGCACGGGTGCATTCTGTAGGTACTGGTCTATTTTGTGGATGCACGGAGGTTCCTCCCAAAGCCGGGCTACGCGAGTGCTCGAGTCTAGGCCCATCGAAATTGTTATGACAACACCAAAAAACGCGTTACGAACTGTTTTAGAGGAAAACTACACGATATTACTATAATTAAATTGACCTAGTGCTCCAAGGATCCTGGGAATACGACCAGCCGATGCTGTCCTGCTCTGGTATTGGCCATCACCTCAGTCTGTAGAAACACTCCCCCGTTAAGGCGACCCATCTCACCTTATTCCACTGAACTGAAGGAGGTAAAAATCGGTCTTTTCTTTTTTTGTCATAATTTTTTAGTTTAATTTTTTTTTTAGTTTAATTTTTTTTAGTTGATTTTTTATTTTAATTTTTTCCACAGGAGAAAAAAATCACTCCTTTCAAAAAAATCACTAATTACTAGTTCTTTCTTTCAACATCAACAACATATTCTTTCATTTAGTTACTTTGTTGGCTATTTCCCCAGTACGAGTATAGTACAGTCTATCGTTAATATCCTACTAAACTTTCCTGATTCAAGGAAGCCCAAACAAGTGGCCAGAGGAAAAACTGAATTAAAAAAAAAAAGAGAGAAGATTAGCCGCCCTTCGCCTAACTTATCTTTAAAGTGTTGATAGTTGTATTCTATTTGTTGATAGTTGTATTCTATTTGTTGATAGTTGTATTCTATTTGTTGATAGTTGTATTCTATTCAGCCTTGATTTGATGTTTTTCACTATTAGCTAGATCCGTTCTTTTGTTCCTATCCTCTCGTGTTATTCGTGTTATTCTATAATGAAATTTTTGGGGAAGTTATATTTTCTATTAAGTGTCTTGTCAGTTCTACTACTTGCTCAAGCAGATGATTATGTTGGGTGTTTTTCTACAATAGGCAGCGACAAGTCTCGAGGCACCAACATGTATCAAACTCCTTCGAAGTGTGTCGAGGAATGTTCTGATTATCCTTACGTAGCTTTGAAAAACGGTAATGAATGTTACTGTTTATTTGACAAACCTACCCTATGAAACCGATGCTTCGAAATGTTCAACCAGTTGTTATGGTTATGGTGACGCTGTGTGTGGTGGTGAAGACGTGTTTGGCGTTTATAAAGGCGATGGGGATGCATCAAGTTCTAGTGCAAGCTCCGATTCTTCTTCAACTTCATCTTCCAGCTCTTCGAGCTCGCTGTCGAAGTCGTCTTCGTCATCGTCGGCCTCGATCACTAGTGGGCCTTCTTCGTCAGGACTCCCACGATTCTAAAACAACCGAAGTGGTGACCACTTCGCTGTCATCAGAAAATGGTAAAATGGTTTACAAAACTGTCACCATATCTGCTCCTTCATCCACTTCTTCCTCGGACTCCTCGGCCTCCTCGGACTCCTCAGACTCTTCCAATAAGTCTTCGGGCTCGTCGTCTAAAGTGGGCCCTATAGTAGGTGGTGTTGTTGGTGGTATAGGTGGTGCCATTGTCTTGGCGGCTTTGGCATTTTTCATTATAAGACATAAAAATAAAGATGAAGATGAAGATGAAGAAGAATTTTACGATAAGGCCAATGATGGCTTGGGCTTGGGCCGTGGCGGCACGGCTAAAACCCGCAAAGTCGCCAGTCCTCTTGATATGCCAATGTCTAATCCGTTTGTTCATCCAAGCGAAAATGATGATGATATAAGTGCTCCTGGTGCAACCGGACCTTCCTTAAACAGTAACATGTCTGATCCAAGATTAAATCCAACTCTAATGGGTAGACGAAGACTAAGTGAAGGTTCTTTGGCTGATGAAGCTGATTATTCAAGAAAAATTTTACAAGTTGCAAATCCTGATCATTAAAAAATCTTTCAAAAAAACAAAAAAACAAAATAATTAATAATAATAGAAATCATCAAAAAAAAAAAACATTCAAAAACATTCATACCATCCTCTTATTATTTATATTTAACGATACCCTAATGCTTTAACTTTTTAATTTACTCATTTTACATCTTCAGTTTCCTCTCGTGCATTTTCTTTCTTTCTGTCTATTTTTCATTCGTTTCTTTCTTACATTCATTCCTTCTTTCTTTCTTTTAGTTCGCAAAACACGGTATTTTGTCTTGGTTATATATACTCCATCATCTCTACATAATCCTTCTCTGGTAATTAAACTTTATAATTGTATTAGCTTTATGTAGTTCGGGATTTGACGGGTGGAAGGCGAAATTAATGAGGAAAAAAAAAACCTGATCAAAAATCGAAAAGAACAGAAAAAACTCTAATTACTCCTATTAACCTTTCTTTTAAGTTGACCTTTACTAAACAAGATGGTAAATAGTAATAAATCGATTCCATCGTACGAGAAAGCATTGAATGACGAGTTTCAAAAAATATATCAGGAATTATCCCAGTTAAAGAATAATCGAAATAAATATATTAATTCTAAACAAGTTTATATAATTTATGATTCCTTTTTATCATTATTACATGATTTGACCTTAACAAGAAAAGATGAAGAATTGAAAGGAATAAGTTTGTCTATACCCAATGGGAATGATTTAATAATCGATGATATCTGGCAATTATTATCATTATGTTTCTTAACTTGTGGATTAATCAAATTTGCTCCAGCAACTTATTCGTCATTAAGCACAGTTAATAAGTTATTGAGTCATTTAAAAGAGTGTCAAGTGTATACCATGGAGGATTTAAGACCAATCAAGGAACGGTTAGATAATATTAAAGAAATTATTAGTAATAGTGAAACTCAAACTATTGAAGAAGCACAAGAAGAAGAAGAATTTCAAATAGCAAATGGAGAAAAAAAAATTATTGATGATAATGGAGATGAACATTCAATTATATCTCATAAAAGAGAAGAAAGTTTATTATTAAGAAATAAATTGAACAAATGTCAACAAGTGTATAATGAATTAGAAGAAAGTTTTAAATCAATACCATCCGATTTGAAACCTTTCTTTAATGAATTAATTAAAATTAGGAAAAGTTTGTTAAATTATTTAACCAATGATATTAATAAATCAAAAGATGTCACCCCAGTACCAGAATCCACCGAAAATCCAATTACTCAATATTCAAATGAAAAACTGATTAAAGGTAATGAATTATCTAAAAAATTAAACGAATTGAAAACCCAATTGAAAATAATCGAATCCAAAAGAAATGAAGATGGGAAATTCACTAGTGAAGTTGGTACTGAAAAACAATTAAAATATTCCCAAATGATTTTAAATGGTTTATTAGATGATTGTAACAATTTAATTAATGATGTTTCAATTCAACAGGAATCAAGTGACATATCATTATTATTTCAATCATTATCAACTAACGATGATGAATATATTGAAATGTTTAAAAAATTATATAACCAATTAATCGAATTAAAATTAACTTTAGAAAATTTATTAATAACTCGTCGTTGGACAATGAGAGAAACTGATTTATACAATTATCAAAAATCTCTTAAAGTTATAGATGATGATAGAATTCAACTCAATAATAAAATCAATTCAAAACCTTCATCATCGAAAAATATTAAAAGATTACAAATTTTAATATTATATTTGTTAAGAAGATGTTATTCTTTGATTTATAAATTATTAGAAAGTTCAGAACCGGTTTCTGAATCTTTACAACCAATCCATAATCAATTATCAACTGTTCGTCGATGCTTATTAGAAATTAAAAGAATTGATGGCTTAAATAATTTAAGAGAATTATATCCCTTTCAATTTAAATTGGCGTCTTTAGATAACTTGAGAAGTGATGGGAAATTTATCATAAATAATCAAATTCCCGAAGGTCAAGGTACTTTAAATGCTTTATTAGCTGAATGTTTTGATATAATTCATGAATTGAAAATTGAATTAGAAGAAAAAGAAGAACAAAACGACGACGATGAAACCGATCCAAAACCTTATACTACTCCCAATTCTAAAAATGACTTTGATAATATAACCGATGATGAAGACATTAATCCCGATGATGAAGTTGAATTAAAAAGAAATCGTTATGTTGGTTTTAATGAAGCAGATTACGATCAAGATAGTGAAAGCGATTTCGATGCAGAAGATGATGCTTCGATCTCTGAATACGAAGATAATGATTACTATTAAATAGGTTTATTTATACTTTATACTGTACTTTTGCCTGTAGAAACTTCATGCTCTAGACTCTTTATACTGTCTGTAGACTACATCGGTACCGCAGAGTACAATTTTTTTTTTTTTCAAAAATGAGAATTTACCGGCAAAACATCAAATCTTTTTCTCTTTTTCTCTTTTTCTTTTCTTCCTGAATTCACTTTATTGCTATCCATCGATACTAGACTAATCAAGCCGTTTATAGTGTCCGTTGAGTTGTGAAGCATTTATCGAGTCCATATAAGTTATTTGAGCCTGGTGCTTACCATTATTTCTTAGAGCATTCATAGATTTTACAGCGGTTAGGTTGTCTTTTTGGAAAAATTTTTATAGATAATATTTATTAGAAGCCTTCAAAGATGATGTCTACTGGGTTTTCATGGGGTGCCAAACCCCTTGATTCTGCAAGCAATGATGATTCAAATACCCATACCAGCATACCAAGATATACCCCTGTGGTTAGACCAGTGGCTAGAAAAAGAAAACTTCATGATGAAGAAAGTAAAGTTCACAAGCCAGCATCCAATAATAGAAGATTCCATGCTCCTGCTAGACATAAGAAGACCAAGACCCCAAGAATTGTTGGCCAACCTTTGCCCATCCACAGACTTATCGAAGTTTTGGATCATAAGTCATTGCAAACTTTATTAGAAGATTTGGTCAAGATTCATCCAGAAACTGCTAATACTATTCATAAATTATCACCAAAACCTTGTACTAAGAGTTCTATTGCTTTAATCAGGGAGAAATTCGATAATATCATAAATCATTTACCTTATAAATGCGATGTTGAAAGCGATTATTCGTATTTAAGAGTTAAACCTCATATAAATGAATTTTTAAACTGTTTGTCTGATTTTATATTAAACTTGTTACCTCCAATTGAAACAAACATTTCTCGTTCGGTTGAATTCTTGGATATGATTACTAATTTAATCCACGAATTACCTAATTTTACTAATCATGAATTTCAATATACTAGATCTATGGCTTATGAACAAATTTCCAATACCTGGTTAATTGTTTTAAGCCAAAGATTTGATCATCCTCTTGATGATGACTCTATTGATTCTGCATTTGTATCAAATTCAACTCCTTCTTCTCCTCCTTCCAATTCTTCAAATACTTCTTCTGCTAATTTGGAATTGATTAAAATTATTGAAGATATGAATTTACAAAGCTGTTTGGAAAAACATAATAATACCTCTCTTGGTAAATTTAAACTAGTGATTGATTTCATCAAATCTGAATTAGATAATTATGAACAACTTAGCCAATCTTTGAATGGTGGCCCTACTAATATCTTGAATGACCTCATCACGGTTGATTACTCTAATTTTGCTATCACTGCTAGAACTTCCCATTGATTCTACATTTTTCTTGCGTATATATTCATGATTCCATTTCATTTCTCCTATTCTTTTATATATATATATTTTGGTTATTGTCATACTTCTCTTTCTCTTCATTACCTCTGCATCTTCCTTCTCCATTAATTAATTAATTTCTACGGCTCTTTTTATTGACTATATCGTTGTAGATATTGGATTTTATATAATATACACAGTTCTCTATTAAAAATAAACTCATTTGAATCTGGCTAATGCTGAATCTAATTCATCCGCTTCTTCGTCGTCATCTTCGATTATACCCATACGTTGTTTTTCTCTTGCTTCTTTCTGTAATTGGATGTTTCTTTCGGTTCTTAATCTTCTTTCATCCATACTCAGTTGACTCTTTCTTTGTAAGTAATTCTTTCCCTTATGATCATCATCATCATGAGCAATGGTTTCAATAACATTACCTTGTGGTCCTATTCTTATGCCATTGGCTCTAGCATTAACAGTACCAATAACATTTGGATCTAAAGTAATAGTATCTGGAGCCAATTTATTAAGTAATCCTTTAACTTCGGATTCTTGTCTTTGTTTAACTGATTCATATGGATTCAATTCTAATGCATCATAATTGGCTTCACCAGATCCTGGAATAATTAATGAGGAAATCCCCTTTTGGTGTCCAACCCCTAAAATATCTTCAAATGGAACATACTTGATTTTATCGATTTTTGATCCTGGAATCAAATGATTCATATATGGATGAGTTTGCTTGGTTTTAAAAATGTCTTTCCAAACTGTAACGTGTGGTCCCCACCCAACTGATAATAATCCAGTATCCGATATATCTAAACTAGTTGCAGGGGTTGGTGTATAATAAGTATCTATAGGTTCTAATTTTCTTAAATCCCATATTTTCAATGATTTGTCACTCCCACTAACTGCCATATATTTACCTTCTCTATCTATTGCCAAGTCTCTTATTGGTCCTCTAGCTGATTGCATCTTTACTAATGGGGTAGTCATACTTGGTGACCATAATGAAACAACACCATTACCATGACCCAAATGCATAACTGCATTCCATGGGTTTTGTTTCATGGCTTGTGTTGGTCCTAATTTTGTTCGATGTTCACTAACTAATATACCAGTGGAAACATCATGGTATCTTAAAAATCCGGTGTTTCCTGCGGTTGTTAATAAGAAATGATATGGTAAAAAGTCTAATAGTGTAGTATCAATGTGTTGTTTCATTCGATGGATTTCAGCTCCTGATTTATCATATATAAAAGTATACTTCTTTTGAGCTGCTGCAAAATATTGATCATTATGTAAATATTTAACAGCATGAACAGTCTCATTCAAATGAAGTTCACAATCTAACTGTCCTGTTCTCCAATCCATAGATGCAACATGCCCTTTTCTACCTGCTATTAAGAGGCCTCTACCATTTCTAGTATAGTCAAGATTATACGGTCCGAATTCATTCAACTGTAATTCAAATTTTTTATTAGCAGTACTTTGATCAACTACTTCTGCTATATCATCTTGCTTGAACTTGAAGGTCTTTTCCATTGGGCCCTCGGCCTCTAATAAACCTTCGTTTTCTTGCAACAACAAATCGGTCCCTGCTGCTGATCTAACTGCATCCTTATACTGTCTATCGATTCTTTTCATCCCAGAGTTTAATCTTTTATTTTTCGAATTGTATTTGGTTTTCTTGAACTTCCCTCCTCTCTGGTACTTCTCACTTCCTGCTCTTTCGGGCACCTTGCCCGAAGAATTAGCGTTCTTGGCTCCCATTGCTTATACTGCCTGTTGAAGATTGAACCACTTAAACTGAAGCTTTTGAAAAGTTTGCAATATCTTCCAAGATGAGATGATCTTCAGCCTAAATTTTTTTTTTTTTCGCAAGTTCATTATGTGTACGGGTGTTTCACTGATGCTCACTCCACTTTTTTTTGGTTGTTCAATTAATTTTTCAGTATCACCAGGTGTAAAAACCATTGAATTGATTCTTTTATATATTCAATCCTAGTCCAAGTGCTTGATTGTGAATTGCAGAGGGATCTAGCAAGGAGGGATATGATGAACAGGTCTTTTTTCTCGCGTAGCACCGTCCAGATCGGTAGAAAGGTTGCTTATAATCAAAGACAGACGTTTACCACCAATGCCAAACTTCCAATCTTGAAGTCAAGCGTACTTCCAAGATCAATTTTATGGGCAGTTGGGTTGGCTGGAGCAGCCGTAGGTGGGTTCTATTTGGCAGATGCAAGATCTGCATTCCACGAGTATGTTCTATGCCCAATTATCAGGGCCTCCACCAGTGCTGAACAAGGTCATAAGCTAGGTATACTTTTCATGAAGTATGGGTTGACCCCAAGATTGCTTGATGATGAAACATACGACACTTCCGATGTCTTGGGAGTAGATGTTTTTGGAACCAAATTGAAATCACCCATTGGGTTGGCTGCTGGTCTTGATAAGGATGGTGAAGCTATTGAATCATTGTTCAATTGTGGGTTCTCTTACGTCGAGATTGGTTCCATTACTCCAGAACCCCAACCCGGTAACCCGCAGCCTCGTTTCTTTAGATTGCCAAGAGACGATGCTGTAATCAATAGATATGGTTTTAACTCTAGCGGACACTTTAATGTTGTGGCCACTTTGAAGCTTCGTTTTGAAAAATTACTCCAGAAATTTCAAAGAAACAACTCGCCAGACTCTGAAATTCCTTCCAATGCGTTTAGAAATGGTAAATTGTTAGCAGTCAACTTGGGTAAGAATAAGTTTGGTGATGAAGTCACCGATTATGTCAAAGGTGTTGAGAGATTGGGTCCTTATGCTGATGTTTTGGTTATTAATGTTTCGTCTCCAAACACCCCGGGTTTGAGAGATTTGCAAAACGAACTGAAGCTCACAAGCTTATTGTCTACTGTTGTTGCTGAAAGAAACGTCTTGCACAAAAACTTATTGGGTAAAAAGCCTCCGGTGCTAGTCAAAGTTGCTCCCGACTTAACTGAGCCTGAAATCGAGTCTATTGCCACTGCAGCCAAAACTGCCAAGGTCGACGGTATCATTATCTCCAATACCACCATCCAAAGACCGAAGAGTACCTTGAAGACCACTGACAACAATTTGGTCGACCAAACCGGTGGGTTATCTGGTAAACCTTTGAAACCCATCGCTTTACAGGCCTTAAGACATTTACGCAAGTACACCAAGGACTCAGACTTGGTCCTTGTGGGATGCGGTGGTATCTCTAGTGGTAAAGATGCTTTGGAATTTGGTAAAGCTGGTGCTACTTTTATTGAGCTTTATACCGCATTTGCCTATAAGGGTCCTGGTTTACCAGGTAAAATCAGAGATGAGTTGATTGCCGAATTGAAGAAGGAAGGCAAGACATGGCAACAGATCATTGGTCAAGATGACAAGTAAAACTGTATTAATCTTTAGATACTAACTAATATAAACGTAAAATTTAACTGCAAAATACAACTTCCGACCTATACACGGTCAGATACAAGATGTATTCCGACCGCGTATTGCTATGAAAAACGTGCGACTCAACTAAAGTCGTAATTCCATAACCGAGCAAACAAAGTCGAAAGACCCCGGTAATTCCGACTAACCGGTAACTTCAAGAGAAGAAAAAAAGACTTAAAAAAACATCAAAAAAAATCAAAACAAAACTCAAGTCAAAGCATTTCTTTAACGAACAGATCTCCTCTAGTGATTAATTGCCATCCAGGCAGCAAAGAATGTCGTCTTCGTCTAAACCAACCACACCAAGGACGTATCATAAGAGTGAGCGCCGACACCTGCATCGGTCGTCGGGTCTTTATAAAATTCTTCCGCAATCCCCAAAAGTTCATTATCCAGTAGATCCAGATCAATTACCGCTAGAAACCGAGAATAACTTGGAAAAGATCGAAGACTTATTTGATCAGGTGGATCAGATGGAGCGACACATGTACGATTTACGAGTTATACAGGATGCCATATCGAATGGATTCAACGAGCCGTTTGCAAGTTTTCTATACGGAATGAATATAACAATGTGGTGTAACAATTTTCCTAGTCGTCCTTCCAAAGAGCAATGGGATAAGCTAAAGGAGGTGGAGGGTTTGGATTCGAGAATAGAAGATTTGAAACTCAAGGTAAGCCTTCAAAGATCAGAAAATGAAAATTTGAAAGCCAAGTTGAAAACTCCTTCATCCGTAAAACCACCCCCAAGGGTTGAGGCCAGTGGGTTCGCCCAACCTAAACCACCGGCTAGATCGAATTTATCCAAAGCTAAACTCCCTTCGACAAGATATACACCAGCCCAACAACAGAACACCGTTGCATACTCTGACGATACTGACCACAGCACAGAATCATTCATAGTCAATCCCAGAGTCTCGAGGATTCCTCAGCCAGGAGGCAGAAGCAGTCGTCCGTTAGTGGGGACCTCTGGAACTAGAGAAAGTTCCTCGTCTATCTATGGTGAAAAGGGACCCAATCTCAATCAGCCTCCAAGATACATGAGAGGCCTTTTCGATAGTAGCAATACCGTAAGGCCATCAGACAGACCAAAAAGAACTTCTGCAGCTTCATCAAGAGGAAGAGTTAATAAATTGGCAAATCGTCCTCCTTTTAGATGATCATCCATCTCAACTGTATAATATGTATATTAGATTCAAAATTACGATTTTTAATAAGTTCAGTTTTCTGTAAGCTTAACCATAAGTTCGTACTTTACTTGTTGAACTGATTTATTCTGTTGACTGGCAATGATTAATAAGTAGTCCTTGTTCTCAATCGAATTGAGAATCTTCTGACGTCTCAATTGCTCTTGATAGCTAAGCAGACTTGAGTCAGAGACTCCCTGATTGTTTCGATCCATAATTCTTCCGGTTGCAAGTCCAATCCTTTGAGAACGGTTGACAGGCTCTTATTATCCAAAGAATATCGTTTGAAAAGGTTAACAAAAATGAAAAAAAAAAATTTTTGAGAGAAAATTCAACGAGGAAAAGACAAGTTTTGAAAAATTAAAATCCACTTCAAGAACTTGAATACTTGTATTATCTAAACAGGAACCATGTCTGAGCAGCCATTAAGTGCAGATGACAAAAGACGTCTCTTAAGAGAAAGAAGACATGCCAAAATGCAACAGGGTAAGGCCTCTGAAAGATTGAATAATATCTTATCTCAGGGTTCATCGGTAAAGTCAGATCAGCCTTCTATATCGGTTTTAGATAAACCTCAATCCACGCCAAGTCCTTCACTTACTCCTCAAATGTCTAATACATCCCTTTCTGCTGTAAACAAGGACAGTGACCCTGAAGTTCTGGACCTTGATACCATCATCAAAGAAAGAGATGGTACTCCGCCAAATAAAGCCCAGCAAGAACCTGATTTTGACGAAATGTTGAACAAAATCTTCGGTGCTGGTGCTCCTGGTGCTCCTGGTGCTCCTGGTAATCAAGGTGGTGCTGGAAATGGTCAAGAGGACCCAATTTCTCAGATGATGATGAGTCTCCTTAATCAAGATGGTGGTGATGGTATGCCCAATTTTGGAAATGAGGCTAATAACGGTCCTCAAAATGCCTATCAACAACAATTGAATGAATATAATGTTTATAATCAGAAATCTTGGAAGTTCAAGTTTTTAATCATTAGATATACTGCCATTTTGATTAATTTTTTTTACCATTATTTAACCATTGCTGATCTTTCATTCCAATCTTCATCTTACTCTTATGTGCGTGGCTTGGTTGCTACTTCTCCAACAAATACTTTCATTACTACTTTCCTTTCTATTGAATTGGTCATTTTAACTACATATTTCATTATTGGAACTCAAAAACATTTATTCAAAACTGCCAGCGAAAATAATCCAATTACAAAACTTTTATCTATGGGCTCACTTGTTTTACCCCAATTACAGCAATACAAATCATTGATTGTAAGCATATTGGGATATTGGGATTTACTTGGAATGCTATTGAGTGACATTTCACTCGTAATAGTACTTTTTGGCTTAATAAGTCGCAATTGAACACTATATAACATAAATTAAATAAACCGATATATACAAATTTAAAACAACTAAAGTTAGAATTTTCTGTGCATGTCTTTACGTTTAGCAGCAATTATTTTATCAGCACTGGAAAACTGTCTATTTTTCCAGAAACTATAGATTAATAATCCGGTACTTGCAAAGGAAAGACCAAACCAAGTAACTAAATACTGTAAGTGATTATTGGTGAAATTGACTTTTGGAACAGCACCAACTGGAACCCCTTGGTCTATGAATTCGAATTCTTGATACTGTAGAGTTTGATCATCATCCGATTCATTACCAAGAAGTGTAGAAACTTCATTACTTTTTTCAGACTTTGGTTTTATTTTACCAGCTAATTTCTGCCAAACCGATTTTTTATCATCGTTCACTTGTTCAGGTCCTTTCCAATCAGGATGATCTTTCAAGCTATAAATGACTTGACTATAAATTGGTAAGGATCCCGACTGCTTTGCCATTGCTTCAACATCAGGTATGTAGAACAATTTATCACCTGGAGTATGTTCGTATTGTAAATTTGATCTTTTAGGCATAACTCTGAAAAGAGCATGGATTTCAACTTCCCCTTGGGGTAGAGCTAAATGAGATAAGTAACCTTTTGAACGAGTTTCAGGAATAACTTTATCTTTGGATATCCAACCTCTTTCAACCAAGATCGGCTCCCCTCCATCAGACCTTATGAATGGAGTTATAACCAAGTATCCAAGAACCGAATTTCTCATTCTAGGACCCAAAAACATTTCTTGAGAATAATCAAAATGCCCTTTAACTTTAAATCTTCTGAATTCAAAATCCTTGATAACTTCAGGATCAATGTTTGGTGGTAATTTCTCCAAAGGTGGAGCAGCCAATAAGTCTTCACATTTTGCAATAAGGTCTACCTTCCAATTCAAACGTTTAACCTGCCAACATCCAAGGAAAAAACTAATCACAGGCATAGCGATCATTAAACCCAAAAAGAACTTACGCAATATTGGAGTCTTTGCTTGTTCCGACTTAAGCCTGATATCCGAAGTCGTTGACTTCATTGGGGTCCAATCAATGGTTGGGGTTTTTACTGTTCTTTTTGAAATGAGATGAATATTTGGTCTAATGCTTGATAAGTGACTGCGTACACCGGCCCTGGGTACCATTGTGTGCAATGGTCTGTAGAACGATACGGTCCTCATGCCACGGCCTATTCCAATCCGTGAAATCATCATGCTTTCAAGGCTTTCTTTTCTTTGAAGATAGTCTTACGTTTAATGGCCTCAGAATTTTTTTTTTTTTTTTTCATTTTTTTTTTTGTTCAAAGTCCGATTCTTTCGCAAGCAACTACTAATTGCAAAAGTATTCATTTATTTATTGATTAGATTATTTATTAAAATTAAGTTTATAAGAAGTAAATGTATTAGGTTAATATTACATAAAATAGCCAAGGAGAAGAACGAAGAGAAAAGAAAAGCTAGTGTACAGATCGAAAAGCCTGAGTGAAAGATTAGCAACCACAGTTTTCAGTGAATAAGACAATGTATTCAAGTACTGCTGTAGAACCATCGTTTAACGTGGTTTTTGTAGATGAGGTTGAGGTGGTGTAGTCACCGTCGGGAACAGAACACGGTATTTCGGTGGTTGAGAAGGCACCCAGTAATAAAACTGGTTCGGAAGATGCTGGGTCACTTGATGCAAGAGAATTGGCAGAAGTGAGTGAGATTAAGGAAGAAGCTGATGAGCTTAAGGAAGAAGCTTGAGCAGAAGTCAATGCTGAAGAAGCTTGAGCAGAAGTCAATGCTGACGATTCCAGAGGTAATATCAATGACGAGGAGACTGATCCAGTGTAATAAGGAGTCAATACAGCTCTCGAACTCTCATAAGCAGGAGAAGAAATCACTTCGGACAGAGAAGGGATGCTTGACACACTCGATGCTGACGAACTAAGAAAAGAAACCGGATTTCCTAAAGACAAGACCGAAGAGTCTGTTAAGGTAGGAACACTAGTAGCAGCCACTTTTGAAGCAGCCGGAGTTGGTGTAGTGATATCGGTATCATAAGTAAACACGGTACCAAATGTAGTATAAGTTGTTAACTTCCCAGAACCATCAGTATAAATATAATCGGTTTCCCAAATTTGTTCGATCATACCAACGTAAGTAGTGGCAGTAACATAAGGAGTGATTGTTACGGTTGTAGTGGAGTCTGTTTCTGCTTGTGCTTTTTGGACTAAGCTAAGTGCAAGAAGAATTGATAAGAGAAAGTTGATATTAAACATGGTTGAGCTTTAGCAAATGCAAAAAAACACCCCAAAACTTTCATTGGAATCACTGCTTTATATGTTGCAAGAGAAGTCTCATCAAGTCGGTGTCTATTCGCCTGATATGCATGTTTATAACCGTAGCATCTCGATCAATGCAACCGTTGAAGCAAGCAAAGAACCCTGGTATCATTCATTTTACGAGTAAACAACTAGCAAAAACGAGGTGGGATCAATACCGTTCTGCATGGATGCTGGCCCCCGTCCCCGTTGAAGGAGATCTTCTACCCGAATTTACATGTTTTGCAGTAGTTAATATAAAATTTAATAAATAAATTAGACCAGCTCTTTAATTTTCGCAGCCTTAAAAAAAATTAGGTGAAAAAATAAATCGCTGTCAACCAGCCTTCCCTTTCTTACTCTTCTGCCCTTTCTTCCCTTTCTCCCTTTTCGTTCTAATCTTCTCTACAAGTGGTCGGTACCGAAGTGGTTGTATTGTTTGTGTATATGGGCTATATAGAATTATACAAGAGCTTGAGTCGTTGGGGCAGGACCGGCGGGGGTCTAGGAAAAGATTGCACAAGTACTCTATTTGGTAGTCTGTAGAGCCTTACAGAAGCCTCTCAGTGGCCGAGAGAGCTTCAGGCTTGGGGTCTGTGTTCATGGTTTGAGCGTGTTTCCAGTTATGGTTCAATTGCCATTGGACTCATTAGGAAGATTAGGTTCTTCTGTTCACATCGTCAATGCCATCTTTCAAACGCGGAAACTCGTCCTTGAGCTTGTCACTCAAGACTTCCTTAAGTTTTTGAAATCCTTGCATTTTACCCTTCAAACGAGCGTTGCTCTTTGCCGTCACTTCAACAAACTCTCTAGTGTAAATGTCCGGATTTCTTCCTCCTTCAATATAGCTAATGACATCGATGGGGATCGGGTACTGCTGGGTGAATGGACTGGCAGTGAGCCCAGACAACTGACTGATGAGCTGGTTTGTTTTATGGGTCAAAGCAGTATGGGACTGGGGGGTGCCCTGATTATCGTGAACAAGAACTCCTAGTTCAATAAAGGACTCGATAAGCGCCAGAAGCTGTTCTGCAGTGGCCTGGAGGGGCTCGTTTTCAGACAGATCATTGAAGCCAGACGTGGTCATCCTTCCACCGATAAGTAAGTAGCTGAAGTAACTGTCAAAGTAATAAAGAAGTAGTTGAACGTTGAAAAAATGTGAGAAGGTTTTGAGGAACAAAAAAGTGTAGGAAAATTTTGACTGATAAAATTGTTCCAACTGGTGATACCTAGCATTCCCCACGATTATTGGAGCGTATATGGAGATGGACGAGTATACGGTGACATTCAAGTACGATCCTGCCAAGCTTACTGAAGTTGGAGCCGGTTCGAGTAAGTATTTGTTAGCTGAAACTCCTACGAAACGAACAAGAAATAGTACGGGATCTATTGGCAGCACCAGTAACAGTAACGGAGAAGACAGTTCATCCCAGGATTCACCAAGCAAGATAGTGAGTTTCCATTATAATAAGTCGGCATTAAATAGTTTTAGCTCCCTAGAAAATGATCATGATAACCATTCTGGTGTTGCGCCAACCACCAGGTCAATTCAACGACACCGTAGCCGAACACCTACACCACCGTCCCCTACTTCAAGAGACGAGAGACTACAACCTCCATTCAATAATACAGCCTTCAAGGATGAGGTGCCCCTACAATCTCAGTCACGGCCTTCACCGCAAGACGAGGAAACTTGCCGGGTAGAACAGCTAAGGAAAAGAACCTACCGGGACTCGATTGAGTCAATGAAGAACTACCACAACTCCATCGCCAAGGGAGGAGCATTACCCCATGACGTTGAAACGTTATGGTATTACGATTTGCAAAACATCTCCCAGAGATTACATTACTTACGAGAAGTATATAAAACAATTCAAACCTTGAAAAAAAGAAAGCCAAATAAAACAGACCTGGTATCGGAACCTCATTCGAGCAATGTCGCCACCCCGATGGGCCTGGAAGACGAACTGCTGGCTCCTCGCCATAGCCAAACCTACCCTGAAGAAGAAGGCTACAGCAGTAACGATACGGACAACTCAATGACCCCCAATAACAGAAGAAGATCCCAAAACTTACAGGAAGATACCCCCATGGGCAAACGCATGTCCAGACGTAGGGTGCAGTTCCAGTCCTAGTCTCCCTGGCTCTATATATCAATGTATATATCAATGTATTTGTATGTCAATGTATCTGTCAATGGATAGCTTGATATATGGTGTACCGGTTTCTTCTTTTGCAATATGTGATTGTGTGCAGGACGGTAACGGGACCATTTTCCATCCTTTTTAAAATTGAGCCTTTTATCGAAGTAAAGCGATAAACAACTTGAAAAGACATCAGGTTAAGATCAATACATCGGTATAAGCTAGATATACAGACTAAGGGACCATGAAGGCAGTCGTTTCTACTGGTAAGGCATACTTCTGCACCATTTTATCAGCATTTGCTGTTGTGATATTGTCATTTCTTGGATACTTATTTAAAACTGGACATGAATCGATGATGGGGTCTATCAATGATCCAGAAGACGGGGCAGCGGTGGCTCATACTATCTTTAACGCAGTTTTCGTTTATTTGGCATTTTTGGTTTTCTGTGGGATCCAAGTCTTGTTAATTAGAAGACAAAACAGAATTCAACTATAAGTTTCACTTCATTTATTGTATAATATAAGTATATTATAGAATCACACTCTTAAAAGGAATAAATAACCCGCTTTATACTTGCTAATATGTAGTTTAAGAAAAAAAAAAACAGTGTTTATTGAATATATAGTTATAAGATAATTTAAAAATTACAATTTTGCAATACTTTCTTTACCACCTTGCCAGGTTACATTACCACACCAATCACATAAATCAACAACTAATCCTCTTAATTGTTCTAGTTCTTCTTTCAGACAGCCAACGTTCAAGGCCCCACGTAAATGGCCCTTCAATTGCGGGTTCACGTCTTGGGGAATCAAACTAGAAACAATACACATTGAAGTTTCTTTGGCTGATAAAATATCAGTGAAACTTAATAGTGGAGAATAAACGTTGTGGTAGGCAAATTGCCAAAGATCAGGGTATGCGTTGAACATTTGTCTTTTGATTCTGGTGTTGACTTTAGTAGAGTAAACAGTATTCCAAAATTCCGATCCTCGCTTCATATTCAGGACAATTTCCTTTTGATTTAAGGAATCGGTTGAAATTGGTCCATCAATAGTATCAAAAGTAACTCCGGGATTATTTCCAGGAGACGTTTCTTCAAAATGAGTTCCAGCCACATCTTCTTGTACAATGTTAGACAGACGAACGTGTCCTGGGCGAACTGTTGGTTGTCTTTCATAATTATGCGATGGCTTGATATTACTTGGGGTAACATTTTTCAATGTAACCAACGCATTGATCGACTTTGGTAACCCAGCCAAAGCGGCTCCTTTCAATAACACCTCCCTCATCTTACTGGCAATAACCATCTGTGTCGCATGTATATCTTCGGTCCTGGAAAACTTGAATCCAAGCGGTAATTTATCATATAACGAATATGGAATCAAAATATCCGGTAAATTTACCCCCACCGACGTAAAATCTTTATATTTTTCAGAAGATGTGATGGAATCCTGTGCTAACTGAACAAGTGATTTGTCGGTAAGAAGTGATTTATCACAGCTATATTCAAGTAATTGTTGTCTCAAAGCAAAATGGAATACCTGAGCAATCTCATTAGGATGATTCACCACACTCAAACAAGCTGAGGCTATTAAAAACCAGCTGTTATGAAGAAGCGGGTACTTGTAAGCCAATCTGACCAATCTCTCTGCTGTTAATATCGACATTTGGTCTAGTCTATGAAGAATGCTTTAGTAACTATAACTCCCCACATAATTAGCTGAGTCTTTCTTTTGATGTTTTGCTCAGTCTTCTGTCGCGGGTGAAAAGGGTGTGTGCGTCTTTGGAAAACCGAGGTACCTTGAGAATTTTGCAATATCATGAATTTTGCATCAATTCCACCGTACCACTACAATATCCGACTCGAATGTGGCTCAATTAACTATACAAAGGGTCTAAGATGGTACGAAGTGCCTAAATTGTCTAAATCAATTGTCGTTGCGGGTCTTTGATCAATTGTCGTTGCGGGTCTTTGATCTCAACCATTTTGTTGTCCAACCGTTCAATCCAAAGAAATGTTGAACATTTTTGAAGACTGGAGCAATTCGGGCATTGAATTGACGGAATGCAATGCCATGGTTGGCACTGACGTTCCTTGGTAGGTCGTTTTGCAATGACTTGGTAACTGAGTTTTTTTGTTTCAAAAGCTCGTCCATTTTTTCATTGGCTTGTCTTACTTCTTCTTCGATGTATTGGCCATTGATACTGCGTTTACCCCAATATAACTCGTCGCTACCTCCAACATATTCCCAGGGCCTCATGCTTTGATCGATAGGAACCCATCTATTGGTGCTTCTCCAGATTTCTGAGCCAACCATTTCTCTGATTCTCAGAATGGCTCTTTTATAGGCAAATTTTTCGTCTTCACCAGTGAAGGCCTTGATGTTTTTGAAATCAATCTTGCGGTTATCTGTTTCTCTATCATGATCTTCATTTTGCGTTTTATCTCCAACGAATGCCTTCTTTATACTGTTGGTAAACTCGTCATACGTCTCAGTATGTTCTTGATCATACGATGCTATGTTTGGTCTATAAGGATTAGACATAGCAATGGCAGTTTTAGCAAACATTTCTTCGTCTTGTACTTGTAATCTGTTTTCTCCTGCTTCGTCGATATCCCTTTTAGTGGCGACTGCATCGGGGAAGAATAAGTTATCAATGGGTACATCGCTTCTCATGAAAAACTGGCATTTTGCTTCATAAATTGCATCCAAAAGAGTAATGAATCTTCTTGCTTCATTTTTCATTTTGGTGGTTAGCACTGGTACTTTGTCTAGAACTATCGTCTTATAATTTGAAGCCAAGGTTATATAATCAGATGAAGAGAACAATCCTTGACATATGTGGTCAAAATTAAGATAACACACGTTATTCGAATTGAAAGTAAGCGGTAAATGGGTGGTTCTATTGTAAACAGTGAATGAAGATGGCTCACCTTGTAACTTTGGGTCATCCATTTTGATATCATCATTTTTAACAATTTCGGAATCTTCCAGTAATCCTAATGCCTTGATTTTGATAAGTTTTAACCAATTACTTTCGTGGTTGTCGCTATCCTCTTCTTTTATAACTAGATTAGGATCTTTCAAAGAATTAGATGCAAACACCGAACGATAATCTTTATCGGAACGCATATCAACAGTTTGGCATCTGGCATTCAAAATTGCAACAAAACTTTTAAACTTAGTTTTATGGAACTCATTGGAATAAAGTTCTTCCGGTAATTTGTTAGATGTAGCAACAAGAACACCACCTAGCTTAAAATAATAAGTAAATAGAATCTTAATTATATTAGCGGAAGCAATATCTGGTAGCATGAATTCATCCAACATTAAGACCGTATTCTTATTTATCATCTTTTGCGCAACTTCAAATAATATGAATTCGTTTTCCATAGTCATTCGTTGCTTCCCTTGACCATTGGTAATTGTTGCCATGAAGACTTTTTGCTTCTGGATCTTATGCATCTCACTATAGACCCATAAAATGAAATTATTATAGTGCCATCTCATCTTCAGTTTGTGAGGTAATGAGGCTGCAAATATATCCATTAGCATAGACTTACCACATCCAACTTCTCCGTGAATCAAGATCCCTTGAGGCGAGGCAAAGTTTGCCAACTCTTCTTCATCAGTTATGACCTTAACCAATTGTTTCTTCTCTGCTTCGGGATCTTTACGGAATAAGTTATGTATAGCATCAAATCTTAAAGGAGAAAACTTCCCACGGGCCCCCAGTTCTCTTGCTGCACTTTCTGCATTCTTCAATTCGATCTCTCTCAATAATAAACTAATCTTAATCGAAAGTTCCTCTGGTGGTGTGTAATCAACTACCCTATGGTACAATTTTTGAAACTCTTTCATCACTCGAAGTTGTAACTCATCTTTTTCTAAGAGCCCTTGGTTTATATAGTTTTGGTAAAGTATGAATGGATCAGTAATGGCAATTCCAGTATCACTCGATGGATTTATGTGTGGGTTTTGACAATCTAAAGGTCTGTCTTCCTTTTTTCGAGATTCAACTTCTGATCCAAATGGATAATAAGGGAGTCTTCCGTCAACACCATGAGGGCCCGATCCCAATGCAAAAGTAGAATAGAGTTTACCTGCCTGGAGCTGACGTAGCTTGCAACAGCAGTGACTTGTCCTCGATTTAGTAAAGGCCCTTGGAATCATTCTATGGTTCTTTCAAAACTCTATACTTCTTTCCAAAATCAGTCCTTTTTTGCTCTTGGCCCCTACTTATACCTTGATTGTATTCTTGAATTTGTCTTCCTTACTAGCTATTAACTAATAATAAGCAGTCTGAACTGGCTTTTACCCAACGTTGCAGTTCGGGTTTTGTATTTTCTTCGGTTTGCCCTATGCTTTATCTTATCCGATCAGATTTTCTATTTTTTTTTTTTGCGGTGATTTTCACCGACACAGGCTTTTTATCAGATGAAGAACTATAAGCGCATATAAACTACAAGACATCGGCATTACAGAGTGAAATGAATGCAAAATTATCGTATTTGTCTAAAAATCTGATTAAAAAGAAATGCAGAAATGATAGTCATGGTCTCATATACTTTAAGGTGAATAAAGGGAGCCAAGTTTCCGATATTAGATGACTTCTCCTTCGGTATTTTCCCTTTTTGTTAAGTCGAAGGTGAAGGTGATGAGCTATGAAGCTTCATTTGGGCAAACTTACGATCTAGAGAGTTGGATAAACCGTTCATTTCTTCATCTGATCTCCCATAAAGCTCATACCACCACTTGACATCCGTGAAGTTGAAAAATAGTACCAGGTCGTCATCCTTATCCTTCAGGCATGAGCTAGAATCATCCGATGACGGGGATGGAGATCTGGAATTGGGTTTATACAGTTTATTGCAAAATTCAGCTGGTCTTGATTTGAAGTAGTCCCACACTGAAACTGTTGAATTTTGAACTTGATAAACTTCTTTTAACTCTCTTTCTGAATCACATAAAAAGCTTCCGTATTGACATGAATAATAATGGTAGAAGAGTCTTTTCAAAAACCTACTGTTAAACTCAAACTCACAAGAATGCTGACGATAAATTTGGTAAACGCAATCCAAGAATTGATGAAATATTGGAGATTTTTCATTGCTGGCACTATAAGAAGAAGTTGAAAATGGCGATGACTTACCATCTCCATCAACATCGGAGCCATTGGTTGATGCTGATGACGATGACGAAGCTGCTGCATTTTGAGCAGTATTTTTAAGGTGATTGGCTGCCCTAGCTGCTTTTTGTAAAAACAGACTCATCCCTCCTCCGTTAATTTTTTGGGGGTCTTCGGAGATCGCTGATTCAATTGTCTGGGATATTTTACTGGAATACGAATCCCCCAGGTTTTGGCTCATGGACTGTTTGGGAACTAATGCCCCAACACACCCGCCATGATCACCTCTTGTAGCAAATTTAAACCCAAAGCTAACCCACTCTTTTTCAATTAAAACCATAAACCCTTCTATGGTTCTATAGTAAGGATCCAAGCATAGTTGCAGTAATGCAGATACTTGAGATGTTCTATCCCAACCATCCGAACAGTGGATCACAACATTAGTATTATTTAAGTGCACTGACTTAGTAATTCGATCAACAGATTGGAGCACTATAGATATACGATGAAGCCATTGGGTTTTATTCAAAGATTGTTGAAGTAACGGGATAGGTGTTTTATTGGCATTAGTCGATACCGGATACTTATCTAATTCACTCAATATGCTGATAAGCTTATTTAACGAGTCTCTCATAACATGAATGTTATCAATATTACAAAAAATTTTATCCACATGATACAAACCTTTAGAATCATTTGCAGAGTCATCTGATTTGGGATTGTCATCACTAGGGGAGCCATTGGCTACCTTTTTATCTTCATTCTTCATTCTACCTCTATAATTATCAATATTCTCTGTACCTGCTCCCAATGCGTGTTGTGCCATGGCATTGGTTATAGGTCTTAAATCAACAATTAAATTTTTCTGCGGTTGACTCTTTAATGGGTCATTATCATAATTCAGCTTATCAGATCTTTCCCTCTTTTGACTTTCAAAAATCTCAGCAATTAATCTTTCATCCTGTATTGACCGATTTTGGATATTCAATCCAACTAGAGGTTGTGAACAACGAGCAATAACGTTGCCGTTGGTTCCTGATCTATGTCTATATACTATTGCAGGGATTCTCTGTTTAGATCTGAACTTGCTTGCATGCTTCAACACATTGTCTGATATAGACGCTGGAATAATCAAAGTATTGGGATAAGATGGACAAAACTTATATTCTTTGTTAACCTCACTAACTCTCCAATAACTGTTACCTTCCCCTTTATCTCCAATAAGCCCTTGTCTCTCATATTCCCTTAGTGGATCGTATAAGTCCCAACCTTTCACCGGTAGTTGTTGCTCAATCAAATTTGGTTTATAATCGAAAGCATAGAACTCTCGTATGCTATGTTTCGATTTTGCTGCTGTAATTAACAAACTCAATTTTCGGAAAACCTCGGTACATATCATATCATTAATGAAATCAAATGAGTAGTAGGTAAAGTCTTTACATTGAAGCTTTATATGTGACGAGGAATAATGATCGTAGTCATCAATAGGATATCGAGGTGTGGAGAGATCAATGTCATTAAAATTTGGGTTACTATTAGCTCCATTCGAGCTATGCTTCTCAATCCAAGAGCTTCCTCTGGACTTTTTCATCTTATCAATTATCGGATAACATATCCATATTTCTCTCGAAGCAGCTTGTTGATCTTTTGGATTCGGATTAAAACTGAAAACAAGATGATAACGGGATAATACTAAGCTCCCAGTGATGCAATATCCCCGACGAGATAACGTGACATTATGCACCGTCGATACGTTTGGAACATCCATCTTGACGCAAGATCAATGAAACACAATCTTTAATCGATCAAGTAGCTTTTAACCTAATAGCATATGTTTCCTTATCAAAATGTCTTCAATTGACTTAGTCTCAACTCACTACATTTTTTTGTCTGGCGACTTTTGTTCTCTACACACTTTTTATTTACCGCAAAATTGTACTCTATATTTGTTGCAAAATATATTTATAAACCTTCGAAACGACGAATACCTTGTTCGTGTTGTTGGGCATTTCTAAGTTGTTTGGCTGATAGCTGCTTGATTTTTTGTTTCTTCTTTTTTGGTTCTGGTTCAGCCGATTCTTCTTCCTTTGGTTGGCTCTCTGCTGTCAATTTGTTGATATCAATAACCTTTTTCTTTGATGGGTTTAATTTAAATGGATCGAAACGTTTCTTTCTGACAATGTCGAGTGGTTTTTGTTCTTGTTCTTCTTCATCTTGTTCTTCTTCATCTTGTTCTTCTTCATCTTGTTCTTCTTCATCTTGTTCTTCTTCATCTTGTTCGTCATCTTGATCGTCATCTTGATCTTCGTGCTTTGTATCATCCTGTTGCTCTTCTTCGGCATCGTCTTCAGAGTCGGAAAAATCAGAAGGACCCAAGGATTCCGGTTCACTTCCACTGTTGGAACCCTCATCGGAGCTTATATCTTCCCATTGGTCTTTTGAATCGGAATCATCTTGTTGAGATCCAATAACCTCGTTGTCACTGTCGTTGTCACTATCTTCATCACTGTCTTCTTCGCTATCGCCGTTGAGATCCTCATAATCTTGGCCAGACCAAATTTTCAATCCATCCATACCTGCACTGATCAATCTGTAATCATAATCGATATCCAATAAACCAACTTCATCAACAGCACCATACTTACCAGAAGTAGATGAATGAACTCTTGTTTCAACAACTTTACCTCTTTTATAATTGACTCTATGTAATAAACCTTCACTATCTCCACACCAAACAGAATCAATCATATCGCCATCGTCACAGTTCATAGTGGGTATAATAGCATCAATGGATGCATTTTTGTTGACTTTAATACGAGACAACTGATCTCTGAAACTATTCTTGGAGTTTTTCCAAATTGTAACTATACCCTCCCCGTGTGACACCAAAACAGTATCATTTTGATTCTGATTGATTTGGTCAGTTGCATAACACATTGAAAGAAGTTCGTCTTCTTGATCATCGGATTGCGTTATAATACCTTTACGAATATCCAAGTGCGATAATGTGGTAGAGCCTAAGGTCAAGTAATGGTAAGCAGAAACAGCAGGCATTGGTAATATATCATTAATGGAATCTTCATGAGCGCTCAGAACTTTAAACTTGAGCTGGTTTGAAGAGAGATTTTTACTATCATAGACCAAGACATGGCCATTTTCAGTACCAGTCAATAAAAATGGATGAGTTGCTGAGTGGGATAACTTAGTCGTAGCATCTTTTGGGTTTGGGTAATGATCAGAAGTGCTAATTTTGGATATAACCTTCCCGGTCTCAGTGTTGGCCTTTTTGATTATATGATCTGTTCCTACCGAATATAAATTTTCCCCAACAGATCCTTCCAAGCAGTCAAATATGACAGAACGACATGATCCTTTATGTCTTTTGGTTTTCCAATTGGTAGATAAATTCGAACCTTGTGGAATTTCAGTATTATTCTGAATAATCTCCCACCATTTCTTCTTCAGTTGAGACACTGATCTATTGATACTACTCACTTTACCTTTTTGAAATGCTTCTTTTTCAAGAAGTTCAAACTCTTCTCTCTTTGCGGTTTGAGTCTCTTCCAATTTATCAGCATCGTATGTATTACAATAAAGATGACCAGTGGCTAAACCAGATAAGAATATAGGTTTAGTGGGATGAGCAGCAAGAGAAAATAATGGGTCCTGATAGTTAATTTCAATGATTGGTGAAATGGCAGACTCTAACTCTGAAGAGCTATTGCTCTTGGACTTTGACTTTTTCTTTCCCATGAGGTTCGGTTGAGTAAATAATGATTAATAGAAGAAACGGTATGTTTTAATGGTTGCAGATTGAGATGAGCTTCGCTTTTTTTTTTTTTTTTTGATTTTTTTTTTTTTTCACTTCAGTCGCTTTTTCTCTTTTGGCAGCCTATGGTTCAGAAACCACTGTCCTTTCAGAGAGTTATAAACAAAACCACTGTCTGTTCAGGACGTAATGATCAAAAGTACGGTTTACTTTTCCAGTTCCATATAGTCAAGCAGGTACTTTGACAAAGTATATACCCTCTAGAGTAGTTAAACTAGAAAGAATAAAAAAATATGGCTAACAAACGTATTCTCCTCTAAGTTTGATTTATAGTCATTCTGATTCCTGAGTAGAGGACTGTTGATCGAGAGGAGCTGGCTGAATTGAGAAGTAATTTATTAACTTCGATCTTTCGAAAAATAATTAGTTGTGTTGATTTTACATTACCTTCCCCAATCTACAAAGTTTACTTACAAGCTAACACCGTAGAATTTTTTGCTGCAAAAAGCGAGATTCCAAACAGGATTCGAAAAGAAACATACGTAGAATAACTCTGTTTTCATGAATTACATTTGCAAACATAGTATTTCATTTGTCATGCTATTTCAAGCTTTGTAAAATGTTTGGTTTTGTTAACTAACTTCGCAGATCTAAAGTACTCCCCTTAGTTATTATCTGTTTGTATTCAATCACTCCCAAATATGCTAATGGATTTCTGTCCTACGGTCTATAGGCTCTTCCACCGTATACATACTGCTCGATTCCATACAGCTGGATATACATAAAAATAACAAAAAGAAAAATGTTCTTTTAATTGTGTGATACTCGAATTTTTTTCTGCATAAAGATAATCCAAGACCCGTTTTCAGTTTTCATACTCTTCTCACTCTTAACCATGACATTTCAAAGGGTTTTCCTGAGTTTTTCTTGCAATTTGATTTTGCCTTTTTTTTCACGTACATCTTTCCCTTGAAACACAATCTTTGATAGGCAACTATTTCTTGTTAACGAAGCGGAATATTGGTTTTATGGCCTAGTCGAACGGTCTTATGGTGTAGTGGTATCACATCAGATTCTGATTCTGACAACCTGGGTTCGATCCCCAGTAAGACCTTATTTTTTTTTCTTATCGTCTTTATCACATCCAGGATATACACCGGTCCATAGACATACATGGCTTCTACAACGATACTGTATTAACAAATGTATTTGTATATAAATAAATTATTCAATGCACGTGGATTAATGCTTTCATAATTTGTAATGGTACACTGGGTGTAATCATATCCCATTTCAATTTTCAATGTTTTGATTATTCTAATCATTTTTCATTCGTGTTCATAAAGACGTGTGACTTTCATAAGTCATTAAATGCTTTATATATTCATGTCATCGTATTTGCGTTAAAAAAGAGAAGAGGGCGGTTATGGATGGCTTAACTATTAGCCTTTACTTTAAAGTCATCGGCATCGGCTTCCGTTTCATCCATAATCTGCTGAACTGATTTATCATTAGATGACTTGAACGAAGCATCTTTAACTGGCTGTTCATTTATTCTATTAGAAGGGGAATCTTTCTTGTAAGGGGCTTGATTTTCAATCGGCTCTTTCACCTCTGGTTCATCACCTTTGTTTGCCCTATAAGACTTTGGTTTGGCCTTACCGTTAGCATCCACTTGACCCTTACCATTACCAACAACAGAATCAGCATCGTTACCAACCACAGGGGCTTCATTGGCAATACCTCCCTTAGGTGCCTCAACAACTCCGTGTCCAATGTCTCCTTTGGAACCCTGAGCCAAATTACCTGCCAACCCAGCTTTTTCAGTTTCTCTATCAGCATTTTTGATTGAATCAACCATATGGTCAATATTAGTATTATCATTTGGTACTTTTGCTGCTTGCTGGCTATTTGAATGAACAAGCTCGTAAACCGGATCGGGTCCTGGTTTTAATTCTTGTGACACTAAATACATACAAGACCCAAAGAGAAACAATATCATCATATACCCAAGTAATTTCCTCTTATTAGTAGTGAAAAAAGTATTGGGCATTTTATCATAAGGCGAGTGTTTCTTTGACATAACCGGCTTCATATAATAAGGCCTTGGAAGACCATTGTTATTATAACTTCCTTGCATGCTTATGAATATTTGATGGAGATAAAGGATTATAAATTCAGCAAAACAAATAAAAAAACTTAAAAAGTACTTATCCCAAGCTTCTTTGACCAATACACTCAGTTGAATAGCACAACTACCACACTCGTCCAACTCTTTAATAAGCTGTTGTTAGTATAACTAGTTATTGTCTAAAGTCGATTGTTGTCGGAAATTGGTTGTTTTTTTCTACGTTGATTTTTTTCGCTTTTCTCACCTGCCTCTGTTTTTTTTTTCCCTTTCTTCCTTTTTCCGGTTTGAATTTTCAATTTTTCAACAGTTTCACCTTTTGTTAAGATAACCGAGTCGCTTCTGTAGATTTGGTGTACATGTATGTATTAGCAAGTCTCAGTTCACGGTGTTGCTGGCACAGGTGTTTGTAGGTGGTCTTTGTTTTCTCCATGCGCAAATGGCACATTTGAATGGTTTTTACATCAAAGCGAAGGAGCAAACGATGCTATTCATGTGAACTAAGTCTTTTGTATTGAGACAAGGCTGACCTAGCGCTAACCAGGGCTTGGTCAAGTGTTTGTTACGTTGGCGATCATCAGCACGTTGAAGCTCAGCTATGCGTAGAATACAGAGGGCAAAGTGCTGGCCAATCTTGGCCAATCTTCCCAGATGAACCTTCCCAGATGAATCTTCATCGAGAACTACAGCTGCACCTAAGTGGTACGATTCAAGCTGTCGTTTTGGCGGTTTTTTGCAGACTTTCCACTGAAATTTGGCAGCTTTTGAGATTTTTTCACAGAAAGTTGCAACCACAAAATTTTAGTTTGCAAAATTGCAAAAAGCAAAAGTATTTAAGTCAGTGATTGGAGTATTCTTCGGCTACAAAGAGCTATTTGGGTTTCTCTACCTGGCTATTATCGAGCATACTATTCATTAGACTACTTACTTGATCGATACTATGTTTGCAGGAAACTTCTTGGTCACTTTGGCAGTGGTTTTATCAGCAAATACGGTTGTTGCCACTCCTCCAGCATGTTTTTTAAGTTGCGTTAGTGAGATTTCTCGAACCTGTGCCAACAATCATCATGATTTGACTTGCATCTGTGCTAAAAAGGATCTGCTTGTTGGTTGTTTGGTGGATATTTGTCCTTACGGAACTTTTGAAAGTGCCAGAGACCATTTTTGGGGAACTTGCTTGGAGCATAACCAGCCCGGGCCCATTCCTCATCCCTACACCCCAGCTCCTAGACCAAGTGAGCCCACCGATTGTGGTGATGATCCCAAAGACTCTGATGAACCTACTGATTGTGATGAACCAACTGATGAACCAACTGATTGTGACAAACCAACTGACGAACCAACTGATGAACCAACTGATGAACCAACTGATTGTGACGAGCCAACTGATGAGCCAGAAACAGACTGTGAGTCAGATAAGGAAATCGACCTGGACTGCGAATGGGAAGAAGAAGAATCAACTGATGCAGATGGGAATGTCATCACCATTAGAAAACCAGACAACGTCTCCAACAAACACAGGAAGGCTCCACACGATAACCCAGTCCGTAGAAAAGTGGTGATCAAAAGACCAATTGCTAACAAAAACGTTAAAAAAATCACCAAAAAAGTTATTAGCCAATATTAAGTATATTCAATAAACACCGTTACCTATTTTTCTGTACTACCAAAGACAACCTTGTGGGTCTTTTTGTCTACCAGGATATTCGAAACACTTTCTCGTGGAACACTCACCAACCCCAATTCTCTCTTGTGCTGCTCGACTCCATTCAATTTGTCAACAGACGTTTCCCAAGTATTCGATAATAGAATATTTCCAAATGGATCAATAACCGTCATAACCCCATCCAATTGTCTCTGGTCTTTGAGGTTTATCCTGAGCGAGCACCCAATAAGCTTTTCCGGTTTGAGATCCAGCATCTTGCTCCGTTTGCCAGTGTATTTATCCTGTTAATACCTTCTTGTTAGACCTTTCAAGTGAAAAATTCATTCTTTTAGCGTGGAAAATTACCCGGATGTCAAATTAATCAAAAAATTTTTTTCCTTCTCAGTATAAATTGACCAGCAAAATGATAATTTTCAACTTCTTCTTCTTTTTCCTTAACATCAATCGCATGTCCGCCCTTTATAAAAAGTCAGTTTGATTCTCTACGGTATTCAGGCTGATGAAGGTTTACAAGTGGTCAGAAGCGTATAGTAATCATTAATTTGAAGCACGTTACTGGGCACCCGGTGTTGACATACTCAATGGAACATTGGGAATCAGTTGTGGCTAAATCTATTTGAAACTGTAAAAGTGTAAAGCGTTTATTCGAAGTTAGAGTAGAAATAACTGAACTGAACTGAACGGAGTTGTTTTTTTTTTTACTTCAACCAGTGCTTGTTTATCATTATGGATTTGAAACAGCAACAAAGAGAGCTAACTCAGATCTTTGAGGAGTATAAAGCGTTCTTTCCTGAATGCCGGCTTTGCTAACGGGTGGTGGGCCAGTTGGTGGGATTGTGAATGAGTCTGCTGACTATTATGCTAGAGCATTTTCAAGAAAGCTGATCCATAAAGACACTAACCATATTCATATAAAGACCAACGAAAACGATATAATCAAAGTCTCGGTCGATCTAGCTGGTTGGTACGTTATATTCAGGAGAAGCATTACGAAACGTTTGAATCTTTGATGATGAATGTATCTGCATCATTTCAATCAAAATTTGGTAGTGAGTTAAACTCAAAGTTAATGGATTTGCTTAATCAATAATATATTGAACATGTTTATATAAAAGTAGATAGATAATATATACAAGATTGGAAATTACAATATTTATGCCTGTTGAGATGCTACCTTATTCTTTTCTCTTAATAAAAATTCAAGATCTCCAACATCATGTTTGGTTCTTCTAATATAGTATTGTTTGTTTCTCGGAAGGTAATTAGATGGTTTATGGAGAACTTCGATGTTTCTAATGTTTGGATTGTATAATGGGACTCTGACTTCGTAACCTAATTTACCAAATTTATTTCTGATTAATATATTGGTACCAACGTTATTTACTGATCTTTTGATGGCCAAAATACGTCCAACAGTACTGGTTCTATCCATATAAGTGACCTTGATGATGTCCCCGGAACGAAGTCCATTTTTAGAGTCAACTAAAGCTCTTCTTTTCCCAGTAGGATCGTATTTATCGAGTAATTGTTTTTGTAAGTAGGTCAAGACATTTTCTCCGTTTCTTTTTGGTGGTAATGGTTCATAAACGGTTGGTTTTGCTCCTTTCAACGTGGTGAAGGCCCTGGAAAAGGATACGCGTGGAACAGAAGCTATTCTTCTACTTATTAAACTGAACATCCTGGCAACCAAGTTGAAATAGTTGATATTCGTTGAAGTAGAGATTTTCACTGTTCTCTTTTTTTTTTTTTTTCAGTGCCAAAAAAAATTTTGATTCATTGATAACTTGCGCACGACCACAGTTAACTGTTAATAAAGGTATTTATTGATTAACGATATTCTAGTATACAATATAAATGATTAATAAGCAAGAGAGGTTGATAAGAACTCTTCAAGATTTGAACTGGCCAAGTCTGAGCGAAAACAAGTTCAGGAGAAGGTCCTTTTAAGATGCAAAAAAGTAATGTACAATGAATTCCCATAAACAGATATTAGAGACAACCCATATAGACAAGATAAGAGTAAGATAAGAGTATCTAAAAACGAGGACGTCTCTTTCTGGCAGTGAACTTGGAGTCATGGGCAACGGTTCTACCTCTTTTTCTCATAATATCCTTCTTTCTATTGATGAACTCTTTCTTAGACTCTAACTTCCTCATTAATTTTTTATTCATCTTCTTTTTAACTTCTGGAGCATCCATTTGTGCTCCTGACAAATTGATAGTTCTTTCAGATTGACCGGCAGTTAAAACCAAATAGAATTTCTTATGTCTTTTAGATTCTGGATCATCGATGATTAAACCACCACCAAAACCGGCCACTTTGGCAGCATCCAAAATAGATTCGGTTTGTGCATCATTCATAGGATAGAATTGAGCTACAAACTTCCCACCTCTTTTCAACGATGCATATAAAGTATTGAAAAATGTTAATAATCTTTTTTTTGGATCAACGTTAGAAGAATCAGCATTACATAACCATTGGATTGCAGAAATAGATATAGCAGCATCAAAAGTACCAGCTCTGAATGGAACACCATTACCTAAATCGCTTAAAAACAAGTCCCCTTCAACTTCTCTATCTAACCCAGTTGCTAACATATTAGGCGAAATATCCATTCCTACCCAATTATATCCTTCTTCTGTGAGAATTTCTCCTGATAATCCAGAACCACATCCCAAATCTAATATGAAATGGGGGGTTTCACTTTCTAAATTTAACAATTCTAAGGCTCTCAAGGTCATTTTAGCTTGGATGTGTTGCACACGGGTCGATGAGGTATACTTAAACGATTCGGTATCGTTATAGAACACCTCTGGGGGTGCAAGCTGTTCTGGTCTTGACATTTCTTGAGTACTTAAACTTTCGTAAAGGGTATCAAGCTTTCGTAAAGGGTATCAAGCTTTCGTAAAGGGTATCAAGCTTTCGTAAAGGGTATCAAGCTTTCGTAAAGGGTATCAAGCTTTCGTAAAGGGTATGGAGCCTTCTTAAAGGTGTTAAATCAATAGTTTTTTTTTTTTTTACAAAAAAAAAAATTGGGCCGGAGATGAGTTGCACGTGACGTCCAAACCGGAACTTCTTCTACAATTCATTTTGGCTGTGAAAATTAACGTTAACCAGATGTATTAGATAAATAAGTATAAACATATATAGGAAGAAGAGCCACGACGACACGGATTAGAAAATCAAATACAAGGTACACAACATACTAGGGCCACTAATGAAGCCGAACCAGCAGATTACGTTTCCTAAGACTTTTTTATCTTTCAAGTATTTGGTTCTACTTATCATAACCAAAGGAATTTGGGACATTTGCAATACTAAAAGGTAACCTCTTAATTTTCCAAAGATTACAAACATAACCAATTCGTGAACCAAACTCGATAAGATAAAAGTGAACATTGTAGCTGATAATTTGTTCATTGAAAATGCACTGATTGAAGAATGATAAACATGTCTAAGCAAAAACTTATGAACTGGTCTATTCCAAATTCTTGCATATTCCGACCAGTCGGTACAGGACCACCAAGGCCCATAGAAGTCTCGGTCGGCGAATCTGCTTAGTTCTGCAATTGAATTCAAGATTGCATCCCAAATTAAAAAGAAAGTCAATAAGTAAATTAATAAAAATGGAGGAATCATATCTAATAAAATGAAAAGATAAGCCTTTATTTTCCCATCAAGAGGTAAAGTACGGGCATTTAAAGCTTCTATAACCAAAGGATATAAAGAATTTTGAGCAACCAAGATCATAAGGAAGATAATACCAAAAGTACCCACGATTTTCTCAAATAAATAGCGGCGTCTAATCCTAGGAGTTCTCGGGAAATTAAGAGTGTAAACTACGGTAGGAAACATGGTATATTCAAAATAATTGAATAAGTTAATGTTTCCAGGAAATTTCACAATGGATTTTTTTTGTAAATCTTCAATATTTTCATCGACGTCTTTAGGATCAACCGTTACATCAGTTGATAAACTAGTTGCCAGAGATTGATATTCCAATTCAAATTTGCAAAAAGTAATACTATCGATTAAGATTTTTCTGGCATGATCTTTATCCATACCTTGGGGAACTGTAGATTTTCCTGAATCGATTTTTTTCAAGAGTCTTTCTGATTCTTTCAACTCTTCCAAAACACTCCAGAGATAACCATTGTAAAAGCCATACGAATGCATTTTCATTAGAAAAACAAAATTATGTAAAACCAAGAAAACTTTGGCAATCCAGGGGAACCCCTTTACATGATCCGAAGCGAAAACCAGCCAAAACAGCAAATGGAAAAAATCATAAATCAATTGAATTGTGGAACCAGTAGAAGCCCAAGATATCCATCCTTTCAAACACATGTACTGAATGAAAAATGATACATAAGTTGTCAAGTACATTGCCAAATCCGTCAATCCAACTTTAAATAAATCTTTTTTCATGATATTAATGATGGGGGAATTGAAAATCCATTCTGAATGTTCAAAATACGAATGGATTAAACTATTAAACATTAAAAAGGCAGTACCCAACCAAAATAATACATAACATCCAAAGAATTGAGATTTTTTAAAATAAGGTGCATCAAATATAGTTGTGGAATGAATATAAAACTTGATATCACCAAATCTTGACTTATATTTATCGTCTTCGCCATCTTTTGGTCTTTTATTGAGTCTTGACAAATTGTAATTCTTTAATTCTTTGAATTTTTTAAAAATTTGTTTATGATCAGAATCAGTAGCCTGAATCTCTTCCAGATCCAGTAGAGGTCTAGAGTCTAAATCAGAATCCAGATTCACCACAGTCAATGGTTTGCTGGGCTTATCTCTTTTCCTTAAATTAGTTTCCAAATCCTGAACTAAACTGCTATCAGAAGACTTCACCACTTTTTCTGGAACTTGTTCAGAATCGGTTCCTGTTTCATTCGGAGAATCATTATTATAGTCATCGATTAATCCGAGTGACTTGCGTCTTCCTTCATTTCGATCAGAAATAATCGATAAATTTTCCAGAGTATTACTCCTTGCAGTCATTAGCACTCAACTATTGTCAAAAACAAGCACACACCAAATCAATTGCGCTACTGGCTTAGTAGACTGATTGGTACTGATCAATAGGATTGTGACTAGGATTGGAAAAAGCTGAATTTCATAACTTTCCCTCTATCTTTATATCGTACTTTTTTTTTTTTTTTTTCTTTTCCCGTCTCTAACGATTGCTTGTCAGCATCGTGTCATAAAACCATCTTCTCATTATACGACAATCTCCAAAGTCCTGGCCCAGTGTCTACAAGCAAAGCGGTCTATATGGACATTGAGTTAAACGGGGTCATCTTGAAGACGTTTTGGTCCATGCCAACCGAGAGGATTCCGTTCCGTTCCTAAAGCTTTTCTCCGGTCTCAATTCAATTGCGCTTCCAATGAAACCGGACCCAGGAGATTTCAAAAGATATATTTATTATACTATATACAAGGACTAACGGTAAACTCTTTCAAAAGGTCTGGTATCATTAAAGCAAGATTGCCAAACGCTATTGACGGCTTTTTCTGCTTCTTCTTTATTTGCACAGTAAGGATTAGCACTAACCGAAAGCACTGCTCTTCTCTTTATACACAGTTGGAATTTTTCACCAAAGTTAGATAAGCCAGTTTTCTGAATCTCGTTCATCACTCGACACTCTCCACTTAACATGGAGGCTCTAATTTCAGTACAGGCATGGTGTTTTAAATTCTTCAAATTGACGTCAAATTTGATATAGTCATACATATGAACCAATTCATGAGCCAAAGTATCTTCTAAATGCCATTTATCTCTGATTTGATCGGAACAAAGTAATATTCCTTCGGATTCATGAAATCCTCCACTCTTCAAATTGTCCCCACAAGGCTCACATACTATATGTTTAGAGCTAATATCAAACCCAAGCTTCCGGATGTGGTCCATCATAAACCTCACGGTGGGCGAGTACCTTAGCACCCAGTCCCGGTACTCCTCTGCTGCGTTATTCAGAAGCGGTTTCTTGGTGGCTAGCCAATCGTGTTCAAACTGCTTTGCTTCTTGGGCACTCAAACCCAACCCGGTTCGATACTGTAGCGATCTTCTCCACCATTCAAACCCCTGGAGCTTCTCCGGCGGCGACGTGGTCATCTGGTCCTTTTCTCCGCTCATCCTTCTATCTCTTATCTACTTGATATACTAAGAGCTATTACCAAAAGCTATTACTATAACTGTCAATCAATCTTTTTTTTCATTGATTTCGAAGTGCGCCAACCAAACCCACTATAAAAAAAAAATTAAGCCAATCTCATCTCTTGATACACCAACCGTTAGATACAACAGCCATGGTGTCTAATATTTGGGTGGCAGCAGCCGATAACCAAGTGGAGATCGTCAAGTCTCATATTGACTCGGGGGCATTCAGTGCCAATTCCAAAGATCCAAATGGGTACACTCCAATACACGCAGGCAGCATCGTACGGTCATATACTGCTATTAAAGTACTTGATTGAAAAGGGTGGAGATATTAATATCCAGGATACCGAAGGAGATACTCCGTTGCATCACGTCGAGGACTTGAAGACCGCCAAGTACATTGTGGAAGAATTGAACGCCAACTATAAAATAAAGAATAACGATAATCAAACCCCGGCTGCTTATATAGAAGAAGAAAATGAATTCCCCGATATAGCCCAATACTTGATCTCTCTTGCTCACGGTCAGCCGGCCGCCAATGCCTCAGCCGAGCAGAACGCCGTTCATCGAGTCCTTACCTAGACCAGGGAACATTGACGGACATGAGATCAGATACACCTTGGAAAACGAGACCGAAGAGGATGCTCCTGTGGACGACGAAGAAAGACGTAAGAAGATCGAAGCTTTATTGAATAGCGAAAACCCCGAAGAAGCCTTGAGAGATCTTGTTACTTCTGCGGTCAGGGAAGGGTTTGCCAACTACAACCAGCAACAGCAAGACGAACCCTCTCTGAAAAAGAGAAAGGATTAGCTATTACCATAAATGTATTATAGACTTTGTATCTAGTTGTAGGTGTATGGGTGTTTTCACGGTGCCCGCACGACCCCTCCACAATCTCGTAATTTTTCAATTTTTTCCATCCAACGAAGCAAATTTTGAAAAACCAATAACTAAATCATCTTTCAATTCCTAGAGTTTCATGTTGGAAATGTTTGAAGGTTTTTCGAAATTGTTGGTTGGGTCTTCGACCACGGCTGCTGCCGAAAAGGCTGCTTCCACTGCTTCAAGTGTCGCAGCCAGTGCTACTTCTATCGTTGCTAATATTCCAAAGAAATATACTCAATATACTTTGGAAGAATTGAATGAATTATCGATTTTACAACGTCTTCAATTGCACGATTGGACTTTGGAAATGCTTACTTTTGGGTTCACCATTGTTTTCGTTATTTTATTCAAATTTGGAGACTACTATAATCATAGCATTGTCACCAAATTTTTGAAAGGTGTTGACCAAGTTTTCACTGGAAATTTTTATCAATTCGGTACTTCTAGTAATGAATTGTATGTTAAGGATAGTGCCGAAAACTACTCTTCTTATGCCACCGGTAGAGCAAATATTGATAAAGTTAATATTACTTTCAAATTGAAACCAAGACATAATATTTTTGTTTTCTGTTTAGAAACAATCATGAGTTATTTCACTGAATCAGTTCTTGCTCCAACTGATAGAGTTGATATTGAGATCTTCCCTTCTAGTAATGCGTCTTACGATAACTTTATCCAAGCAGTTGTTTCTAAAATCGGTATGAATGATTATAGAAAATTCAATTACTTCTTATCATTAACCAAGACTTCTGATTCTCCTTTAATCCCAGAATCTTTCGTCGTTATGACTGAAGTTAATGAAATTCAAGAAAAAGTAATCACTCCTGATTTAAGAGATTCTTTAACTTTAGATGCTGCAAACTATTTGAGATTTATCTCATTTACTGATCAACCATCCGATAGACCAGAATCTTTACGTGATTTATTACCAAGACGTAGAATCATCATCTCAACTCATTTGGTTACTGGCGAATCTCAATTACAACAATTATCCAAAGTTTTACAATCTATTTTCGATACTGTTGATAAATTATCTGCAAGAGAAATTACTTTCAAAAATGAAACTTTAAGAAAAATTGTTAAAACTAGAGAAGTTGAAGTTAATAAGATTCAAAAATTAATCGATGCTGCTAAAGAAGAAGAATTGGCTGAAGAAAAAGCTAAATTAAAACAACAAGAAAAAGATAAATTTAGAAGTTTATCTAGAGATGAACAAATTAAGCTTGAAAAGAAAGCCAATGAAAAGAAACAAAGAAAACTTCAAAAAAAGCAAAGAGTTAAAGTTTAATCTACTGCTTTTTGCTTTTTTTTTTTTTTTTTTTTGACTTTTATTACTATATAAATATATAATTACATTCGTTAATTCATAATTTACCTGTTAATTGCCATCCTCTGCCGACAGGAGTATTGAAAACTTCTATTATACCAGCCCCTAAACTGTCGGCCAATATCCAATGTAAATCGTAACCGTAAAAAGGCTTTCTGAAATTATTCATCTTGTTAGTACCTTGCGAATTTAGCCCTTCCCATTTATTAAATAAAGACTCTTCTAATATTTGCTTAAATTTAGTCTTGGTTAATAATTTAACTAGCCATGATCTACCCGAGTTGATCAATTTTAAAAAAGTACCACAATTTGGATATGAAATTGAATAGTGATGAGACTCAATTTCATTCAAATGATTAGAAGTTAAAGTAACGTAACCTAAACGAACTAGTGACGACAACTCCTTCTTATTTAAAAGCTCATTTTCACCAATGAATAATGAGGTGGGATTGTTCTCAACAAAAGTATGGAACTTCTTCAAACTCGATAACAAAAAGTCATCATCGGAATTTTCAAGTTTGGTGATATCTCGTTTAATCAAATTTAAATAATCTTGAGTTTTGGCTATAACTTCAGCATTTTCAAACCCATAAGTTGTTTTACCACTCTGCCACTTTTGAGGAGACCGAGATATAATAGGCGAGGCATTGGTTATAATGAACTTTTTCAATTTTCCTTGTCTGATCTTTATTTCAAGACTTCGATCTACAAAAGTTTGACCTTGATGATCATATATTGAATACAACTGGTTCAAAGTAACCAATCCTTCAGATAAAAATGCCTTGCGGTACTTGATTATCTCAGCCTTGGTTTCCATCGATAACCCACTCAACAGGAATAGTAGGTTCTCCTTTGGGTTGGTTTTTTCAACAATCTCATTTGAATAAAATCTCGAGTGCAAGAAAGTCGATTCTGCCCATTGATTTTCCAAAATCGTATCGATAGCAACTAGAATATCATCATTACTTGAAAGTTGGAAATCTAGCTGCACGTCATAGTTTTCAATAACGAGTTTTTCATCTTCTTTTGTCTTAGTAATATTTGGCGATGGACTTAGCTCATTTTTCTTCAAATTTTGCTTATAGCGTTCTTGTTGAGTAAGTATTTTCTTCAACTGGGTTTTATGTTTCTTGATAGGAGATATGGGATTCTTTTTATTGACTCTAGAGGTATTTGCAGCACTATAGCGTAGGTTCGGCATGGTTGGATAGAACAAGAAGGGTACTAAAGTTGCACCAATTCTTTTTTTTTTTTTTTTTTTTGCCATATAAATCGCAACTACATACAAAAATATAATCAAGAAGAATTATTTACAAAGTATATACAGAAGTTCTTATTTCTTAACAACAAGAGTTGAAGTGAATTTAGTTTTTTCGGCAGGAACATTAATGATCAAGTTGTATGACCCTTCTTGGTCAATAACGGAAACAACGTCTTTATCACCCGATTTTTGAGTCAATTTGATATCAGAGACTGGGATTTTGAGACCAGCCATTTCGTAAATGGCAGTGGTCAAGTATTCTCTAGTGATTGGAACAGGGGCATCTTTTTCGAGAGTAAAGGTATGCACCTTGGGTATGCTTTCTTTCAAATCACTTGACGAATAGGTGCTTTCTGGGACTGCGTCGGTATTGATACTGATGGATGATTCGGTGTTGTTTTTCAAGCTTCTACTGGATCTCATGTTATTAAACAATGCCGATAAGTCACTCAATGACATGGAATCGGCACGATCATTAGTTGGAGCTTCTTTATTTAGAATGGCAGCTTTAACTTGGGATTTAATGGTCTTTGGTGTAGCAGTCTTGATTTTTTCAACAACTGGTATACGAGGACCTTGGGTCTCGGTTATATAACAAGCCTTATCCCCATGATGCAAATAGTTTCTCATAAAAGATGGACTAACATTAATGATTTCTCCTTTGGTTCCGTAAACTGGATGATCTTTCAATAATTGAACCGGGATTTTGCTGGGAATTCTATGCTTGACTTTCTTGGATGCACTTCTCACAAATGTCCTGGAAACAGACATATCACATCTAAAGGTTGAACCAAACATACTGCCCAGTGTACTGTGTTCTGCTAGAAATGGGTTTCTTTGAAGAAGCCAATGAAAAAAATGGTGAAAAATTCCAATGAAAAAAAAAAAAAAAATCCGCTTATGTAAGCGCGATACAAAAAATCAAAGAGAAGACCTTTACAAGAGACTTTAGAAGAGAAGAGACTTTAGAAGAGAAGAGACTTTAGAAGAGACCTTAGAAAAGAAGAGTAAGAATGTATGGTATCTGCTCCATATGCCAGGTCAACGAGTCCAAATATACCTGTCCAGCATGTGGAATGAAGAGCTGTTCACTTGAGTGTGTTCGAAGACATAAGAAGCAAAATGAATGTACTGGGATGGTAGACCAAGGTAAATTCATACTGAGGAAAGAGTTGAGTGAAGATTCGATTCATATAAATAGGGACTATAACTTCTTGTTAAATTTCGGAAGAGATATTCAGTTGGGTAAGAGTGATGTGAAGACCAATGCAAAGAATATATTCAAACGTCAGTACAATCCGTCCAATAGGAATGTTAAGAGGTTTAAGCAGAATGAGGACGCTGACAGAAGATTGGTTCGAGTTAATAAGGCATACTCGAACTCACCGCAAACAACCATTAAGAGAAATAATACCTTGATTATACAATTACCTATGGGGATGAGCCGATCGGCATCAAATAAATCTGGTTACGATAAGAAGCTGTCGACATTCACCTGGACCATTGAGTGGGTTTTGGTAGACAAACAGGGCAAGGAGTATTCAAATTTCATAAGTTACCGGTTGAAAGAAACCTTACCTGTGAGAGATGCGGTACCGATGAATATTTTGAATAATATCATGAAGGAGAAAGAAGACACGATTGACAAAGATAGCTTATGTTTTTACTTGGACAATGTGGTCAATTTGGCTCAGCCAAACAAATCAATTATCAAGTTAGACCCTTCTGGCTCTTTGGCAGATGCTTTGGCCAATAAAATTGTCTTGGAATACCCCAAGATCTTTATCACTTTGGATAGCGTGACCTGGTCAGAGCATGTGGTTGGTGAAGCAGAGGCATACGGGTTGAAGGAGGACAGCAGTGACAGTGGCACTAGTGACAGTGACAGCTAGTGACAGCTAGTGATAGTGACAGCAGTGACAGTGACAGCGACAGCGAAAGCGGTGACTCTGATTCGGACCAACCAGAAGAGGAATCATCGAAAGAGCCACAGGCGAAGAAAGGTCATCTTCGACGACGACAAATAGCATAACGTAGCATCATGTAACCTAATAGCATAGCATAGCATTATATTTTAATATAATTGTTATAAATATATTCTTCAAACATTATCACATTATAAGTCTTGTTGCAAACGGTGGGCGCACATCGAAATTTCTCTGAAGAATTTTTAAGTCATCAGAAATCATGGCATTAAACAAGCACAACTACTCTGTGCTGAAGAGATGGCAAGTGTTTTCAGAAAGACTGACGACTCGGAAAAGAATGCTCAGGCTACCCTATACGTCGGGAACCTCGATCCTCAGGTGAACGAGCCGTTGTTGTACGAATTGTTTACCCAATTTGGGCCCATCAAGTCAATCAATTTACCAAAAGATCGATTATTGAAAACCCACCAGGGATTTGGTTTTGTTGAGTTCAGAACAGGAAAGGATGCAGAGTATACCTTAAGTGTATTGAGTGGTATAAGACTCTTTGGGAAAATGCTTAATTTAAGAAAAAACGACCAATCCCGGTCAGGTATAACATCCAACCAAAAAGTTGGTGCTACTACAGGTCCTACAACAACCTCGAGTAACGACATTGGGGCCAAGTTATTTATTAAAAACTTGAATCCATTGATTGATGAAAAATACCTTGAAGATACTTTTTCGAAATTTGGCAATCTCGTAGCACCACCGTTACTAGTCCGGGACGATACTGGGAACTCTAAGAAATACGCTTTCTTGAGCTATGACGACTTTGCCAGCAGTGACGAAGTAATTGCAAAAATGAATAACAGTATCCTAATGAACTCCAAAATATCAATCAGTTATGCGTTTAAAGAAGACTCCAACGGGAATAAAAAGGTTAGACACGGGGATGAGGCTGAACGTCTTTTAGCAGAAAGCGCTAAAGCAAACAGACCCACCCAGAATACAAAGTCTAGTAAAAGGAAAACCAGGATTACTAAACCGAAAAAGAAGAATTAAAGTTTGTCAGATAACGTAGCGGGAAGTAATTTAACGTGGGCAACCCCGAACTATAATCGCTATCATCGTGATCGGCCACCACCCTTGCTGCTTCATACAAGGTATCAACGGGTATCAGGGGCCATTGGCTCATCCAGTTGAAGTATCAAGTTGGTTTTGAATGGATGTGCAGCTGATATAATTTTTTTTTTCTCTTTTCTCAGTCAACTTTTAAGGATTTCTCCTTATCAGTTGAATATAAAAAGGGATTACTTTGCAATTGAATGCTTGATCATTTGGCTAAGGTATACACTGGCTGTTGCTTTGGTCTAGTATTCACACCCTGATACTTTATGACTGAATACATCAATGCGATCCCTTCTCTGGGAACTGACTTTGAAAGTCTTTCATCAGAAGAAACCCCCACAGAAAGTTGTTCCTCTGAGGAGTTTACCGACTGTAATGATTATGAAGCAGTCACTGACTCATTTAATTTGCTAAGTTTGAATAGCTCCACGTCCAGTTTTTCAGGAATCTCGACTCCCGGTTCGTCTATCGAAAGCGAAGGAAGTTATGTATTTGCCAGTGCTAGACTGGTATCGAACGAACGCACTATGCCAATTGTGGATGCAGAACATTCAACCTATGACTCTGATAATGTCAGTACTGAAAGTGAAGAGCTGGATGCTGGGGCTGAAGATGTAGATACTGAGAACGAACTGGAAAGTGCAGAACCCAAACAACCTGAAGTGGTCCCCGATGAAGACGATGCGGCTGGTGATTCCGATGAAGAAGAGGGTTTGAGAGTGGTTTACGAAAACGATCGTTTTCGAATCAAGTTAATAATCGTGCCGACATTTTGGCAAGTGCCATTGCTTATCGGGATATCCATTGCCGATTTGATTCCACTGAGTACCATTTAATTGATTTTCTCATTAAAAACGACCCAATATTGAACAGTAAGCGGAGTATGCTTCTATTGATAAGATTGGCCATTCTGTGTGCCCAGGGAGGCAGAAGAAGATTCAAGGCTACGTCGGGACAGTATTTCAAGCAGATTAGATCCACATTTATCGGGATATTCGGTACACCCGACAACTTGAATGTGAGTCTATTCTGTTTAATGGGTGCCTACGTTTTGCGAAGCTTTAGCGTATCCTCTGATATGATGGACTCCTTTTGGAGCATGGACGGGGTTACTGAAATCAGAAATATGTATCGGAAAACAAGAAGGCAAATTGGTGGCAATCATATTTGGGATCCCGATAGAAAACAAGGCAACATCTCCTATGTAAAGTGGGAAATCTTAAGACAGAAATCTAAAAAATTTAAGTATGATGAAGATTTTGGCTTGCTCATTATGAATATGATTGGTCTTGACTTATGCCTTGACTAGTCATGACTATTAAATGGTGATCTATGACTCTCTTTTTGATGATAACGTTACTACTTCTCTTGGTGTCAATAAATATAATTTGATGTATTGTTCGTAAACGGAAGCTGCAAATTGCCAAAAGCAAAATTCTCCCGGCCCCGTAAAGCGGGAGGAAAAAAATTACTAATCGTACTTGAAGCCATACTTTTGTATTGAATAATCATATATAAACCCCAAGATCGGTCCCTACTTGCGTTGGACAAATCTTCATGATTCGTAGGTCAATCGCATCCAACTTAATAAGAGTTTCCACGAATTTCAAACCATCTTTAGTGTTCAACCCAATTAGAATGTCTTCCAGTGTTCAACTTCCTTCCAAACAAAAGGCAGCTTTAACAGAAAATATTGGTGATTCCGTTGAGGTTATTCAATATACCGACATCGATACTCCTCAAATCACCTCACCAACCGATGTGATTATCAAGAATAAGTATGCTGGTGTGAATTACATCGAATCATATTTCAGAAAGGGAATCTACCCAATTGCTTCCTTTCCTTATATTTTTGGTAGAGAAGCAAGTGGTATTATCGCCGCTGTTGGAGATAAAGTTACCAAGTATAAGGTGGGGGATAAAGTTGCTTATGTTAGTCCATCTACTTTTGCTCAATATAGCAAAATTGATGAATCGAAGGTTCAAGTTCTTAAATTACCCGAATCCATTGGTGACGATCAATTAAAGCTTTATGGGTCGTTTTTCATCCAAGGTTTAACTGCCTTGACTTTCGTTCACGAAGCTTATGAAGTTAAAAAGAACGATTTTATCTTGGTGTGGGCTGCAGCTGGTGGTGTTGGTCAGATTCTTGTTCAATTAGGACGTTTGATTGGTGCTAATGTTATCGCAGTTGCTTCCACCAATGAGAAGTTGGACATAGCAAAAGGATTAGGTGCTAAATATTTGATTAACTCTTCAAAAGATGATGTTTTAGCCAAAGTGAAAGAAATTACCAATGACAACGGTGTTGCTGCCTCTTTCGATAGTGTTGGTAAGGATACTTTTGAAACTTCTTTAGCAGCTTTGGCAAGAAAGGGAACGCTTGTAAGTTTTGGTAATAGCTCTGGTACAGTGGACCCGCTCTCCATCAACAGATTATCTGCAAAGAATATTAAATTGGCAAGGCCAACAGTTATGAATTATGTGGTCACCCAAGACGAATGGGACTTCTACACTGAAAAGTTCCTTAAGTATATCAAAGATGGTGATATCAAAGTAGAAATCACCAAGACGTATCCTTTGTCTCAATACAAGCAAGCTGCTACTGATTTAGAAAGCAGAAAGACTACTGGTAAATTGGCATTAGAAATTCCACAATGAGTTATTTTTGAGTAAATACAATGAGTTATGCTTCACTAAACACAATTTTATGCTTCACTAAACACAATAAGTTATGCTTCACTAGATACAATGTTTTTCTTCAGTAGTAAATACAAGTTATATGGTTTAAATGACTGTAGTATTAATCTCTATGTACAAAGTTCACAATCTTGGTCTTGACTTTTCATACCTGATCAAATCTTCAGGAGTTGCAACTCCGTAGACAAAATTTCCTTTATCATTTGTTATTATAGCAAAGTAATTACCTTGATTAAAAAATCTGGCCAATTCTTCCAATGGAGTCATAGGCGTGATGACAGAATATTTCTTCCCCTTAGGTGATTTTGGTTTAAGCATTGTAGTATTTAATGAAGTCTTGGTTGTTCCTTGATTGTTCACTTCCTGTTGCTCACGTTCATAATTCTCTCTTGATTTTTGGTGGAACCAAAGCATATAATTAACTGCCACTGGCTTTAAAAAACTTCTCTTATACTTGGATGGATCCTTTTTCAACGATTCGATATTTAAAATACCCAATAATCTCTTATTAGACTCGTGAATAACTGGTAAAAAGGTGAATTCATTTTCAAACGAGATCTCTAATGCCTGATCTAATGAAGTGCTGGGGTTGATTGAAACAGCAGGGGCTATATCTAGATCTTCAACCGTGGCCCCACGGTAGTCCCTGGTGTGGAAAAGAACTACGTTATCACTCATTCTTACTATATTCTCTAATGAAAAACCTCTAAACCTTTGCAATACTGAAGTTTTTGTTCATTTTTTAATCGTTTTTTTTTTTTTTAGTGCACTTGTAGTTATCACGAGGTTTACTAATTAGTTCGTTATTAAGTCATATATTAGATTAGTATATAAGAGTAGCCAAGGGTGTGATCCCACAAATAATTAGAATAAAACGCAAATAAAAAACAAAATAAAAAGAATTAAATTAATAAATAGTAAATAGTAAAAGTTCATTATATGATTAAGCAGCTTCTGCAGTTCTATACAGCAGCTTATTTTCCCTTCTTGAATCATTTTCATTGACTTCACCTTCTTCACGAACAACACGTCTCCAAACTTCTTCGTCGTTACCTTGATCGAGGACTCCAATTCTCATGGTAGCTAGTAAATTAACGGCAGCAGTCAGATGACCATAGACCCCACCATAGAAAGCTTTAGTAGCGTCTTTACCTCTTGAAGCTTTTAAAAGAGGGATACCACCAGGATGTTGATCAGCAAAGGGGGTTACATCGTGAATAATATTTTGAATGACAATATAGATTCTATCATCATGCTGAGGGGATGAGATAATTTGATTGAATTCACTTGGTTTAATCAAGGGTAACTTTGAAATCGGAGTACCCCAATTTAATTGACTTTTCAATCTATTGATAATTTCTTGTTGTTGTTGAATTTTCAACTGCATGACAAGGTTCTCTGGAGTTTGACAAAGTTCTTCTATCAAACCGATTTTTGATAAAGTCCATAAAAACCATTTTGTTGGATCGAATGCAAAATAAGATGATGATTCACGATAATCGTGAGGGAATTCGTGATGATAATTTTGCTGGGATTGACCATAGGTCAATAACGAAATCAAAGGATTATTACAATTTAAAGAACTATTCTTATCATTAAAAGGCTGTGAAGGAATAGTCACTTGAATTTTGCGGAAATGACAAATAGATTCAGTACTAAGCTGGCATTGTTGACATAATAACATTCTTAAAATCCCTGGATATAATAAACCATTAATCCAGGTATCTTGACATAAATATACCGTTACCAATATAGGTATGATGAATGTTGTCAAGTAAAAAAACAAATGGTAATATTTTTCCTGCAATAAGATTAAAGATTGAATTGTATTATTGTATTCACTTCTAACCGTTTCTGCCTCTTCGAATTCAATGTCTTCTGCATGTGGATTGTTGACTTCATTAACTATACTTCTAGCTTGAATCGTTTTGGGGAACTCTTGCTCAACGAATTCTTCATAAAATCTAACAATCTTAGGTTTTCTTATTAACCACCCCCAATGGGCCCATAATAAACCTCTTTTAATAGAAAATGGATCCCGTTCAGTATCATCAGTGTATTGATGATGCGCTCTATGCAATGCGGCCCACAGTCTGACCGAACCCAATCCAAGACTTGATCCAAATATAAGAAAATATAAATGTAAAAATCTATACTTAGTTCGAAATGCATTATGAGCAAAACATTTATGATATCCCGAGGTGAATGCTAATAAGGTGAAATTGAAATAAATACACGCAAACGTAAACGTTTTGGTATTCATTGGAATCAATGGGACCTGGAACTCAATCAAATATATAAACGCAAGAACTGGAAGAATTGCAACCGTCAAGGTATGATGATAGTTGATTCTCTTGAAAAAATCACGTTTCCTCTTTTTGATTTCATTCATATGGGCATTCTTCAAATGCGATGCATGGTTCAAGAGCTGGCTAGGGTTATTAGATAACGAACCGGTCTCATTAGCTATATTAGTGGCTCTAACCTTCCTCTTCTGAACCTTGATACCCTTGGGTGAGACGATCTTGGTCCCCGACTCAAATCCGCTGTTAACAGCCATCTTTTCCATATAACACTATCCTGCTGCCGCTCAACTAGCTACTCTAGCTTGCTCGTGAAAGGGCCCTTTGAGTGTTGGTTTGGTTGATTTTAGATATCAAGTCTTTATTACTTAAAGATTGCCCAATTTTTTTTTCTTTCTTGGTCAAAATACAAACCTTTGTTAACGGGAAAGCGACATTTTATCCCGAAAATTTTACGACATTTATCCTTGTCACGTGATGTACGACATTTTGTTGAAAAGTCGCGACATTTTTATTTCCATTTTTTCTATTTCTTTTCAAAAAAACGAAAACATTTTGATAACAGAAGGTGAAACTTTGAATAAACAGGCTATCAACAAAGTAAGATTAAAAGGAATATGCCACCAATACACCCAACTATGGCCGGTGCCCAACAGGCGCATCCAGGAAGTGTTCCAAGTAATGCGATGCCTCGTACCAATACTGGACCAGCACCATCGATTTCATATTCACCAACTGATACAGTCATTCCTCCACAATTATACGATAAAGTATCGGATTTGGAATTGTATAAGAAGCTACAAGAAGCTGAGCGTCAGGTTGATTTATTGATTACGAAAAAAGGATTGGATTTCCAGGCCATACATGCAAAATCGATACAACCATCCAATTTCAAGAATGATACTGGTATTTTAAGGGTATTTGTTTATAATACTTGCGAAAACCAACCATGGCAAAGACAATTGTTACAAGAACAAGGACAACCAGTTCCTGACCCTACAGCAGCAGAATCTTTGTGGACATTAAGGGTTGAAGGTAGATTTATAAGTGATGAAAATAATAGCGAACAGCAAGACTTAAAATTTAGTAATTTTTTATCGGGATTATCGATTGATTTACTACCAAATTCAGACTACCCAGATTTACAAAATTCCCAATTAAATTTAATTGAATACAGAGATGAAACTAGTCAAATACCAGGCATTAATTCATTACAAGCGGCTCAAGCCCGTCAACAATTTGATGGTTTTGATGTTAAAAGACCTGGTGTTTTCAATATCAAAACTAAAATAGCTTTAATGGTTAAAGATCAATCTGGTAAATTGAAATTGAGTGATGAAATGGCTCAATTCATTGGTAAGAAAGAAGCTACTCAACAAGAATTAGTTTACTTGGTTTGGCAATATGTCTTGTATAAAGATTTATTCAAAAACCGCGATTCTTTCCCGAAAGTCCCCGCAGTAAGCGCTTCAAGTATTGCCAATAGTAATGGTATAAGCGTTAATCAAAACGGAGAAGAAGAAGACTTAAGTATAATCGAAAGTGATGATATTTTAAAATCTTTGTTAAAAGTCGATAATTTTAAATTCACCGATTTATATAAACTTTTACAACCTCATTTCAGACCAAGAGAACCAATTATTTTGAATTATGAAATAAATACAAGACAATCATCAACTTTGGGTGAGGTCGTCATCGATATACCAGTTGAATTGCCTGCATCAATAACAAGATTCCAGGCTGAAATCATTGAATCAAATAAAAAAGCGTTTGAAAGCATGACTAAAGCCGACTCAATGATTCAAAGCTTAAATCAAAGAATTTCCTTGGGTATTGTCAGCTTACAAAATGCAAACCAGAGAGAGATCTTTTATAGAGAATTGAGTAATGATCCAGTTAAATTCATTGAAAATTGGGTTGAATCACAAGCCGAAACTTTGAAAGCTTTGAAAAGTGATGAAGGATATGATGAAGAGGTTGTTAGAAGATCTCAGTACTTCAAAGAAAATGAGGATTTATTAAGACTGAAAATCGATCTTATGTTGGGTGCTCAAAAGTACTAGAAAATTATGTATATTATATATTTGTATTTATAAAGATAATTTATATATATATATGATAAAAAAAAAAAAAAAAAAAAAGAATTAAGTGAAACATTAAAATAAAAGAAATAACTTGAATTTAACTATTCAGAATAGTCTTCATCTTCACCGTCGTCATTGTCAAATTCTTCAAGCTCTTCATAGTCTTCGTTATCGTCGTTATCAATCTGTGGTATATCATTGTCTTCATTGGCATCTTCATTAGAGTCGATTAATTTTTTGAAATGATTACTTGAATCAACATCACTATAATTTATAATTTTTTTCCTTGAAGATCTGGTTTTACCATCAAAAGTTCTTAATTCTTCTTGTTTTGCAATCAATTCAAAACTTGATGATAAATAATTATATAAATTTTTCACTGGTTTATAAATGATCGAATTTTTCGAAATTCCATCACCTTCCGGGTCATTAACCCCTAATTTTTTCTCTAGAAAATGAATGAAATCACTCAATTCATCAATATTTGAAGGCTACTTCATACCAGTAGATAGTATTGGCCTTGGCTTCGCTGGGTAATTCATTACCATCTTCATCGAATTCGATACCATATATATCTAATGAATCAGTTAACATTGAGTGAATATCTTGAACGAAAAGTTTAAATTTTGAAGGAAGTTCAACATACTCATTTGATTTATTTGACCAAATATAGTTTAGTTTATCTACTGAGTTTAAACCACCATTATTCTCATTTGACATTCTTACTAGAAAGAATCTACCGATATGGAAGCCAACATCAGCAATACACAATTCATCCAATCTTAAGTTCATACTATGATCCAAAGGATTTGAAACTGGATTTAAATATTTATTAATTTCAAGGTTGTTTAAATTTTTCCTCTTTTTCAACTTCGAATCAATTTCCTTTTTCAAGCTTTCTGTTGGTATAAATCCTTTCAAAATTGATCTTGAACCATAAAAAGTTTCCTTATCACCCGACATATCTTGATTTTGTAAACTTGACGTTATACTAGTTTTTGATATCATTCGAAATGATCAAAGACCATTGGCATAAACATCTTAGTAATATCAAACGGTCTTTCGGATTGGAGATACCTTCTAATCCGTTTGCTTCGAATTCTTTCGACATGAATGGGTTTTCAATTGGTTCTGGAGAGTTATAATTAATTTTTTCATTTATAAAAATATCAGTCATATTTGGATCAACCGGTTGATTATCATTTACGAATTTTTCTTTAACCAATATTTGTGAATCATCTCTCCATTCTTTTGGCAATCCTAGATAATTAATTAGCGATTTTAATTCAATTATTGATTTTGATAAGTTATTATCATGGATTTTTTTCTTTTTATTCAATACTACTGTAAGTAAATCATAGAATAAAGAGTTCATTAATGGTGATACGTAGCTGGAGTCGAAATCCATTGTTTCTGATTCTTTTGGATTATATCTGTTTGTATTAGATGAGATATTCTGTTGCTGTGGTAGACTCAACCCATTTTCGATATCATGAGGACTGATGGGGTCAATTTTCAAAATTTTTTGAAACTTATTAAGGAAACTGATGATATAAACAATGTCATTAGCATAAGGGTTTGGTTTGATTGGGTATCCAAGACTCAATTTCTCTTTCGATACGTCTTCATGTTCATTCAATAAGTTATCATCGTAAAGGTCATAGGATAAGTGAATGAGAGGACCGGGTAATTGACGAGACCCTTTTGAGCCTTTACTGAGAACCGAGGTTCTGGATACTGAAGTCGGGGTTACTTTATTTTTTGTTAATTTGATTTTTTGTAAATTATCGTTTGTTATTTGTTTCTGTTGTTTATTTTCATCATCTTTGACAAAATTTAATAAAGATTGTTGTTTCTTCTTTTTCCCATCGAGAAGCTTGCCCCTCGGGGTTCTTTTCTTATCGATATTCCCACCCCTTGATCCTGGTCCTTCCACCGGCAATTGATCAAATCTAAATTTAGACATCACTGCCTTGTCCAAATTTTCACTCGACGTATTTGAATCTGTTGATAAGTTCAATTTGTTTCTTGGTCTCCCCAAACGCTTGGGCTTGGACTCCGGGTCATACTGTACCACATTTACCGAGCTCTGGTTCGATATGCTATCCAAATCCATCATTTTCAAAGCAGCTTCTGTAGTTTCGTTTTCATTGGTGTCACCTTGGATTGCCTCTTCGATATCCTCCGACTCAAGGTCTTCCGAGACAAATTTCTGCGGCTGTATCGAGTCAGACACATAGTCCGAGAGCTCAAACACATCATCCTTGGACTGGACCTCGTAGAGGTCTGGATTGGAATCGTTCATGGTCGAATAGGCTGGACAACCCAAGTCGAAAATTTTTTTTTTTTTTTTTTTTTTTTATTATTATTATTATTTCTACTATACGCGTATTTCTGGTGCACGGGTGCTCGGAACAAGAGCTTCGGAATGCAATCCAGATTCTATGGTTGCAAAAGTATCCGTGGTCTGAGAGCAATGAAGCTGAAACAAGATCAGCAACTGACGAGTTACGTGCACCAATCGCTTGGAGTTGGTGTTGCTGAAATTGCCCTGCTGCCCACTCGAGCTGCTCAAGGTCGTCCTGTGAATCCAGCTTGACACCGTAGGCTAAATGGTGCTCGTATTGAAGTTTAACTTGGGTAGTTGATTGCCAGGCCGCTCTATCGCATATTCTTCCCCAGGCATAATCTCCAACTGGTTATGCTGTCCCAGGCGTTTTGCAACCACAAATTAGCAAATGCTCCGGAGATAGTCTTATCCCCAGTCTTTCCGGACTTGTGGAGTTTACCTTTTAGAGTGAACCCTGTCAATTGCAGAATAAAGCAAATTCTGATGGAAAAACTGGCATAACACCGGGTACCTCCGACGTTAACCCAGAGAGACTCCGATGCAGTCCTGGCTATGCAGCCGTTTTATTTTTCCCTTCTGTCCTCAGATTGACAGCCGATCAGTGCCGATCTGCGCATCAAAAAACCTAAAAAAAGCTTCTGGTCGGAACTTCTCTGGCGACCGGATTGACCGGATATCGTAAAGAAAGCGCAATTGTTGGGGTCGCACCCCCGTACACCCCCAGAAAGTCGGCTAATTTTTCACAGGACAACCAACCGATGTTTTTTTTTCGGAACAGTAATGAGAATCGTGGTGGTTCCGGCCGTATTTACTCCAGGAGCTGCCCATTCTCAGCAGCCGTATTTACCAGATGTGAAATCAACTCACTAAGCAACCTCCACTCTAAGACAGGTATTTTCGGGTTGCTCAGTGGCTAAAAAAATTTTCTAAGGGAAAAAGAAAAAAAAATGAATGAAAAAAAATAAAAAAAAGGTTCCATCTCATTACATTTTTCCTTTTTTGTTTGTATTTTTCCTATTTTTCTTTTTTTTTTCCTTATATTTAGACTATTGTTAAATTTTAAATTACTCACATATTGAGTATAAATATATTTGGGAAGCCATTGATTTTTCAAAAAAATTGTTTGGGAAAAGGATTTGGGTCAATAAAAATATAGAAGCATGTCGGAGGTTCAACAAATAAGACGTTCTTCTTCTAACGAAGATGAGCTGGCACCAACTGCATTTACCGGGAATAACGATCAGAATAATTCTTCGTCGAATAATGACCAGAGCTTTGAAAAAAACAGCTTTGAGGACGCTGAAGATATTCCAAACCGAGAAGAAAATGATATTATAAGTCGTAATGAATCCAATGCAGCAATTTCAAGATCAATTAGTAGAAGATTGACCAATGCTGATGAATTGATTGCCGAAGCAAATAAAACCGATGAACCATTACCCAAGATGGGTGGGGATCGTGATTACCCACCTCCATTACCGGATAGAACTCCTTATATGGTTTCATTTGATGGTCCCCATGACCCTTTGCATCCTCATAACTGGCCATTGGGTAAAAAAATTCTCACTACTTCAATTGTTGGTTTCACTGCTTTAGTTGCTTCAATGGGTTCGGCAATGTTTGCGGAAGCTTCTCCAGTGGTGATGCAAATATATCATGTTGGTTACGTTGTTGCCACCTTGGGTACTTCCCTTTTCGTTTTTGGTTTTGCATTTGGTCCTATTGCTTGGGGTCCATTATCGGAAATTTATGGTCGTAAAAATATCTTGATTTTATCCGGTTTCTTATACGTTTGTTTTACTTTTGCTGTGGCCACGGCTAAAGATCTTCAAACCATTATGATTTGTAGATTTTTCGCCGGTTGTTCTGGTGGGGGTGCCGTGGTTATTACTCCTGCAGTTTTGGCTGATATTTATGGTCCAGCTTCAAGAGGTAAAGCTATGAATATTTTCGCAGCAGTGCTTTTCGGGGCTCCAATGTTATCCCCAATTGCCGGGGGGTTCATTGTTAAAAATTCTTCCTTGGGTTGGAGATGGACTTCTTATATGGTTGGTATCATTGCCTCGGCTTCTTTGGCTGCAACCGTTTTCCTCTTGGACGAATCTCATCATGGTATTATCATGGTTAATAAAGCCGAAACTTTAAGAAGAAGAACCGGTAATTGGGGGATTGCTGCTCCTCATGAAGAATTCTCCTTGAGTTTCAAAGAAATTTTTGAAAAGAATATCTTGAGACCAATTAAAATGTTCAAAGAACCAATCTTATTATTGATTTCCTTATATAATGCCTTCATTTATGGTATCTTATATCTTTGTTTAACTGCAGTTCCTCTTATCTTCCAAGGTAAATATTTCTTTGTTGCCGGTGTTGCTGAATTACCTTATATTTCAATGTTTATTGGTATCTTGGTCGGTGCTGCTGTTTCTTTATTATTAGAAAAAAGAATTAAACTGGTGATGGCTAAAAATAATGGTAAAGTTATTCCTGAAGAAAGATTGGTTCCAATGATGGTTGGTGCTCCTTTCTTCGCTGCCGGTTTATTTTGGGCTGGTTGGGCTGGTGATTTTGGTCCAAGAGTTCACTGGATTGTTCCCACCATTGGTTTATCTTTTATTGGGTTCGGTTTAATGACTATCTTTATGCCTTGTATGACCTATTTAATCGATTGTTACTTATTCTACGCTGCTTCGGCAATGTCTGCTAATGCCTTGTTAAGATCTTCTTTTGGTGCTGCTTTCCCCCTTTTCGCTAAAGCAATGATGGAAAATATGAAAATCCGTTGGGCTATGACTTTGTTAGGTTGTGTTGGTGTAGTTGCCATCCCAGTTCCCTTCTTATTTTATTTCTTTGGTAAACAAATTAGAAAAAATTCTAAATATTCTATGGATTTTTAAGCTTATGTCAATGACTCAAACTTTTTTTTTTCACATTTCCTTCACTGTTTAATCCTTCGTTCAATTTAGTCATTTAATCTTAATATATTTTATACATAATTCATTAATATCATATCCATATAGTTAGATCTTTCTTTGTAGATCCCATAAAAAGACGTGTGGAAATCGAAAAACCTTCAAACAAAAAAAATTTAAATCAAGGACGCGTCTTTTCAATTAACAGTACTAACATCTTCTTTAAAGTTATACAATACTTGAACATGAGTTACGCCGATTATGATGCTTTCAATGGTGGCTTTGATGCGGCCGGTGGTTTCAGTGAAACCAATATGGATAATGGTGGACAACATTCTCAAAAAGCCCAAACCCGTTCAACTTTAACTCCAGTTACAATTAAACAAATTCACGAAGCTCAACAAGATACTCCAGATAGTGAATGGAAAATAAATAATGTTGAATTAAGCATGGTTTCGATTGTTGGTGTGGTGAGAAAACTCGAAAATACTTCTTCTGCTTTAATCTTCACTATCGAAGACGGTACTGGATCTTTCGATATTAGAAAATGGGTTAATGATGAAGAGACTTCGGTTGATTCTGAATACGAATATTACAAACCTTTTGAAAATAAATACGTTCATGTTACAGGTGTTTTGAAAATGCAATCAAATAGAAAAGGTATCAATCAATCAAATATTAAATTAGTCAACGACCATAATCAAGTTCTCTATCATCAATTGAGCGCAATAAAAGTCCACTTGGAAGCTCAAGGTGCTTTCAATAAACTCAACGCGCCAGGTTCAAATGATGATAATAAATTGTTCGTCAGTGACGGTGATCATATTAGTAGTGGTGCCCCCGCTGGTTCTTTAAAAGATCAAATACATCAAATCATTAGAGCTAACACTGCCACTATGAATGAAGGTGTTCCCCTTGCTTATATTGCCCAAAAACTTAATTTACCACCAGCAAAAGTCGAGGTTGTTGGTCAAGAATTGGTCGAAGAAGGTGCTATTTATAACGGTTACGAAGATAATACTTATTTAGTTTTTTAGTGTAGTTTATGATATTTTTTTGCTTCTCTTTTCTTTATTTCTTTCCTTACATTTTCTTTTAATAAATAAATGTATTTCGTTATGCGTATAATTACAAGTCTATTAAATATCCTTCAAGTCATTGGGTTGACCCCTTCTGAATTTCTTGCACTGAAAAATGCATCCCATAAATCACTATTTGTGACTTCTTCACCATCTCCAAAGTTTTTACCAACTAATGCTGCATTTCCTTCACTTTGCATTAATGTCATTGATTCTGCTTCGTTTAGATCATTGATTGTTGTTTGTTCATTTTTACCAGCAACCTTTTTCTTCTCCTTATTTATATATTGTAACCTTTTCTTAGTTGACATTAACACAATACTTTCTTCTACGGAGTTTTCAATGGCAAACATCCAAACAGGTAGTCTTCTTTTTTTGCCCAATTCTATGGATTCTACCTATTGCCTGAAGTTCTAACGAGGTATTCACTAATGGTTCACATAAAAATATATGTGTAGCATTCACCAAGGTTAAGCCACTAGCTTGGGCTTTTGCATTCAATAAAAAGCAAGTAATCTTTTTCGATGGATCTTTAAAATCTTCAATATCACTATATCCTTTAGGATGGCGACCAGCGCCGACTTCGGGTACTAATGTACCCTTGGATCCAATAAAGCTTACATTGTTGGCTTTCAATGCAGCTCCAATTATTAATAGTAATGCCTGCCATTGACTGAAAATGACAATTTGTACGTTTGGATCTTTTCTAACCAAGTAAATAGTCTGTTTAACTATTAAGTCAACTTTCGAACCATAAGAATTCTTCAACTTTATATCTTTAATTTCATCGACTATCTGGTTCTCAATTGGTTTGTAAATTGAATGAATCTGTGAAGATTCATGACTTCCGTTATTTTGATCATTTACATATTGTGCTGATATATTAGGCTTATAGTGAGTGAAGTGGTGCAATGCATAAGTACTAGTCCTTGGACTTGCAAGTTGGACAAGATGAGCTTCTTTTCAACCATTCCGCTAAACAATCTTTACAATATTTATGACCGCATGGTGTTAAACTACCAACGGTAATTGCAGATCGACAAATGATACAAAAAAGATCTTCACTATCTTTTCCATTTGAAACTCCATCATTATCAACATTCGACAAACTCAGAAGATACCTGAACTTAGTCACGTCTCTTGACATTTTTTTACTCAAATCATTGAGATTAGTGATAAGCATTGAGCAGTCACTAAATATTTTTTGACTTACAACTGTAGTTGGACCAAAAGAGTACTCCTTACGTGCGACACTATCTGAAATCAGTTGCAACTGCTTGAAATATTCAATACGGGCATTGAAGACTGAGTTAAGATTAGTATTGATTTCCCGTTGTAGCAAAAATTGTGCTAACTTTTCACTTTCGAAAATGTTACGAAGTTTGAAATTAAATGTTTTCACTGCTTCGATCTCCTCTGATACGATCTCAGGGTTAATAACATCTTTCAAATCTTGTTTCAAATCTATTTCCAAATCTTTCAACTCGTCGATCAACTCTTGCAATGAAGCATTCGTCAGAGGCTTGATTGACTCTCTGATTGAATCTAATTCTTTTAAGGAGTTATCATCTCCTTTACGTTGAAGCTCGAGTTTGAAATCACCATCCTGCTGTTTTTTGATGTCTTTGATTCGGGTCGAGTCTTCTTCGCCCAATATAAACTCAGATCTGTCAGTCAATGCACGAGGTATTATTTGTAATAGGTTCGAGGCTAAATCTTGGTCTTTTAAGGATTGTTCGTATTCTTCACCATCTGGATTCTTTCCATCAGTCAACAAAGGTTTACAAAGCGTATCAATCAAAGTAGATACCCAATCATTGAGTGTCTCACTCTGCTTATTCAAACTGTATATCAACCTTTCGACCCTTGTTAGAAATGAATTCGACTTGACACCACCGACCAAAGCTTTAAAATTTGAAATTTCAATTTTAGGAATCTTGTTGAAAATCAATTTAGTCGATTTCGGTAAAGCGGCATCACCATCATTTTCAAATATTTGGTAAGTTGATCTAGATTCTATTTTTTGAGAAACTGCCTTTTTAACACCATTTATCGAGCTTTTCAAAATAATTCGACGACAATCTTCAGCTAAATCATAAAACTTTTGCTATAAAAACTTCTCCTTTTCAATAACTATCTGGTCAGCTGGTAAGTCTTCAATAGGTTGAAATCCATTTAAAAAATCTCTTGGTGCTATCAGTAGCGCTTCTACTGGAATACCACTCAAAAATGAAACAACTTCATCTGACTTTCCAAATGATTCTTTTAATGTTTCAATTACTTGCATAGTAAGATCTTCAAGATAATTTATATCTTGACTCCTGGATTCTTTCTGTTTTTGAACTTTTCTCTGATATTCTTCATCATAATTTTGAAAGTGAGCAGAACCAAGCAAGAAATAAAACTTATGCAAATTCAATATTCCAGCCCTGAGCTTTGAGTTACTAGAGAGCCTATTCTCTTTAAATAAGGAATATAACTCAAAAGCTTGAGATAAATCAAACTTATCATCCGGTATGGGTGATTCATAACTTGGAATATTGACTTCATCATCCAATAAGTCATCTACTTCGTCTGCATTATCTCCTTCGAGATCTCCGTTCTTAGCATCACCAGTTTGATCAATGACATTATGATCGCGTAACTGTTTTCTAATGGTATAATATTTTCTCACGTTTTCTATATGAACTAATCTCAACTTGTGAACCAATTTCTCTAGTTGGTGGGCTGTGGCAGTTAAGACTTTAACGGACTCATATGGAACCAAAAGATGTTCTTGAAGGTGAGCAACTTGAGAAATTGTTTGAATGATGTTTCTTTCGTCTTTGTCAATTTCATCAAACGAATTTTTGATCATATCATGTAAAACATTTTCCAAGGTTTTTAATTGTTGAGCTGTTTGTAGGAGATAACCTAACTTGTGTTTACTAATTTTATGCTTGTGTTTTCCTTGATGAATATTTTTTATTTGAGCATTGCCGCAAATTTGACGTAATCTGATTAACCAACTTTTCATAGTTGATAAAATTCCTGGGCTAGGTGACCAATCATCCATAACTGGATTCCCATTTATATCGAGACAAATTTCCGATAAACATTTTTCCAAGTTTTGATTATAATTTTCTTGTTCAACAGCGGTAAAAGGAGTAGTGATTAAAGTTCTTGATTGTTCAGGAATTTTTAGATCATCGTGAACCATGAATTTAGTATGTCTTAAGCTAAGACTATTCCATAGAGTTATGAAATAATTATAATTCTTTTGTTGATTAACAAAATTCCAAGAATATTTTGAAATGTTATAATTGAAAGGAGCGACTCTCAAAAACTTTAAAACTGAATGTAAGTCATTAAAATCTTTCTTGATTGGAGTACCTGAAACTCCCCACGCATGAAATCTTGGGATTAACTCAGCACTTTGAAAAGCGCGAGAAACGCTGGAAGATATCATTTGTATTTCATCCAATACAACCCTCCAAAATTGTAAAAGCAGAAATGGAGACTCATAACTTATATGATGATGTAAGTCTTGAGTCTTGATGTGTTGCAAAGCTAAAAGAACTTCTTGTTCAGCTATTTTTCGAAAACTTCATGGGATACATGATCACGATCTTGAAATCCTTTCGATAAAGATAATTGAAATTTAGATTTATAATCTTCTAATCTTGATTGTTCATCTAAAATATCTGAATCAATTGATCCAGATGAAGAAGGCGGGTTTTGATCATTTTTTTTATTGAAAGCACTCGAAGCTGATCTTTTTTTACCGAGTCTTGTTGATTTATGTCTTGAAGTGTATAAAGCATAATCCAATTCTTTTGAAATTGTCGCATAAGTTGTAAACACAATATCAAATTTACTCAAGTATAAGGCAATTAATCTCGGATTTTTATTCATTGAAACATAGTCGTTCATACCTTTATAAATTGTAATTCGTAAACTTGGAGCTAATCTTTGTAATTCATCAAACCACTGTTTCAAAATAGATTCTGGAGCAACGATTAGAGTAGTTTTAGCTTGAATTAAATGATTCAAGTCACCGTCACTAGTAAGACGCATTTGGATTTCTTCATTAACCTCATTCAAGGGTCTTTGATTCAATAGAATAAGGGAGGTAATTTCCACAGTTTTCCCCAATCCCATTTCTTCTGCCAATAAACCTTGAGCTGGTAAACTTTTAGGATAAGCTAGTGGACTTCTCTTTTTGCTTATTGTAATAGTATAAAATATAATTATAAAGATTATCTTGCGAAGTGAAATTACCAGTAATTTTATTTATCCATAAGATTTCATTCAAATGATTGATGTAGCGTTTCCATCCAAAACATAATTTATTTAGGATTATTTCGATTTTTGAATCAACACTTTCAAGATCAACTGATTCATTGTTGAAATATTTATTCAAATTGGTGATTAAAGTCTCATCAACCAAGTTCAATGGTTCAACCCTACCGTTTTCAGTATTATACTTGACATTTTCTTTATCTAGTAGCCAAATAACGGTTTTTTTCTGAAAATTAAGTAATTCCACTTGTAATTCTGGTAAATCAAATTCAAATTGCAAATTAGGTAGTCTTGAAGTGTTTTCAGATATCGATTGGTAAAAAGTAGCTGGTCCGACTTCTTCATTTGCAAATTTATTAATTTCAATATTGCTTTCCATGTCAAAAGTAGTTGGATAGAACGCGTAGTATTGATCAAACAAGAACGACAATTTGTCGGTAATGTCAGTCGGATAAATGAATTCAATGTTGTTTAAGATTTGGATTTTATAATCGATAGAAATAGCGATTTTATTTGATTTCAAATCAATTTTCAAAAGTAAATTTGAAAAATTCAAAGCCGAATCGATTTTTTTCATCATTGAATTTAATAATTCAATTTCTAGTTTGATTATTTCATTGAAATTTTCGTTATTACCCAAGAATAAACTAAATAAGTTATGTTCACCAAACTGGCCATTGGTTTTATTATTTACGAATACCAAGGGTTCTGCCTTCTTCAACTTTAAGTGAAAGTTCTTGGTTGAAAACTTATAAGTGGCATCATCATGTTTAACAAAACCTATTGAGTTGATAAGGTCTTCTTCTTTAACTTGCAACGGTAGATCAAATTCAAACTTCATACTTCTATTTAGTAGAGTGGTATAGCTACCGGTTTGAGTTTCGACATTTTTAGGAGCAGCTTCTGCTTTACCATTAGCTAGATAACCTAAATCATCAATCTTTAAGTTTTCAATCAACTTTCTCTTCTTTTTGGCGGTTATACTATTTGAAATCGTGCAATTTGAGAATTTTAAGATATTATCAAGGCTGAAATCACACAATATTGAATCTGGAGGATAATCAGCATTGGGGTTTTCCAATACACCTAGTTCCGACTTATCAGAGGCAGTCATCTTCCTGGATTTGCTTAGCTGAAGAAGAAGAATTGCTTGAAGGCGATAAGTACATTTTTTATTTTACACCCGACCCATACCTACAGACAAAAAAAAAAAAAAATATAAGATACTCTCTATTAATACGCATAATAAATAGACGTTAATCATGAATACAAATATTTAACAAAAAAAGATTATAACAAGAATTAAATAAACAAAGAATAGAAAGATACAAATGGGTTAACCTCTGCAAGCTACTGGTTTATTTTTTCTTCTTTCCAAGATGGAGGCACCACCCAAGTTTAAGTCGAATAAATCATTGGGAATTTCTTGTTGTTGAGGAGGTTGATAGTTTGGGTGAGAGTTAACGACTCTGCCTGAACGATCGATTTCTTCTTCATTTTCTTCTTCTTCTTCTTCTAATAGTTGATGAATGTCACTATTTGGAATGGTGTTTATTATTAGCAAGAGCAGCTTCTTCACCCATTCTATGAACTGCAGTAGAGATATCAAAGGCATCTCTTAAAGCCACAGCAGCAGGAGAATATAAATCGTTATTAGAAACCATTTTATATTTACCCATTGGATGATTGGAAGATTTCTTGGTAGTGGAAGAAGGAGGAAGATGAACCTTTTGTTGAGAGACTTTACGCATCCAAGGGTCATTTAAGAAATCGTCAATGGTATAACGTTTTGAAGGATCAACCGTTAACAAACGAGAAACACAGTATTTAGCGTCATGACTAATCTCATCCCACCAGGGTTTCAAAAAAGTGTATTCACCTTTAGCGACTTTTTCAGTCAAAGTTTCAATACGTTCATCATAAAAGGGAGGGAACCCACATAATAGAGTATACAAAACACAACCAAGAGCCCACATATCAACTTCTTTTGAGTACTTTTCATCTCTTACGATTTCTGGAGCAGTGTAACCAACAGTTCCACAAGGGGTTTTAGTATTATGTTCCCAAATTTGTTTTGATAAACCAAAGTCGGCTAATTTAACTTGACCAATACCACCACCACCGATATTTGGAATGAACTCACCTTCATCCTTTTTAGTATTAGGATCGTCGGATTTTCTTAATTTCGATTGAGGGTCCTTCAGGGGGATGAAATCAATTGGTAAAAATAACAAATTTTCTGGTTTTATATCTCGATGAACAATCCCAACTTCTTCATGTAAGTACCTTATAGCATGAGCGACTTGGGTTATAACATGACGGGATAAATCTTCACTTAAATAGGTATAATTAACAATTGAAGCAAAAATCTCACCTCCAGTGGCTAATTCTTGAACAATGTAGTAGTAAACGTCCGAGTCGATAAATTCAACAAATTTAACAATATTGGGATGATTCAATTGTCTCATGATGGTGGCTTCTTTCAAAACCGCTTGCTTTTGATTTTGATCCATTTGAAATTTCCGCAATATCTTAATGGCAACCAATTGATTACTGGGTAAATGTTTGGCTTTATAAACAATGGAGAAGGCACCTTCTCCCATTTGTTCCAAGATTTGGTAATTATCTAATTTAGGGTATTTTACTGATTTTTGACGTTGTATCTTTTCTTGTTCTACTATCTGGGAAGCGTACGAGTCGTAGTTTTTTTGTTCTTGTTCGGCCTTTCTGGTGTGCTCAAGGTCGGCTTCTGCTTTTAATGTAGCTTCGTATTGGGCTTGAGCGTATTGCATTTCAGCTTGTTGTTGGGCTTTAAAAGCACGTTCTTCAGCCTGTTTTCTTTCTTGATGTTGTTGTTGTTGTTGTTGTTGTTGTTGTTGTTGTTGTTGTTGTTGTTGTTGTTGTTGTTGTTGTTGTTGTTGTTGTTGTTGTTGTTGTTGTTGTTGTTGTTGCTGCTGCTGCTGCTGCTGCTGCTCAATAAAACCATACTTTTCCGATTCATCCACTTGTGTATTCAAGGTAAAGTCCAGGTCTCTCTGGTGATTAATAAAATCTATATCGGCCTGGGTCAATTTATTCTTTTTGAACTCATTGGCCTGTTTACCATGTCTGATAAACGCCTTCAAGTTTTCAAACATGATTGGATATATGCTTGGTGACGAAATCTTGAATATTCTATGACTTACTAATCTCTTTCAATGAATTGATAGAGATGTACTTTTATTAATGAGTAACCGAAAACTGTAAACTACCGTAACCTGTAGTGTGCAAACTGTAGAAATGGTATATCCGTAATATCAACGGTAAAGATAAAGAAGAAAATATCCTGGTTAATAATGATCTAGGATTATCGTTATTATATATATTATAACTTGTTTATTGTTACCCATCCATTGCTCTACGTAATCAGGACTTCCGAAGTAATGGTATGATGGCTGAGAACCAAAAGCAACTTTGCTATTCGATATTTTGTGGAAAATTTGCAATCATCGGGTGTCTGGGTGTTTTGCTGAGGAATTAGCAATTGTTAACGTTGTTTTGGTTTCTTCAGTTATACGTTGATTAATTCTATGGATAACTGATAAGTAGACTATGTATATTAGTTGGATAACTCGTGAGTTATGAGATATATGTATTAGTTATATAAGTGAGATAAGTTAAGCTGAGATAAGTTAAGTTGAGATCAAGTTAAGGTGAGATGCAAGTTATGGTTGACGCAAGTTAAGAATAGGTTAAGGTAAGTTAAGGGTATAGGTTAAGGTTAAGGTAAGTTAAGTTAAGGAGTTATCGTGGTTCATGGACGAATTGGGTAATAATGGGGAGGTACCGGTGTTTTTTTGTTGACCTCGTTGTCTGAGACAAGGATTGCTATATAAGGAAGCGAATAGTCTTGCCAAAGGATTTTAAGTTCAGCAGCCCAAAATGCCAAAAGCAATTGTATTCACCGATTGGGACGGGACTGTTACCTTACAAGACTCCAATGACTATTTAACTGAGAACTTAGGATTCGGAAGACCCAAGAGATTAGAAATTAATGATGATATTTTAGACGGGAAGATTTCGTTTAGAGAAGGGTTTCGTAAAATGTTGGAATCGATTCCCACCCCGTTCCCCGAATGTGTTGAATTCTTATTACAACACATTAAATTGGATCCAGGATTCAAGCAATTCTACGAATGGGCCGAAACCCACCAAATTCCGGTGATTGTTGTTAGTTCAGGTATGAAACCAATCATTCACGCATTATTGAAAAAATTGGTGGGAGAAGAAGCCATTAAAAATATCGAGATTATTAGTAACGACGTTGAAATCCACGACGCCAAGGGTGGCTGGGAAATCATCTATAAAGATCCCAAATCCGATTTTGGCCACGATAAATCCAATTCAATTAAAGAATATTTAAAATTCATAATTATTCTGCTAATCCACCAACTTTGTTTTATTGTGGAGACGGGGTTAGTGATTTGAGTGCGGCTAAAGAAACAAATTTGTTATTTGCCAAACACGGTAAAGATTTAATTACTTATTGTAAAAGAGAATCGATTCCGTATACTGAATTTAATGATTTTGAAGATATCTTGAATAAAATAAGTCTGATTATCGATGGTGATAAAGAAATAGAAGATTATTTAGAATAGATTCATATATATATTTACTGTTTAGTTATACTTTGATTACTTGGGGTACTTTGATTACTCTGGGTACTTTGATTACTCTGGGTACTTTGTAATGATTGAGAATCAGTTTTTTCATCATGATTCCGTTTAATATGAGCAGCTTTAATAACATTATCTTTCCCAAAGACAATCACCGGATGGAAAGGAATGGCAATTAATCCAGCAATTGCAATCATTGCAGCATCCAAGACCATTAAAAATACTTCATGAACAATCAAATACCCATCGAACCCTTGAATCAATTCAACAACTCTATAAACACATCTAATGTAAATAACAATCACCGATACACTAATGGCCAAGGGCATGTACCCTATCAACTTTCTCTTTCTAATATGAGCATAGCGGGGATTATAGTTCTCTTCAAGAGTTTCCCACTTGTATCTTTGAGCACCAGGAGTGTTAAATAATAACTTGAAAAAATTTCCAAAACTTCTCTTACTGTAAACCGAATCATTTGGTTCATGACGGAAATACAATCTATTCATAAATTCAATCCAAAATAATACAAATACACTCATGGCAGCTACTTGAAATACAATCCCGGCAGTCATGGTGTTAGTACCCGGGGTTGCATCCTCATTATTTGACAGCGCCAGTGAAGCCATTCCTCCTCCAATGGCCTGAACAATTAACGACAATACATCAGTAGTAATGAAAAAATATGAATACCACATTGGTTTTAATACACTAAATTGTCGGCCGTGTATTACCACCAATTGGGCAAATAAAAAGTATATCCCCGCCATAATAAACGCAGGACTAATCGTTAAGGTAACATACTGTAATAAGAAATATTCCTTGTTACGATTATCATCCAATGATAATACTCTTCCCAAAAAACCGGCAAATTCTAATCCATACCCACAAAAATAAGTAATATTATACCAATGAAATCTACTCTTGATAATCATAGCAGTGGTGTAGACAAATACAATAGCAAATATTACCATATAAAAAATATTTCCTCCATCGTTAAGATTGGTATCGTACAAGTTCTCTTCCCATTCCAAACTTTTCAAATTCAATGTATTATTGAAGATTAATTGGGTAGCATGGGCCTTAACCTGATCATCAGTCGCAGTGGCAGTCAACTGCTCACCACTAATCACCGCCAACGATGCTTGGGCTCCTCTAAATTGTCTAGATAACGTAATTAATTGATTTCTCCCGGTCTCAGTTGATAACTTGGCTGCTGCTGAGGTATAAGTTGCCATTAATCCCAGCGTATGCGTGGGATTAATCGAAGTTAACAGGGTGCTAGTCGGAATCAGACTAGGCTGCCATGATGACATTTCCATATTGCTTACTTTGCTTAATCAACTAACCCTTCATTAGCTCTTCATTAGCTGCCGTTCATCTTCTTTATATATCTTTTTGCAAGAAAAAAAAAATTTCTCGTTGCTATACCGTTTCTTTGTTGCATTCGGTTCCGCGGTGATTCAAAATGGCTTCTCCGTTAAATTCTTCTTCGTATGTCCGAACTTCTAATTTTACTTTTTATGTTCCTGAAAAAAAAAAAAATCGCTTAGGTAAGCGCGGTTTTACCCTAATTAAGACTTAAGCCGCACCCTCGCTGTTTTGGTGGCTCGCGGGAGTGGCTTTAACTTCCGCACCCGTTCGCAGTATCTCCGTCTCGTAAGGCTGGACAAGGAGCTTGGACAATGGATCTTCTTCGTGGTAGTTCTATTTAGAAGCACTGGCTATGTTAGCCGCAGTCACAAAGTTTTGCATTCTCGGGATTTGGTTCTTCAGTTCACGAGTTTAGTTGGTTTGTTGGTTTAGCTTTGGGTTAGCTTTTGGTAGCTTTTGGTTTAGCTTTTGGGTTAGCTTTTGGATTAGCTTTGTTTAGCTTTTGGTTTAGCTTTTGGTTTGTTGGTTTAGCTTTTGGTTTAGCTTTTGGTTTAGATGTTTGGTTTAGTTTTTGGTTTAGTTTTTGGTTTAGCTTTTGGTTTAGCTTTTGGTTTAGCTTTTGGTTTAGCTCTTTGTTTAGCTTTTAGTTAAGTGCGTATCTGCATCGATGGGTGTTTCAAAGCCCATGGCATTCTTGCTAACCCTTGATCAGCCAAGGTTTCTCTATTCAGAGTGTTTTGTCATGAATCGGGGGGTTGGTATACCAGATCAGTATTTCGTAAACAACATGGCGGTGGTCTTGTGGTCCTGTCTTCTCAAAACATGATCGTCAAATCTCAAGGTCTCGGGTCTACTCATTAAACCCGAGCTCTTCTCGGTCTTCCACAAAAACAAAACCAACTTCCCTGATCATCCATGACACCTCACTTTGCCTATCGGGGGCATCTTGAGTTATTTTTAATGATAAGCTTTACATGGGTTATTTTTAATGATAAGCCAAGAGTTATTTTTAATGATGAGCTTTATGAGCTTTACATGAGTTTACATGATGAAGGTCTTGAGTAAGCAGCTGATTCGTGGTATGGATGGTTGATACTCGGAAGCTTCGGCTCATAGACCTTGTCCAACAAGCAATATGGCCATTAGATTGTGTCTGCCGCAGTGCGAGATTTCGCAGCCATTTTCGATTTACAAACTTTTTGCATGTTCGCCATTTAATCGACCAAAGCAGGCCTGCCCATTATCTTTTCATTAAAGAATACCTTCCAGAATCTTACTTGTGGCTGGCCAGTCCTTGTAAACCCTGCTGTATATTACTCATAGATGAAAGGACTTCCGAGTGAGAATACTTCTTTATAGTAGATCAATCAGAAAAGAAAATCAGGGACAAATCATTCTTTGTGATCCTTCTTCATCTATATATTATTCATTATATAGACAGACCCTCCCCCATCAGTGGAATGAGAACATTCTTTTTCTCGACATGAAGACCATAGTGATCATTGATCGAATTATGGGACCAAAGAGAGTCTTCGGTGAATATTCGTTATTCTGATATTTGGTTTTTACTATTTAGTATTAGTTGTAACATGGCAGACCATGACTGGCGATGATTCCATACATCATCAAGCCGAAGTCGATTAGGGATGTTACACTCTTTGTGAGATGTCATCAGGACAGATATCATAATACATGTACGTATATAAGTAAGTAATTCCATCTTAGTGGGAAAATCTTTTATGACTCTTCGTGGAGCGTGGACCTCCGTAACTGTTCTGATTGGTTAAATGAATAGACGTATGGCAGTGCCCATGAAGAATTTTTCATTCGTAATTATATAAACTTAATATTTGGCTTTTGTTAGATTAGTATTATTTGTAATAAGTTATTTCCTCCCTTTGAATAACAGCAAAAAGATCAATCTATATAAGAAATTAATCCACTCCATAATCAGTTCTTAGTATGCATCTAGCTATCTTATTGCGTGTGTTATGGTCGTCCGTACTGGAACATATGTCTGTATAGATATATGTGGTCGATAGAATCATTAATCTACAATGCAATTCAAATCTGTTGTTATTGCTTTAACTGCCATCTCTGCTTTCTCTGCTGCTAACGCTTCCAACGGTACCAATGGCACCAACGGTACCTCCAGCTCTTCTTCTGACTCTGGTGCTGGTGCTGTTGGTGCCGGTTAATTTGGTGCTGCCGCTGCTGCTGGTGTTGCTTTATTATTATAAGTTGATTAATTTATAGACGACTCTTAATATACACTTAATCTGTTAAAAAAAGGACTGATCTACCCAATTAACCCGATGGGACAAAAGAGAGATTCTCCGGTAAATATACTTTATTCTATTCCTTTTAATAACGACGTGAAGATTGGTCTAGGTAAAAAATTAATCCACTACCAACTATATATTAGTCCGTATCTGGCTAATGTCTTATTGCGTGCGTTATGGTCGTTCGTCTTGGAAACTATGTTCATCCTGGACATATGTGGACAATAGAGGTCTGGTCAACCCACATAACCCGATATTTAGCACAACAATTACTCATTATATCACTTTTTCATCAATTAATATGAATGAAGAAGCGCTCCCCATCACCAAGAGGGTGCTTAAATCTTCATTTAGTTAAGCATTCTTCAATAATAAGATTTTTTATTTTTGCTTAACTTTTCACTACGGTTATCAATATATACATATTACCAAACCCAAATGTTCAAATGTTCAAATGGGCAAGCTTCGTTCCTCATGGCCCAATGGTCAAGGCGTCTGGCTACGATATCGTAACCACTTCTCGGTTGGAACCAGAAGATTCCAGGTTCGACTCCTGGTGGGGAAGCTTATTTTTTTTCATTTTTCCATCACTTTCAACTGATAGCAGCTCACCACGATTCAAGCGAACCCTCCGTCAAAGCACAAACAGAAGAAGTAACTCACGTCGGAAGCCTAGGGACGCCCCCCACGCATATATGAACCTCCGCAAAAAAAAAGCACTGGGTGAAAAGGCCTTTGTGGGTGAGCAATCTTAAGGGTTTTTTTTTAGCAGATTTTACGAATAGGGAGATATGGCTAGGGATAAAAAATAGAATTGACAAGTTACTGCTACTCAATTGCTTAATAGATATTCAACTAGGTATAGTAGTAGAGCAGTCATAGAATGTCAGCTAGGTCCATTTTGCTTAGACTTTCCAATGATGGAGAACCAATCGTTTCAGATTCTATTAAAAATGGTGTATTAACTTTCCCGGCGGCTACTTATGACAAAGGCCATAAACTGGGAGATGCAATCTTTGAATTGCAAATTAAATTGAATGCAGCTGCTAAAGTTAGTCGTAATGGGGTGTTCCATATAAACGTTCCGGTAAACTCTTCTGATAAGTTTGTTAGAAGTAAATTTCAGAAAATTCCGATTGAAAGTTCTTTCCATAAGGATATTACAATTACAATTCCTATTTTTAATCCAGGTCCTTATAGTTTTTATACTACTTATAAGAATCAAGAAGGGACTGAGTCCGAAACAGATCACTTTTACTTTGTTGTGCCTCCAAATTTAACTATTAATGGTGATTATATTCCTTTTAATGCTATTAATATTGAAAGTGTTATTTCTAAATGGATTGGTCCATTGGAAAATTGGAATACTTTTTTCAATAAAGTTTCAAATAAAGGATATAACTTTATTCATTTCACTCCTTTACAAGAACGTGGAGACTCTGATTCCCCTTATTCGATTTATGATCAATTACGTTTTGATCCAAAACTTTTCAAATCTAATGATGAAGCTAAAAATGTGATTTCCGACGTGTTGAATAAGAATAATTTGTTATCTATCACCGATGTTGTTTTGAATCACACTGCTAATAATTCTGAATGGTTAAGGGATTTCCCCGATGCGGGTTATAACGAAGAAACTGCTCCGCATTTGAAAGCAGCCATAGAATTGGACACCAAGTTGCTTGAGTTTTCAGACGATTTGGCTAAGTTGAACTTGCCCACCGATATTAAAAACTCGCAAGACTTGGATTCCATCATCAATGGTATCAATGATCATGTTTTGCAACCTTTGAAATTATGGCAATACTATGTGTTTGATAAAAAATCACACTTGGACGAAATCAAAAATCTTTATTATCACAAAGACCGTGAACTTCCTTCAATTGATATCCCCGGTGATATTGATACCCAAAATTTAAAGGCTTTGGCCAATTTTACTTTACAAGTTGCAAATGCAAACCTGAAGGTTATTTTGAATGATCGCTACAGTAATAAGTTGGACCCAGAAAAGCTCTTGAGCATTCTTATAACATTATTTCAAAAAAATGATATTGAATTCGATCAAATTGCAAGTAAAACTGAAGAAATTATTGACGAAATCAATTCAGACTTGTACTCTTCCTATGATGATGACATTAACTCAATAAAAAATCAATTGAAGGATCGTATTCGTTATTTAAGATTAGATGATAATGGACCTCAATTAGGTGAAATTACGAAGGATAGTAAATTAACTGAAGCCTATTTTACCCGCTTCAAAGGAACAAATGATAATAAAGTATGGGCCTTAGCTAATAATGGTTGGATTTGGGGTGGTAATCCCTTGGTAGATTTTGCTTCTGATCAATCTAAAGCTTACTTAAGAAGAGAAGTCATCGTTTGGAGTGACTGTGTCAAATTGAGATATGGTGATAAATATGAAGACTCCCCCCACTTATGGGATCGTATGATTCAATATACTAAAGAAAATGCTGCAATTTTCAGTGGTTTTAGAATTGATAACTGTCACTCGACTCCTCTTCATGTAGGTGAAACCTTATTAGATGCTGCCAGATCTGTGAATCCAAATCTTTACGTCGTTGCAGAATTATTTAGCGGTTCGGAGGAAATGGATAAAATTTTCGTCGAAAGATTAGGTTTAACTTCTTTAATTAGAGAAGCAATGCAAGCATGGAGTGTTGGTGAATTATCTCGCTTGGTTCATAAACATGGTGGTAGACCAATTGGTTCGCTCACTTGGTTACCTTTGGATGAATTTGCTTATCCTGCAGATTCTGAACCAAAAGCAAGTAAATTTGAATCATCTTCAGAAATCAAAATCCCTGGTGTCTTAACTAGCAATGCACCTCATGCCTTGTTCATGGATTGCACCCATGATAATGAGACGCCAGCTCAGAAAAGGACAGTCGAAGACACTTTACCTAACTCTGCTTTAGTTGCATTTTGCTCTTCTGCTATTGGGTCTGTTTTTGGTTATGACGAATGCTATCCTCATTTGCTTAACGTTGTCAGTGAAAGTAGACAATATAATTTGAAAGATATTGGTATTGGAGAAGTCAAGAAGAAGTTGCATGCAATTAGGAAGTCTTTAGCTTTAGAAACTGAGGATGCTAGTGCTGATCACGAAATGTACATTCATCATGAAGGTCAATACATCACAATTCAAAGATATAACTCCAGGACCGGAGACGGATGGTTTCTTATTGCTAGATCAAAGTTTTCTCCTTTTGAAGGAGATCAAATCTTATCACCAGTTGTATTGAGTGGTAGTAAGGCAAAAAGTGAATTCACTTATACTTTGAAGAAAACTGGTGAGCATCAACATGACGATAAATTTATCACTGGGATTCCGGTCAAGGTTGAAAAACTTCCTTCTCCTTCAACTGAGTTTGATGAAGGCTCAACTACAACCACAATCAAAATAGATGAAAGTTTCATTCCTGGCTCTATTGCCGTATTCTCTACTCAAACTCCTAAGGTAGATGCCTCTTTGGATAAGTTTGTTCGTGAAGGAGCAATTGAAGCATCGAAGAATTTAGATTTGTATGATTTGAATGCTTTATTGTACCGTTGTGAAGCTGAAGAAAGAGATGCAAGTGGGGGTCTGGATGGAACCTACTATATTCCTACTTATGGAAATTTAGTTTACGCTGGTTTAGAAGGCTGGAATCTGATTTTGAAAAAAGTCATTTGGGATAACGATTTAGGTAGCCCAATTTGTGACCATTTAAGAGATGGTGAATGGGCTCTTGATTATGTTGTCGATCGTTTAGATAAGTATGTTGCTCATTCTAATCATTTGGGACAATTCCAAGACTGGTTGCGTTCTAGAATTGATGCTATACGTGTTGTTCCTTATTTCTTAAGACCACATTATTTTGCATTGGTTATTGGAACTGCTTATGAAGCTGCTCGTTTTAGAGTTTTGAGACAACTTGATGATAATATTAAAGTTTCCACCAATTTCATTCAAAGTTTGGCTTTAACCTCCATTCAAATGGTTGGGTTTATGAATAATACTTCTTTAAAGCCAAAAGAGAAGATTGCTTCTGTTGCAGCTGGTTTACCTCATTTTAGTAATGATTACATGAGATGTTGGGGAAGAGATGTTTTTATTTCTTTCCGGGGTATGTTCATTGTTACTGGTCGTTATGAAGATGCTAGACAGCATATTTTAGGCTTTGCACAGACTTTGAAGCATGGGATGATTCCAAATTTATTAGATGCTGGACGGAACCCTCGTTATAATGCTCGTGATGCAGCTTGGTTTTTTATACAAGCTATCCAAGAGTATGTCACGCACATTCCCGATGGTTATAAGATTTTGGATGAGAAAGTGAAGAGAAGATTTCCTTTGGATGACCATTATGTTACTTGGGATAGTGAAGAAGCTTTCAGCTATGAGACTTCAATTCGTGATATAATTTACGAGATTTTATCACGTCATGCTAGTGGGATTAAATATCGTGAAGCAAATGCCGGCCCCAATCTTGATTCTCAAATGAAGGATGAAGGTTTCAATGTGGAGGTTCATATTGATTGGGAAACTGGGCTTGTTCATGGAGGGTCACAATTAAATTGTGGAACATGGCAAGATAAAATGGGAGAAAGTGAACGTGCAGGCAATAAAGGTATCCCGGGGACTCCTCGTGATGGTGCAGCCATTGAATTGCAAGGTTTATTGAAAAGTGCTTTACGTTTTGTTAATCACTTACGTAAGAAGAAACTCTTTGATTATACTGAAGTTACCAAACAAGATGGTTCTAAAATAAGCTTAGATGAATGGGAAAACTTGATTCAAGAAAATTTCGAACGCTGTTTCTACGTTCCTGAAGATGCATCTCAAGATGATAAGTTTGTCATTGATGGTTCTATTGTCAATAGAAGAGGTATCTACAAAGATTTATTTCAAAGTGGTAAGCCATATGAAGATTATCAATTACGTTCGAATTTCCCAATAGCTATGTGTGTTGCTCCTGAGTTATTCACTCCAAGCAGGGCCTTGGGGGCAATTCAACTTGCTGATAAAGTTTTAAGAGGGCCTGTTGGTATGGCCACCTTGGACCCAAGTGATTGGAACTACCGTCCTTATTACCTTAATAGTGTTGATAACGATGATTTTGCAACCTCCAAAGGAAGAAATTACCATCAAGGTCCTGAATGGGTATGGTTGATTGGGTACTTCTTTAGAGCCTTTTTGTACTTCAATCATATTGAAAAGACAAATAGCCAATATAAAGAGGCCTCAATTGAAATATTGACTGCTTTAAATGAAAGATTACAGGGTCACATGAGCTGGATCAAAACAAGCCCTTGGGCTGGTTTGACCGAGTTGACCCAAAAGAATGGTGAGCTCTGTGGTGACTCAAGTCCTACTCAAGCTTGGAGTAGCTCCTGTTTGCTAGATTTATATTACGATTTATGGACAAACGAAGAGTATCATAAATAATTTGGTTTTAAAATTATATCTACTTTATATAAAACGATAGAATGTCTAAATTTTGTATCTTCTCTATAATACTTTTGTTCAACAGAATGAGAGCGGAACAGATATCCGCTAGTTTAACCGGACCCTGACCCAGAACCTACCTTAAACAATAACCGTGCCAGATGGCTGCCCAATCCCTCAGCCAATAAAACCTTCAAAGATCCTTTCTGTTACTCTATTGACTTGTGATTTTGCAAGCTTCCTGTGAAAAGTGCGGAATTTTTCACAGGAAGCATTTGGTCTCGAAGCTGTACCAGGCATAGCATCCACCGCTAGCGCAGAGGTCGAAGATTGGGATCATGGCGATGTTATCCAATCATCAAACTCCGAAATACTGCAATGGGTGGTCTTCGGTGGGGCACATTATCTTTTTGCAATAATTCTCTTTAACAAAACAAAAAAAAATGAAAAAAAAAAAGCGGAATACTGGAAGAGGAGACCGGATATGGTAAGCCGCATTCGCTCGGTTATTGCGCTGGGACTAATTGATATAAATATACTAAAGTATCCTTGTTCTGATGAAGAAGTTATCGATTGAACTATCAATCAAGAGATACCATGCTTTCCAGAGTTTTTCAAGTCAGTGCAAAGAAACAAGCCGGTCGTTTTGCGAAGGTGGGCTTTGTTAGATTTCAATCCAGCTTATTGAAATTGAATACTAGTGTTGAAAATTTCCCCACAAATCATTTGGAATCGAATAGTGAGCCATACTTAACTCCTAGTTTCTTTAATAACCAATTGATCAAGTCGGAAGCAAAGACCTGGTATGATATTCATGATCCTGCTACAAATCAGGTTATTGCTAAAGTTCCACAATCAACCGCACAAGAATTGGACAATGCTGTTAAAGCTGCAGACGAAGCATTCCATACTTGGAAGAATTATTCAATTATTAGAAGACAGGGAATTGCTTTCAAATTTGTAGAGTTATTGAAGTTGAATATGGATCGTTTGGCTGCAATGATTGTTTTGGAACAAGGTAAGACTTTTCCCGATGCCAAAGGAGATGTTTTGCGTGGATTACAAGTTGCTGAACAAGCATGTAATGTTACTAATGATTTACAAGGAATCAGCTTGGAAGTGGCCAAGGATATGGAAACTAAAATGATAAGAGAACCTTTGGGAGTCATTGGATCAATCTGTCCCTTTAATTTCCCTGCCATGGTTCCATTATGGGCATTGCCTTTGGTTTTGGTAACTGGGAATACTACTGTGATTAAACCTTCAGAAAGGGTTCCTGGGGCTTCGATGATTATTGCACAATTGGCAGCCGAAGCTGGAGTTCCTCCAGGGGTTATAAATATTGTTCACGGTAAACATGATACTGTTAATAAAATTATTGAAGATCCAAGAATTAAAGCAATTACTTTTGTTGGTGGTGATAAAGCTGGTAAATATATACATGATAAAGGTTCGGCATTAGGTAAGAGAGTTCAAGCTAATTTAGGTGCTAAAAATCATTTGGTTGTTTTACCGGATGCAAATAAAAATCAATTTATCAATGCAGTTGTTGGTGCTGCCTTTGGTGCTGCAGGTCAAAGATGTATGGCTATTTCGGTCTTGGTTACTGTTGGTAAAGAAACAAATGAATGGGTTAAAGAAGTTGCTCAAGATGCTGCTCGTTTAAACGTTGGTTCTGGATTTGATCCAAATTCAGATTTAGGTCCTTTAATCAATCCAGAATCTTTAACTAGAGCTAAAGAAATAATCACTGATTCAGTTAAACAAGGTGCCCAGTTGTTACTTGATGGTACTGATTTCACTCCTGCCAATCCTAAATTTTCAAAAGGTAATTTCTTAGGTCCAACCATTTTAACCAATACTAAACCTGGTATTAGAGCTTATGATGAAGAAATCTTTGGTCCCGTTTTATCAGTCATCAATGTTGATACCTTAGATGAAGCAATTGAGCTTATCAATAAAAATAAATATGGTAATGGTGTCTCTTTATTCACCTCGTCTGGTGGTGCCGCTCAAAAATTCAACAAGGAAATTAATTGTGGTCAAGTTGGTATCAATGTCCCTATTCCAGTTCCATTACCAATGTTTTCATTCACTGGTAATAAAGGCTCTTTCTTGGGTGATTTGAATTTCTATGGTAAAGCTGGTTTAACCTTCTTAACTCAACCAAAAACAATCACTTCATTGTGGAAACCTGAAAACGTGGAAGAAATCTTAAAACCTTCTACTTCCATGCCTACTCAACATTAATAGAGCATTAAGTTAGCTATAAGTAAAATAAAAAAACGCTTATTTAATATTATAAAAAAAATTTGTAATTAATATCTTTATGTGATAAAGCGAAAAAAATAATGAAGGATGCGAGGTTCGAACTCGCGCGGACAACTGTCCAGCAGATCTTAAGTCTGCCGCCTTAGACCACTCGGCCAACCCTCCAATTTCATGTCAGTTTTTGATGCTGGTTTTATACACTGCTAAATTTTTCATTAAAATTTAGTTCTCTAATTTTTTCAAAATTTTTCAAGACTCATTTTATTCCTGTTTCTTAGAGTTTTTGTCAGACCTTGAAGGTCTGCAGATGATGTACTGGCCTGTCTTTATTGAACGGCATAATACATCATCAAATGAAGACACAAAATATATTTAATATCTGTGTCGATCCATAAATGAGGCATTATGATTATTGCATATATAAATAAATAGGCATTTCCATATTAAATGGAAAAATCTTCTACTCGACGTGGGCCGTGGACCAAAGTGATGCTTCTAATTGGTTGAAGCATGGTCATCGACCTATGGAGAGTTCTTTATATTCGGTAATAAATATTTCTATATAATATTCATGATTTGTCTTTGGATACTTAAGCTTAATTGTAATAAGTTATTTCCTTCCTTTGAATAACGTGAAAAGATTAATCTGACAGTATCGAATTAATCCACTGTGCTACCAAGTATTAGTATGTATTTAACTAATACCCTTTATGCGTATGTTATGGTCAACCGTACTAGAACCATGTATCCAAATACTAATGGATACTGGTGGTTGACTATGGGTCTGATCTACCCACATAACCCGATATCTTGATTCTAGGGTCATAAGGTTTGAGCACAGTGATATTAAAAACATTGTGTTTTCGGAACCCAGGAGGCATCTTGAGTTCATAAGCATTAAAATCACTTTACTTAATTGCCCATATTTTCCCGGTAATATTGCCTCGCCTTATCATAACTTTCAAATATAACTAAGTTTTCAACTGAGCTTACCCCTATAACATTAGTTAGTTCACTGTAGAGAAGAGGTAAAGTATAAGAGTCAAGTAATCTTGAATCGATATCAAAACAATCATCAACATATAGAAGATTATTATTTGATGGATCACCATAATTAATAATATAAGCAAAATGACAGATATTTTCATTACCCTGATTACTCCAAGTATTGTAAGCTTGATATTTAGTGAACATATGATCAATTAATTTATACATAATGTTAATGAAAAACAATATATTTGAGATCAGAGAATATTATTACACTAGCTTAGAGAACTATAAAATGAGAAAGGGAGTAGGGAGGATCCCATGGATATTTATATTCTTTTCTATCCTGAGGTTCATGACCTTTTGGGCGCCTTATCAGTTATCTTATCGTCCGCGTATGTGGTCGCCTTATCATTTGATATCTGGAGAAACACCTTTCACAATTTTTGATGCTGGTTTTCTACACTGTCAAACTCTTCATTGAAGTTCAGTTTTCTAATTTTTTCAAAATTTTCAAAACTCATTTTATTCATGTTTCTTGGGTTTTTTAATGTGTTATTGACTTGATTTTACAATTTTTTTAATCTGATTAGTTTTTTAATGTGTCTTCTAAGTTCATTTTTTTAATTATTTAACACATAAATTAAATACTGTCAGATCATCTGACGATAATGTCTTGGTCTGGTTTATATTAGAACCAATCATATAGATTATAAAATTGAGAGGTGTGGCAAACATCCTTTGTGAAATGACATCGGAACAAGAATCAAAATTCATGCACATATAATTAAGAAGACGTTTAAATACAAATCTTTGTGGAGCATGAAATTTCGTTTCTAATCCTATCGAGTATCGGATGGAAGTGTAAGTGATGTCTATAAAGAGTTGTGCTAATCATACATTTTATTTAATAAATTTAGTACTTGGTTTTCGCTATATTAGTATTGATTGTAAAAGATTAATCTATAATATAAATTAAACCACTCCATAGTCGTAGTATGTATCTGACTAATACTCTATTGTGTTGTGGTGGTTCAACTGGAAATAATTTCTATACTCAAACATAATTTCGAGGTTTGATCTACCCATATAACCCGATATATGGCTTCCCCCTAATATTCGAGTCTATCCATGATGTTACCAAGTTAAGCATATTCGTAACCATTAAATTAGGGTAATTCCACCCACGATATTGAAAGCTACTGCTACAATTCCTTAATGACAGAGTTCAGAATTCATTTATTGGATTTCTACCTTATAGCTTCTTGATTCTTATATACTAACTTAAATGTTGTTAATTAGCAAAAGAACTAAAAGTTATTTAATGTTTCAAATCTAATTCAAGCATATCAAGCACAAACCTTGCTTCGGCTCAAATTAAAACATTCAATGAGGATGTCAAAGCCTCTCAAGAAGTTTATGCTAAACTCTCGGATAAGGTCACTGAGTCAACCGAATTTCACATTCGCACCAATACTCTTATTGCACTAGCTGAAGCTTTGCAAGAATGGGATGAGACTTTCCATGAGCAGTCTCAAGAAAGTTTGGTCACTTTGAAAGAGCTCCAAGATGAGTTCGCTTCCATCCGGCTGAAAATCCTGTCAAGAATGATTAGTTAGATCTTAAATCCTGAGTACCTCTTTACCCAAGATCTTTTGAAGGAAGAAAGGGGGTATCGAAACTTTCTCACTTAGTTTGAACATTTAATAGAAAAGCATTTGGTGAAACTACACTTGCATTCTCTGCTCTCATGACCTACTATTGGGTTTGGGGAAATCAGGGATGATGTTCCAAAAAATACAAAAGCCAAAGATATACCCTATTCAGTAATCCGATTTGTGACTAGTTAGTTGAAAGCAAGTTTGACTATTTCTACGAATTGCATCCACAGTAGACTAAGACTTGGTACTTCCAAACAGAAGGTTGATACAGTACCATGTCAGTTAACTCGAAGAGCATCTGACTGTAGTAACAAAAAGACTGCAAAATTTTTTTGTCTGCGAAAATCATCGAAGCACAAAAAAAATATGAACAAGCCAAAATCATCTAAACCATGAAAAGGAAAATCAAAAAAAGAAGAGTCTACAGCACGATGGTTTCCATTATGGTCTCCCACTAACGTACTCAGCATCGCTCTCAGTAGCTTAATAATTATTGATCGGACGGGTAATCATGCTTTATACTGGATATGGCCGTAGACGTTGGTTTTTGAATCCCGGTTAATATACCATGATGATTTATTGACTTGGGGTAAAACCCTTGAGGATTTTCAGGAGAAAATAACTTAATTCAACACGGGTTTTCTTGACTAAACATAGTCTTTCCCACTCTAGGTATATATTAGTAAATAGCTATTAAATATATATTCTTATATGTAAAAAAAAAAAAAAAAAAAAAGGATTTATTTACATCAAGTTCAGGTCAAATGGACATAATCAAAATTTTAAATTATATCTTACTGAAGACCCAACAACTTCTATAATTGTTTTTGGAGTTGAAATTACTATGAGACAATAAATTCAAGAATAAATGAAATAAGAGCAAATTGCCAAACTCATACTTGAATAATTACTCGATTTCTTTGTAATTTTTCCACAGTTTTCTGTAAGAAATGCAAAAAAAGTGAAAAATGCTCTTTTTATTTGCATCCATTGGTCTATGGCAGGCCCTTTCCTAATTTTCTTATAATTTTCCATAGAGCAATGAATGCCCGTAACTCAATGGGCTTACCAGCCTTCATTGTTAAGCGAGCTATATTTCCATAAATGGAAACCGGAAAAGGGTCTATAATAAACGAGTAGACGAAAGCCAGAATTGGAAATAAACAATCTTACAATCGAAAACAGACAGCGAAAGAACTGGATTACGTGGAATAAAGTTTCTGGTTGTATATCTAGAATAATATACTTATACTCTATATGATATACATCGATGCACCCGTGCACCCACACAATAAACCCGGATTCGGCTTGAACAAACCAGCGAATACCGAAACACTCCATACTCGTGTAAGAAGAGAGACATGGAGAGGCATGGGGACGTATACCAATGACTCATCTGAAACAAGGTACCATGATTGGTTGCAATCAGCATGCCTACTGGTAAGACATTAACCTTAGTAGACCCGTTTATCGGACTCCAGTTCGGAATTTGATATCGAAATAAAATCGTCATTTCCATAGATTGATTAGATAGACAAAGGACTAAAGGATACTCGTGTAAACAATAACACTCCTATCTATGGATTGACCCAGCATCAGTCATCTCATCTCCTATATTCACGGACGTAATACAGTTTCGGCTGCCAGTGCATGCACCTTTTGATCTTCGACCAAACCACTCACTACACTATACGCCACTCACTACACTATACGCCATACACCACACCCTACGCCATACCCTATACCCTGTAGACAGTAACAGTAGATGTAGACAATGAAGAGTACCAATTATCCGAAAACGAAAAAGCTCACTAAAAACCAAATGAAAAAATCCTGACAAAAAATTGAAGAGCACCGAAAAAAACGAAGGAAAAAAAAAAAAAATTCACCGGTTTTCAGCTCGGTATCGTTTTCAATTTTTTTTTGAAATTATCACCAACTTCTTTTCTTTCATTTCAAGCTTGGATTCTTTACTTTAAGTTTGAACTGGTAGCTTTGGCAATTCCGTAGGCAGGATATAGGGTATCAAGAACGACGATTTTTGTTTTTAGGTGAATTTATTCCAATAGCAATTTTGCAAACCCCAACTTTTGAATTTTTCATTCATTTTTTTAGTTACTTCCCCAATCTAAATATTATTGAACAAGTCTATTCCTCATGATGAAGCAACAACAACAACAGCAACAGCAACAACAGCAGCCACCTCCCGGTGGGATGATTAGCCCAGGACTCCATACTTCTAGTAATGTTCCAATTATTCCTGGGAGTGATGCTATTGAAATTGACTATGAAGCATTACCAGATGATGCTTCATTAGCAGCACATCTTTCAGCAGGAGCATTTGCTGGGATAATGGAACACACTGTGATGTTCCCCATCGACTCTATTAAAACCAGAATGCAAATGTTTACTGGAAATAGTGGAGTAACAAGTTCAGCATCGGCCAATGCCTTAAGTAAATCGGTTATTTCATCAATTTCGAAGATTTCTTCTAGTGAAGGAGCCTATGCTTTATGGAGAGGAGTCAGTTCAGTTGTGTTAGGAGCAGGACCTGCTCATGCAGTTTATTTTTCAGTTTTTGAAGCCACCAAAACTTTTTTGGTTAATAAATTAACTAATTCTAAAACTAATAAAATAGTTACCGATGAAAATCATCCATTGATTGCTAGTGGTGCAGGGATTGCTGGTACCACTGCATCCGATGCTTTGATGACTCCATTTGATGTAATTAAACAAAGAATGCAAGCTACTTCTTATTCCCAATTTCATAATTCACAAGGATCAAAAATAAATTTGAAAAATTCAAATTCAGTCAAATTATTATCAACCGCTGCGAATATTTATAAAAAAGAAGGATTGGCTGCTTTTTATATATCTTATCCAACCACTTTATTCACCAATATTCCTTTTGCTGCTCTTAATTTTGGATTTTATGAATATTTCAGTTCAATTCTAAATCCAAATAATATTTATAATCCTTACTTACATTGTATCTCTGGTGGGATTGCGGGTGGGATCGCTGCTGCTTTAACTAATCCTTTTGATTGTATTAAAACAGCTTTACAAACTAGAGGTATTTCAAACATTGAATCAATTAGAAATATTAATGGTTTTACTTCGGCCGCTAAAGTCATATATTCCCAAGGTGGTCTTAGTGGCTTTCTTAGAGGGGTTAAACCAAGAATCATCTTTAATGTCCCTTCAACCGCCCTCTCTTGGACTGCTTATGAAATGGCTAAAGAAGTTTTATTGAAAAACTAGTCTCCCTTTAATGAATAACGTTGCATTTGCATCATTTCTCCGTTTAGAATCGCATATTTCCCTTTCTTTCCTTTCCTTTCCTTCCTATTCCTTCCCAGTTTCGATTCCCCCAATGTAAATTTCCCTTGTATATATGAGTTTTTGCCCCTTTCCTTTAATTATTGATTATTACTCTTCTCTTAATGATCGAATTCCAATTTACAAAAAAAATTTATAACTTTTTCTTCTTTATAACGTTTCCTTTTATTACTACTTCTATATAATCAACATCCTAATGCCGTACCTAGACTACTTGTAGAAAAAAAATATCTATATGATTGAATAGAAATATTACTGGTACGAATAAATCAGTACCCAATTATCCCAGTTGGTTGTTTTGATAATTTTTGAGCAACAAATGAATAGATAACACAACTACCTAAAAAGCCCAATAAATTGAAGAACGCTTTACGCGAATACAATCTTTCTTCCTCTTCAGTCCGGAAAGACGCAAAGATCCTTCTTATACTGGCTATAATCATCTTGGGCTTATAATCATATCTGGGGAAAAGAAGTAACGTATTTATTTATTTGATTTAAGTTTTTTTTCCTCCTCTTCGCAGTGCCCGACCCCAGACTCGAACAAGACATACAAAAGAAAAACAAATCCATTACAAAAACCCATTGAACAAAGGAAAAAAAGACATAAAACCTTACTAGCAACGATGATCGGTATCGGGTGCTTAAGAAGATCTTAAGTTCGCATATTGCACTCAATAGCCCGTTCCCAATGAACGGGCCAATCATTCGCAATGCCTCCCATACAGAAGGAATCTGTTGATTTTCTGATGGCATTGCCCAGCGTGTCACTTATCACGCTCAGGAAACTCTCAGGAGTAGTTAGTCGGTTCACTTCACTATTTCAGAAGCTCAGAATGAAGAGTATCACCGAATTTCCCACCCGTATTGGTGTTCAATCACATGATCGAACCGTTTGTGGACGGGTAAATACGAAACGTTGCCAGTAAAGTTCGGAACCGTACGCGAGTGAGCCATCACTCACTGGTTCTAGTTTGGCTGCAATTTTTCTGCTGCTATGACAAGGATACTTTGATTGAAAATAAAAATAATCATATATGGGGAAATCTTTAACCATTCAAATATATAAAAATATACGTGAAAAAAAAAAACCATTCAACATCATCCATCTAATTTCAATATCCTCTAATTTCAATATGGGTTTTCTTGACTAAAATATAGTCTTTCCCAATCTAGGTATATATTAGTAAATAGTTATTAAATATATATTCTTATATGTCAAAAAAAAAATCTTTAATATTCGTTTATTAGTGATGTTTTTGTTACCATGACTCAAACGGAGGTAGACTGAAAATACAGAGCAAGGCTGCATGTTTAATATGGTCAAAATTTCTGATTGAGTTGAACAAATATATACTACTTAATCTTGGTGAATTACAAAATGCTGACTCGTCCTTATGATGGCCAGTGCTTATTTAAGCAGTGCCCTTATTTTATATACGCTTGCAGTGAGTTTAAACTACGATTGAGTTATTTTGACTAGAGACTTATATTATACAATTATAAACTTATAAATGCGTTAACCCCAAACTTGGAGCTGTTCAAAGAATTCAACTCTATAAGGAGACTTGTCTAAATTATTAACAACGTAGTATCTAATATCATCTACCATTATTGGATGACCACAAGTGGTGAAAGCAAGTGTTCCATCTGAAGAAGAGATTTCCTTTTCCACGTAATCTTCCATAGAAGGTCTTCCTTCTAAGAAAGTAATATGACTAAGCTCATTTTTAATTGTTGAAATAACTGAGCTGTCAAAGGAGTTGGTTTCATCTCCAGATAAATCTTTTATATCTTTTTTAGGTTCCTCTTCTTCTGTAGTATTTTCATTTCCAACCAAACATTTTTCTAGTTGTTCTAATTCACTTAATGAATCTGGTCTAGTTACATAAATGGTTGTTTCAATATTAGTATTTTTCAAATATTTCAATTCTTGATAAAACCAAGAAATCGATTTCCATTCTCTTATAACCCAAATCAATTTTAATCTTTGATCCCGATTTCTTTGAGCTAAATCAAGACATTCTGAATAAATACCCGGTATACCATTACCACCAGCAATGAAATTAACATTTTTATATTGACGAGCACCAGATGGTTCACCATAAGGCCCTTCAACTGCCACTCTCATTTTACAAATTTGACCGGGTGATTTAACTAATTTTTGATAAACTGAATGAGTGGCACCACCTTTTATTTTAATATAGAGAGTGATATAATTATTACTTTCATTTGAAGTAGTGAAAGTGAAAGGGTGAGATTGCCAGAAACATGTTGGATGAATAAAGTGAATGAAAGCATGTCCACCAGGGATTGATTTCCAATATTTTGGCTTTGGAACAGTAATTTTAAGTGTTTCTCCAGCTAATAATTCAAGGGTTGCATTTGGAATTCCAAAACTAATTAATCTTCCAATTCTAACTGCTCTATCAAAAGCCCATATTGCTGCACATGCCCAATAGAAATGAGAATAACCAGTTTTATCAGTGTGGTACCAACCACCAACAATGAAAAGACAAGCAAGGGTAATATGAATTAATAAGAAAATTTCATACATTCTTCTTCTGAAAAACATCATACCTTGTAATAAGATAAATCCACCAGCAACACCGGCAACAGTACCCCAAATCATAAAAGGTTTTTTCATTCTTTTATCATATTTTAAAGCGATTTTGTCTTGAACACTAAAAGTGATTGCATGAGCAATAACTAATAATATAACTATTCTTGAAACCCATCTATGATAAGTTATAAAAGTAGCAAAATTCCATCTAGTAACCCATTGTAAGAAGTTATTTCTACCAGCAAATAAAATTAATAAAGGAACAATGAAGTTAACAGTAATACCAGTTCTATCACCAATTAATCTAGCCAATTCACCGGTTTTATTAGTAAATTGAGGATTTCCAGGAACACTTTTAATTTGAGAACCAGAAGCTAATATAACCAACGCCAAAAAAATTGAACAGATGATAGTTTCGAATCTAGTTGGAATTAAAAAACTGAAAAAGGAAAGTTTGGTAACATGTTCATTGGTTTTCTTACGGTTTTTAAGAGCACTTAAAGTTACCCATTTTCTATAAAGATTGGATTTTGGACCAACGAATTTGTTAGTTAAACTTGGGAATAATCTCATGGTCCAATTACAAATTGCAGCAATTAAAATTACCAAAGCCCAATAAGACAATAACCCAGCACCATAATAAAAAGAATAGTTGTAGTTAAATAAGTACATTCCAAGACCGTTTCTATAAGTGTGGAAAGTTTTCATATCAAAAGAGATTGGGAAGTCAATTAATTCGGTTGAATTAAAATTTTCAATTTTAGAAACGTCTTTTCTTTTAGGTAATAATCTAGTATAATTTTGCCAGAATTCGTGTTCTGACATTTTGAAGCCTGCTTCTTCACATGTTGATATGAAATGGTTGGCATATTCCTTACCATAACCTTGGACGTAGCAAGGAGCAAAAGAACCAAACCCGGCTTCCAGGTTGCACATACAATCCATATCTACTTTTTTCAATTTCGGACCAGCATCACAAACAAGAGCTTGTTGTAAAAGCAAATTAAGACATACTTTATCAGCAACATCAGTTTCGGAATATAATTTCGGAGGTTTAGCCCAGACGTTTGAAACCAAACTTATGAAAACGAAAAACTTCAAAAAGAACATTTTAAACCTCTGTCCAATGAATAAAAAAAGAAAAGGAAAGGAAAAGGTAGAACAACATTGTTGAAACTAAATCATATTTATATGAAAATCTTTTTAGTTTGAAAAAAGGTTTTCGTAGAAGGACAAGAAATAACAGAAGGGCCAATATAGATCAAGTTAATTGGAATATTGAATACAAAGAGAAGGTAATTAGTCTTTGGGTGCCGAAAGAAAATTTTTTTTTTTTTTTCTTTTGGCAGTTACCTATTAGAGATGTTAATAAAAATTATCAGATTAATCAGTGAGAGAAATACATTGTACAAAGTTAATCAATGCTACTGTTTCAAAGATGCCGTATATAGGAGTTATTTTACGAAAGGGCAAACCAACCTAATTCTGGAAACAAACAATTGAAATACGTCCAGATTTTTTTTTACGACAACCTTGGAAGATGGAAATTTATCTTGGATTCAAGACCTGAATAGCAGCAGAGCTAATGGGAAGCCTCTGACAGATGTCAAATATCAGAGGCTTTGACAGCCCTTTGACAGTCTGACAGGAACGTTTTGACTAAAATGGTTAATTCTTGCCTTAGTATTTTGAACCAGGAGGTTGGAAATTTCTTGGTTCTTTGTAAATACAGTTTATATCCCACGGCAAATCATTGGATGTAACCGAAATCACCTTCGATACTACAAAACCCCTTTGGCAACAGCCTATGTGGCCAATCCCGGTGCCAGAATTCTTCATCTGCTAATTCAATATTGCAAGCTTTGTAAGGACGGTCTTTTTCACTCTCGGACTTGTTTCGGGATATGAGCTCGTCACCTTGTTTTCTCCAGAACAAGGTATATAGCTGGACTTTCCCAACAACAGTGTCGTGGGCATTTCCAGTTACATCTGTCGCTGTCCGGCAGTCGATCTGTCCGACAGTCTCCACCGCTAATATTTCGGCTGATGCATACTGATGGATTCGATAACTGTTTGACATAATTTTTTAGGTGATGCACGGGTGCACGCAGTTCCGGGAAAGAAACCCGGTGTTTTTGCAACATTTTCGGAGAGGAAAAGCAGCCAATCAAATTTCGAGTTTACTTGAGGTGTCGGTGTCTGGGTGTATTGTTGGTGTCTGGGTGTATTTTTTCTGAAGTCGTTATCCAGTGACTTGTCAGAAACTTGATAGGAAGTAGGAACTTGCTAGGAACATGTTGGGGAGTAAGGGAGTCCGGGGGTTGGGCTGTCTAAGACAGCATACCGGGTCAGATCTTGTACCTGACATGTTGATTAGATCACCTCATCTACAAAGAAACCGCCATTATTCCTGAGACTGTTTGATGTAATGAAGATGAGGTAAACCAAATACAGATGTACGGAGAAGTTGATTTGAACTTTTTTCAAATCACACGAATTGATTTTTGCAAGTGACCATCGCATATGACTAGCAAACAATCGAGGTGAAATTGAAAGGGATCAGCTTAATCTTGCGTTTATTTGCTTTCGCATTTGCTAGAACAGAAGATTACAAGTTGGTTAGGGTAGTACATTGGTTTTGCTCTGAACAATAAGGGGAGTGTAGTAGTTATTTTCTCGATGAATTGCTTGCAGCTTGTGCTGATTTACACTGCAGTTGTTGCAGGCCCATTTGGTCCAGCTCAGCCAACTTTATTTGTCAAGTTGTGAATTGTCAAGCAGTAATTCTTGCCATTGCCCATTGCCCCGATGTTAGCGTGCACTCAATTCCATGCATAGATGCTGTTATGTGTCATGATGTTTGTCATTTGTCATGGGTTTGTTATCTTTCTTACTTGTCATGATGGTTATGGTTGTTGCCTTACAGTTCACTAGAGCATGCTCCTTACTAAAACCCCATAATCATGTTGCACTACGGCAGAAGTCTTCGAAATAGGAAACAATCAAATCAAAAATAGGCTTAAAATTATATATATCGGTTTGTGTTGATGGAATTCCTTGCCTCTTGTCGGCCAGTATGGAACTCCATTCTTTCAACTCCGTTCTAGTCCTCAGCACTTTTTTTTTTCCCTAAGCTTCCACCAACACCAGTACAGAGTCCAGCAAAGCCAGCACTAAACCTCGTCTCATCTACAACGACAAGGTCTGGTATTACAAAACCGTCGATCCTCCGTAGCACAGCTTGTAAATAGTGAAATAGAGACTGACAGAGAACAAAGTGAAAAAGAAAATAATAATAATAATAATAAATTATAAAAAAAAAAAAAAAAAAAAAAAAAAAAAAGAAAATCCACCTTTGAATCAGGTTTTCATACATATATATGTACGATTTCTCGAAGTAAAAGCTCTAATGTCTTTTCCTTTTTCTCCTTCGTTCTTGATAGTTCTTTCTGTTTCTTTAGGGGTTCCCATAGTCATTTCATAGAGAGTTTAGCGTCAACCAAGTGTTTTTCCAGCCAAACCTCCCCGAAAAACTTTGTGCTTTGTTCAATTAACTATTGGGTAACATTTCGAAGCACTTCTACAAACTTCTGCCCGTGAACTGCTGATTTCTGCTGAGTTCTGCTGATTTCTTTTAGTGATTCTTCGTTGTTGGTTGGATTTTTTTGCTCTTCTTTTCTATTCTTTTCTTTTTTTTGCCTTTTTTTTTTTTGTTTTGTTAGCAGAATTTGACTTTTTTGCGATCATTTAATGTGGCAGCACTAATTTTTCGCGTCCAAAATATTTAAGTATAGCATCCCGCATAAGCACCGTTTTGTTGTTAGGGTTGCATTGTCGAGTTGTTTAGGTATCTTCGATCGAAAAGTATAAAGATAGCTTCCGTTGCGTTATTTGAGTTTTGGAAGCGAGAAACCCCCAGAGAATTGAGTTAGAAAGAAACGTTTTTGTCCAGAAATAGGATATATATGGATATTGTTCATAATAGTGTTGGTTTTCTAAATGAAACTATACCAGGGAACTAATGATGACATACAGAACGACTTGAATACTTCTGATTGGGGTCAATTTAGGTCGATATTACCTCTGGATAAACTGAGACTATTGAATTTTTATATTGTGGAAGAGGTTTATAATATTTTATTTAAGAATTTTTTGGCTGCTTTTGATCCAAATATTGATAGTGAGTTCGATATCACGGCCAGTTCTCTATATGGTTCTCCGGTTCGAGAACTAGGGAAAGGAAGTTTTGGTAAAGTTTTCCTTTGGGAAAAATTCAATTCAAAAGATCCGAAAAACAATAAATTTTTTGCAGTTAAAAGTATCAAGATTAACAATAAGAAATTTTTTTTGAAAAATGAATGTAAACGAGTTTTCAGAGAATTTTTGATTTGTTACAATTTACAAAATGATTCAATTGTTAAGGTTTATGACTTATTAGTGGGTCCTTATCATGACGAATTCTTACTTATTCAAGAATATATCCCGGGTATTTCTCTAAAAGAGGCAATCCCGGTGGAAAAGTTGTTTTATCTACCAAAATTTTGTGATTATATCTTTAAACAAATTGTTATTTTGGTGAAATTCTTACATGATCATGATATTGGCCATAATGATTTAAAACCGGCTAATATCATTTTGAATTTACAAAATTTTTCAATAAAATTAGGTTGATTTTGGTCTTTCAAGATTCTTAAGTGAATTCTTAGATAATGATTTAGAATCAAGCTTATTGAAATCAGGTACTTCCCGTTATTTACCTCCAGAACTGAATTATCCAAGTTTGAATTATTATAGAAACGATTTAAGCATTAAAAGAATTATAAAATCAAAGGATACCTGGTGCTTAGGCTTAATCTACTATAATATGATTTCAAAAGGTAATAGCTTGTGGGAAATTTCCCATCCTTCCGATATAAAATTTAACGATTATAAAGAACGCAACTTCATTCCTAAATTTCATTCAATTATCGACTACCTTAATAACTTGGCTAATTCGGATTTGGACGAAACAGTAAATGCTTCTAGAAGAATCATGTTTTATGGTATGTTACATCTACATAATAATAAAAGAGTCCCAATTGAATATATCTTGGATAGTTACTGGTTTCAAAAAATCCCTAACCAGCTCTTCTTGAATGAAAAAGATTTTCAAATATGTGATGACTTATCTAAACTGTTTGAATTTGATGATCATAACGATAGTTCATAGTTTGTTTTTCTAGTTTGTTTTTCTATTTTGTTTTTTTATCGCTTTCTGCTTTTTACTTGCATCCTTATGGCCGTTCTCATGATTGTATTTTCGTTCTTATAGATTTCTGCCCTTTTTTTTTTTTGTCCTTTAAGGCTTATATAATTCCTAATAAATTTATGACTTTCCTAGTTACTATTGTTCTCTATAGGGCATTTCTGTCAACGCATGCACGGCTAATGTCTACTTCACAGCTGCTAAAATTCTGTGATCGTAAGGAAAAAAAGCGTCTCTTTTACCTGATCTTACCTGATGTTCCCTGTAGATCGCTTTTGACAGCATCTACAAAAGGTTGGATTTACGCTACGTCCCATTAGCTCCAAGATGGAGTCTGCTCCTCACAGTAAAGCTGTGCTAGAATCAGCAACTGGCTCCACGGAAATCCTTCTTCTCTTCCGACAAGTTACATCACTCATCACACGTCCTGTAATATGTTTAGAAATTTGCTGAACAAACGTAAATGGAATTCCATGCTATCGTTTAATCAGAACATTGTCTCATTTTTGAAACATTTACCTGCTAGCGTTTAAATTCAAAGATTTGACCGGTCGTATCATGTACCTCTGCTTATTGAGAAAAGTATACCCTTGAGTTCTAGTCCCTTCGTATTCTAACCGTAGTCCCTCCGTATTACTAGCCGGTACCTAAAACAAAGCCGAGTCAAACGCCTGTGTTTTCTACAAGCAAGCCACTCACGTAAATGTGCTATTGATCTTCAAAAAGGTATTCCCTATCCTTAAAACTACATCCACATTATCAAACAAGAATCCACCGACAGTGCAAAAGCTTTAAATTGCAGGCCATTATCTATACCAAATTGCAAAGATTCGTTTAATAAAATGTGAAAGTTCACAAAGCTCATACTGTCTTATCATTGACTTTTTAGCTACCCCAATTTTTTTTTTTAATCGATAGAAAACGAAAAGAAGCAAATAATTATTTCCACAATGGTTGCAGGTAATGTCTTCCTTTTATATACCATATCTTACCGTGTTACAATCAAGTCTATTTATAGAAAGCTTCTGTCTTTTTCTTTTTCAATTTGTGGCTGCAAAAAAAGAACAGAACAGTAAAGTCTTTTTCTTTTTTTGCAGACAAATAGACTACAATTGGCTATGTATATCCAAAAATAACCTGAGTACCCTTTTATAACTTATTTTTAATTTCATGTTGTATTTCAGAAAAGTATAAAAGGAAGGCAGTTTTCTACAACTATTTGAAAGTCAGGTCTAAATTCTATATCTTTTATTATACTCTAAAATTCCTAATTGGATTGATTTAAAATGGCTTCTTTAACTAGTTTCGATTACAGCCATAGACAATTTGCTCCAGAATCACTGGTGACTATCGTCTCCAAAGATGGACATTCTTTCACAACCACAAGAAGAATTTTTCTTTGCTCATCGTTACTTCATAACATCTGTATTGATTTAGATCCTTACTGCATTGAAAATGAGACTTTTGAAGTTCCTTTGCCAACCCTTCTGGGAGTGGTATTGGGTGCAATTATTGAATATTTGGAATTTCATCACGCTAGAGAGTCCTCCTCAGCCTATTCAAAAAGAAGTATTCTTCAAATGTCTTTATTAAAAGGTTGGAATTCACACTTTTGTGAAAAGCATTCTAATTTGATTTACGAGTTCATTATCGCTGCTGACTATTTGAACATTCGCCCATTATATGAATTGGTTCTTAGTTATGTTGCTCGTCTGGTTGAAAATAAATCTGCTGATGAGATCAGAAAGATTTTAACTCATGGGTAATCAATTTCTGCATTTTTTTACAATTTTTGTTATTTTCGTGTAATTAGTTAAATAAAACTGTCCTTGATATTTAAATTCTTAATTTAACGAATCATTTGTATCCCATAGCGCTAAATCTCCATAACATTTCTCTATGTAATTGAAGGAAGCTACACCATTCAGCTCAAATATACTTGGTACTACAATTTTAATAATCAATGTTAAAATTATATTATACAATTAAGCAGTTATATTATACACGAATAAATAATTAAAAATGTAAGGTTTAGTTTTCGACATCAATAACAAAGTCTAGAGGCCCTTTCCCTCTAGTGATTCTGTGGTGGTCTCTAAAATGTCTCAAGTAGTTAATCAAAGGTTTATCAACTGTTTTTTGAGTACATGCCGCTTCAATTAGTTCGTGACAACATGGACAAATAACACACTTTCTGTTCCTTGCTTGAGGAATTGTTTTTCTGTGTTTGTTGTTTTTCTTAACATAATAGTTGCCAAAATTATAGGGGTTTGGTGTAGTATAATTATCAGGATAGACACCATGATAAACGGCAAGATGCATGGAGTAATTAGAGTTCTTAAGATTATGGAACACTAAATTGGGACAATATGGACATAATCCTGCCCTTCTAGAGTTGAAAGGATGACCATTGGAAGGATCAATTTCGACTCTGAAGAATTCTGGTTCATATGGATATTTAATACCAAATAAAGGATTCTTTAAATATTTGACATTTTCATGAAGATTCTCGATTGGCTCTAAAGAAGTTCTTGCATGACTTTGTCTACCAAGAGAACAAATATGTTGCTTGGAGTGGTCAATACAGGAAGCTAAGTGACTGTTATTTGCCATAACTTTTTCATTTTCGGCAGTGGTTTTAAAAACATTATCAGGAACAATACCTAAAACTTTGAAAGGAACAGAAATGCCAGCATAATCAAAAATCCTATCTTGAGGTTTGTTTTTAGAGCCTTCTTCGCAATTTGAACGTTTTCTTTTGCAACTAAACGTCGCATTGAGTTCAACTTTTCTTTTTTTGTTCAAGTTGGAAGATTGTGAAATAGAGACTTCTTGAGAAGAATCTGTTTCTTGTGGAACACTTCTTGGTAAAGTGGAATTATGCTCAGCTAATAGCTTGCCAAAATCCAAATCATCCATACTACCGAACAAGTCATCAAGGTCTTTCAGTAAGTAATTTGTACTACTGTAAGTGTAGTTAGAAATTTCTTGACTACTCTCACCACTCTTTCACCAAAGATTTCTTCCATGAGCGAGTCTTCAAACGAAACGTCCACCTCATTAGGTGTTGTCTCTTTTTCAATAAACGGCACTTCTGGAATCAATGCTGTATCATCAAATAAGTTTTCGTAAGAAACCTCAGAAATTTGTGCTTCTGTTTGAATTGGTTCTTGAAAGTTTTGTAGTTCGAGGTTGAGTTTGATTAAAGGAAATGTTTCCAACTCTGAGTTGAATTCTTTGAGAGGTTCTGCCATGAATAAATTAAGATCAAAAGGTTCTACCAATGACATTATAGCAAAGTGAATTAACTTAAGCAAGCTGAAATCAAAAACTCAATAAAGAATAACTTATAAGCTTATCAAAAAAAAGTGGGAATAGCTTCCTTTTATACACTTAGAGAATATATTCATCTCTTTTGCAATTATACTTAGTTATTTATAGACTCAGCTGGAGAGAAGATAAAAGAACGTCTGCACAGCCGTTTCGATCAAAATGCAGGGGTAACAGTGTTGCATATCCGCTTTGGAAGAATAGCTTAAATTATATTAGATATTCTGCCAAACCATATGCATTTTCTATAAATAGTTAAAAGGAAGAAAAAGTTGTCTTTTTTTTTTTTTTTTGCAGCCACAAATAGTTAAGGCCAAAAAAAAAAAGTTTTCCTTTTTTTCTATTATCTTATTAAAACTTTCTAGTGGTTTCGAATTTTAGCTTAATGATGTATTGCAATCAAATTCAACCTTAGAGGCAGTAAGCTTATCTGTTTTGTCATTTGAATTTCTCTTCAATTTTAATTTTAGCAGCCAAATGACAAAATTAGCTACAGTTTTTTTTTTTTTTTGACGTAAAACTACTTTTATTTGGGCGAAGCCCCGATTATGAAGTCTTAACAAAAGGCTGAAATAAGCCTAACTATACCATTTTAGTGGGTACTTAAGCCCTAAATTGTAATTCTTTTGTTTCTAAAATTCTGTGGCCACTCAATAACTGCGCTTATCTTCAATATGCAACTTACCTAGATAGAGCAATGTGTATTACAGAAGATATTGTATTCTGGTAAAATTGATACATACAATTTTAGACCTTCGGATTTTTTTGAAGTAAGCTAGGAAATCAAGTGTGGGTTAAGTTGCATGGAGAATATGCAAAGCAGTCCAAGTCCGTGGTTTATTAAAAATGAGCTAAACAGGTAGAATATGTGACCACTGATAAAACTTTATGCTGTAAAATAAGAAGAATTCTCCAACAGGACCGTATGAAAGAACAAATTCAAGTGATTACTGCCACAGTTTCATATAGAAAAGCTGAGAGTAGATTTTGATTATGTCAACAGTCCCAGTGCTGATCTATTTAAATGGTAAAATATGAATCTATACCTTGATAAATTCACTATGTACAAGAAGTTAAGTTAGTTGGAGAAGTTTAATTTAAGTAAACAAACACCATTTGTCTGGGCTTGCGAGTTTGAAGCAAGTAGAATTTTGTTGATGGATTAATTTGTTGGATATTTTTAGCTGTAGCAAAACTTATTTGAAAGTTTCTAAGCAGAAAAAGCTACATCAAATACTTCCCATTAACTAAGGTGGTTTCGTAAAGGTATAGTTTGGAAAATTTTGTAATTTAATGGCCTTTCTTTGACCAAATATAAAACTATAATTTTTGTCACTTTTCCAGGGTCCTATGTGTCTTTTTTTTCGTTTTTTTTTTACTCAATAATGAATACTAATTTAAAAAATATATATATCAAGAGCAAAAATACTACAAAATACCTTCTTTGAAAACCTTAAAATTCAATATGTATTTAAATATATGTAAATATTTTGCTTACTTATCAAACCATAATGGATTTTTGATATAAATCAAGCGCCGTGGCGCAGTGGAAGCGCGCAGGGCTCATAACCCTGATGTCCCTGGATCGAAACCAGGCGGCGCTAGCTTGTTTTTTTTTGCAACTTTAATCTTTGAACTTACTAATATATATATATATTTGCATAGTATACTCTCATCTATAAATGTTGAATGGCATGGCCTATATTAACGTTCATCCCAAAACTCTCTTAATTTTTCACCAGCGGCTCTATAAATTGCCAAATCGTCTTGAGTCAAGGATGGGAAATGTCTACCAGTAATTAAGGATGGATTTTTTATTTCACCTAAATCAACTAATCCATTGAGATAAACGAAAGCATCGTCTACACCAATAGTATGATAAGCTCTTGTAATACCTTTCGATTTCAATCTTTCTAAGATCCATTGCTTTTGATCTTTTCTACTGGGTAAAGAAATTTTTGAAGTCAAAAATCGTGATAGTAAAACTGCTTGATACTCGAAAACTCTAAAAGAAACACCATCGATTGGTACTCCGATAAAGTTAATCAAAGGTTCATGGATTAGGAAAGTATGTTGATAAAGGTTAGGTATTATTATACCTTCTTTAGTTAAATCGACTTGGTCTTTTTCAAATAACCGATTCAAAAATGGAAAGCTGAATTGATATCCGGTACAATAGATGATATGATCAGGATTCAAGACTTCTGAATCATCATCAAAAATTACCTTGAAATTTTGATCATCTATGATTTGATAATTTTTAATAATCGGTTTATAATGAACATTTGGTTTACGAGATAATTTTTTGGCTCCTGTTGCAAGATTTCTAATCGATTGGTATACTTCAGTAGCTGTATCAGCAATGAATTTTGATAAATCAGCACCTGAAGCTCTTGATCCAACCACTATAACTTTTTTACCAGAATAAGGAGTTGGGTTCCGATAAAACTTTGCATGTTGAACAACAGAAGGAAATTTTGCTTGAACTTGATCTAAATTATCAACTTTAGGTATGAAAGGAACGTGATAATGACCGATTGAAATAACTATCGAATCAAAAGTTTGCTGAAACCATAAATCTTCATTGTCACTAATATTTTTTCTTATAGTAAGTTTAAACTGATAAGGGATTTGGTTTCCATCATTGGAATTTTTTACGATACGTTCAACGTCTTCGACTGTAGTATTAAATTGAAGATTAACGGTAGAATCAGATGCATTTCTCTTTATGTAATCATCAATGTATTGCTGAACCACCAAGCCATTAACGTATTTAGAAGCTTCAGGATCTTCATCACCAGTATTCCAAGAATTGACATCGCTATAAGTCATCATTTTTTCAATGATATTAGTCTTGATACCTTGATAAGAAGGAGTCTCTTCGAATCTTTCTTGAGAAGTTTTTGGTAGAATGATTTCCGATCTTAATTCATTACTTGACTCATGAAAAGGATTTCTCAATTGAGGATCAGTTTTACCATGAGTATAACCAGCTTTTAAAATATTATTGGGGGTCTCAATTGTTTTTTCATCAAGACACCAAACACCACCCAACTTATCTCTTCTTTCAAATAAAGTAATTGAGTCAAAATGTTGTTCTTTCAAGAGTGAATCAAGTGCAACAGCTCCCGATGCACCACCACCAATAATAGCGATATTTTTGATTTGATTTGGAGGAATTGATACTCGGTCTTCAGTATATTCATTGAAAATCTTAGGTGCACTGATAGAAGGCATTTTGAATGGCTAGTAAATATAAGCAGCAAGTCGACATTATCTGTTACTTTATATATTTTAATCGGAAGGAGGTTAAAGGTTCCGCTATATTTATTAGCTGATGAGGAATCTCACTAAATTTAATCCACAGTTTTGCAATTAACTCCCTTAGAATCTGGCACCATTTTCTAATTTGAGTAATACAACGATGGTACCAATGGGCCAAAATCACATTATAGGAGACTCTGTGTTGTTATGGCAGGTCATAATTACATTACTTGCTGAGATGGTAAATGTGATACATCATATTTGATATATCATGTCAACGCGATACATCATTTTATAATGCGATACATCATTTTATAATGTGATACATCATTTTACACTCAATATGATACATCACTTATGTCGATGTGATACATCTCTTTGCCGATGTGATACATCTCTTTGTCGATTTGATCGATCACAATGTAATGGATCACTTTTCTCAATGTTATAGATCGCTATTCCTTCATTAGCCGAAGCCACAGTTTGGTTCACGGATCCCTTTTTCACTTCTTGTCCACCAGTAACACCACTACTACCCTGTGACTCAACACTACTCTCGATCCACCCCAACACCCCCAGAACACCCCACTACTGCTTCAATCCAAGACGTGCTGCTTTCCTTTCTAGTTGTTTATTACTGCAAATTTCAAAAATGAGACGTCTGCAAAAAATTGCAAAAAAAATTATGCAAAGAAAAAAAAAAAAAAAAAAAAAAACGGTCTCACTTCAAATTTTTCATATCTGCAATTTCGAAACACCGTCAGCCTTTCCACTTTTGCTTTTCTTTTGCAATCTTTCATCAACTTGCCTTTAATTAAGGCCAGTTCAACTAAATTAGAGCCTAATTTAGTTATTAACCACGTGCGCATTAATTCTTCACGCCTTGAAGGAAAAAAAAGGCAACCAAAAAAAAAAAAAAATTTAATGAGCTTGTATAAATTCAAAAGGTATTACCAGAAGCTGAATTAACGGGTATAGATCAAGCGATAAAGATGGCTAAACAAAAGAAAGTGGACTTGAATGAGCCAATTGATGAGAAGACCAAGCCTACATTGAGCAAAAGTGAATTAAAGCCGGAATTATCTGAGGCAGCCTTAACTTTGCATGGGGATTATTATAGACAACTTCAAAGTAAATGTAATAGGTATATATTTTGGCATAAAAGATCAATTGGTTTGATGATGGTGATACTTGTGTGTTATTCAAGTTACTTGATGTATGATTATGTGATAATATCTGATTCCATAAGAGAATTTACCAAGTTGGTTTTGAATAATAAGTTTGATTTCATAAATATATTTCCATGTCTCATTTTGACATTTTCATGTATTGGGACCGCAGGGTATTTCATATCGGATGAATTCAGAGGTATTAGTGATGATTTACTCAAGCCAAATTATATCGAAGAGATATTTGGATTTGATTTAAAGAAGTATTCTAAGCTTACAAATGCAAAGACTCCTAAGGAGACTAAATTCAAGTTAACTAACTCAAAAAACTCCCAATTGATCATATATAGGGATTCTCCAATTGCGGTTGTTACTTTGAAGCCATTGATTGAAAACTCTACTGAATCCAATTTTTTCATTAAGATTACTGGATTGAATGTTCGAAAAGTTTTCCAAAAAGTTGATTTCGATACTTTATTAATTGAAACTGCTATATTGAGAAGTCGGGAATTATTTCAAGAATACGTTGACGGAAAGAAAATCAAAGATGTTGATGGATGTAAAATAAACATTTTAATTGATGCTTATTCATTTGATACCGATTTAATCAAGACTTTAACAAAAAATTCATTTGGTTTAATTAAAAAAGATTATAATTTAAGTTTTTTCCAAGCAAATAATGATGATAAGTTATTGAAATTAGTTTCTTATAAATCAGTTCATCAATTTTTTGAAATTTCTAAAAATACTTACGGTCTTACTTTATTAGCTAAAAATGAAGATCAAGATTTAATTTTGAAGACTTCTAAAAATTATTTAAATAATGATGATCAGTCAACTAAAAAGAGAAGATAACTAATCTAATAATCCAGTTGTTTTTGATTTTCTTTGTTGTTTTTGAACTCTATAAATTGAAAATAAAATCCATGCAACTAATATGGTTAATATTATATAAAAAACCCAAATTATTAATTTCCAAATCTTATTTAATAAATTTGATAAAAATGTAGTTTCAGCATCTCCATATTTTGCAATTCTTAATTCTCTTTCTCTTTCTTTAAGTCTTTTTTCAGCATTTTTCAATCTTTGCAATGATTTTCTTCTTTCTCCACTACTTTTCTTTTTCTTAAATGAACGATGTCTACCTCCACCCTTTTTAAAATCTTCCGCAACTTGTTGATCGGCTTCGGCTTGTTCTTTAATTAAATTAGTCAATTGATCAACCGATTCAATGAAAACACCTTCTTCATCAGGGTTATATAATGCAAATATTTTATTTTCTAATAAATCAACTGCTTCAGTTAAATCACCATTTTCAGAACTAAATCCTAAGTATTTAACTGGAGGTAATAAAACATTAGTCAAAGTAACACAATTTTGCCAATCTTCATCAATTCCATTATAGTTGAAATCAAGCGAAAGATAACCATCTTTTATATAAACGATTCTTGCTTTTGAAATTTTACTTGTTGGATTCAATAAACTTTTAGCAACACAACCAGCTAATCTTGTTTCAAATCCATCAGTTTCTTTATTATAAAATGTTTTACCATCACCCAACATTAAATTAACAAATGGGAAATGTCCCCTTTTACCATTTTTATAAGTATCAATCATTATACCCAATCCATTAAAATAATTTTTTGATCCAAAAACATCTCCAATTGGAGATTTTTCATCAAGGAACCAAATTGCAAAACCATCACCTACTAATCCATTAGTTGTTTTGGAATGAATATGGAAAGTCAATTCCATTTCAAAAGATTCTGCTTGAATTGGGAATTTATTGAAAAGATTACCAACTTGATGTTGATTATCACCAGTTAATCTAACATAATCATTATTTTTAATTAATGTATTACCACCAATGTCCCAATCTTTCAATTTTAAACTAACTGAATCCAAATATGGTTTATGTAAGCCTTGGTTAGTTAATTCGACTTTTTTAATTGCAACAGTACTTTCATCTTTATTTTGTAATAAGGAATTTAACTCTTCTGGTGTATAACTATCATTTGATTTAGTGAAAAATTGATAATACGTTACCAATGCAAAAAGAATTAAAATAACAATTTGTAATGGTCTTGACGCTCTAACCTTAGTTATGAACGACATGTTTCAATCAAAACCAATTCAATTAACTAAACAATTCAATCTTTTGAAAAATAGCTAATAGTGAATTTTTCGAAGTTATGCCACGTAAAATTTGCGAGTCAAATTAAACATGGGACCCTTTGTTAATACAAATAATTACAGTAGTTAATAATGTATTTTCTATTTACAAACTAATATACATAAATCATTTCCCAAAAACAACGGTTCTAATGGCACTCATAAAAGTTTCCTTCTTTTCTCCCTTAATTTCACTTAAGAGACGTTCATAATATTGGGGGTTCCCCTTTGGTTTTAATAACTTATCATCTAGCTTATAATAGTTTCTATATTTATCATTAACTAAATCTCTTAATGAAAGATATTGTAAGTGTAAATCTTTTTCCGATATCTGATTAACTAATTCTTTATTTTGGAATCTTTCAAGTTGAATTTCTTTGAAGGACGCATAGTGTTTGATTCTGTCCTTAGGTAATGTCTTCAAAAGACCAACGATCTTCTGGCTTATTTCAGCATGGGCCTTTGACATCTTGGTTATATAAGTATTGGATAAAGTATTAGCTAAACTAATAGATAAATAGATCAACTAATAGATTAAAGTTGGTATTAAGTCTTCTCAGAACTTTTGAAAAATTTATCTAGTGAGTCACGTGCGCACACTAACCAATAATACTAATAATGTATAATGCTAATATAATCGGTACTCTATGAACTGTTGAGTTCTGTTGTTTATATCAGTGATGTTGAATCTTGTTCATCGAGTTCATTAAGGTACAATGGTTTCTTCAAATGCCCTTTCAGTGACAATTCTAACTCCAACTTATTATATCTTTTTGCTTATCATCTTATAAACTTAAGCTCCTGGTACAACCATTCTTTAGGTTTCTTACTTCTTTAGGTGTCTTACTTCTGTACACGTTTGTCCTCCTTCATAGCTTTCCGTATAATTTTCCGTGAAATGTATTTGTGATAAGGTATAGTTTGGTTGCAATTTAACGTGTGGTGTACGGGTGTGGAATCGTGTCGAGTTTTTCACATTGTATCAACTGATTGATCTAGCGATGTATTGATATCTTACTAACTGAATTGATATCTTGCTAACTGATATCTTACTAAGTTTATATTGATAACTGATAGACACAATGGGGAAACCAACACCAAGGGTTATCTTTGTTCGTCATGGACAAACAGAATGGTCGAAATCCGGACAGTATACCAGTGTTACTGATTTATCATTAACTGATTTTGGGGTTAAGCAAATGAAAGCCACCGGGAAACATTTAATTGGGAATAGTGACTTTCAAATGATTAAACCACAAAATTTAACTCATGTTTTCACCTCTCCAAGAACAAGAGCCAAACAAACTGTTGATTTATTAATTGAAGGTATCGATGAAGAAACTAAAGCTAAAATTCCAATCAATATTGAAAACGATTTACGTGAATGGGAATACGGTGACTATGAGGGGTTATTAACTTCTCAAATCATTAATTTGAGAGCTGAAAGAGGTTTAGATAAAGATTTGGCCAAAGGTGATACTTGGAATATTTGGAGAGACGGTTGTGAAAACGGTGAAGTTAATGAACAGGTTAAACAAAGATTAGATGGAGTAATTGATAAAATTAAAGCCATTCACAGAAAAGCTTTGGAAAATAATCAACCAAGTGACATTATAGTTGTTGGCCATGGTCATATTTTAAGATGTTTCGCTGCCAGATGGGTTGGTAAAGAAATCAACGTCAACCCTCAATTCTTATTAGATGCTGGTGGGGTTGGTGTTTTAAGCTACCAACATCATAATATTGATGAACCGGCATTATACTTGGCTGGTGCCTTCACTGTTCCTATTGAAGAAGAAGGTGTTGATCAATAAGGTTGGTGTACGTGTGTTTTACCGGGGGTCCTCCTTCACTTGATAAAAACGGAATCTTTATACTGACTTTTTTATATAGTCTATTTATAATCTATATAATATAAAACATGACATTACACTTGAGTGAATTGGGAGAGGATATCATAGCTTCTAATATATGTAACTATTTGAGTGCTGATGATATTTTTGCCCTTCTGTTAACCAATAAGTATTTTAACAAGATTTTAACTACCAACGATGTTTATCATTCAATTTATTTGAAGAAATTTGGATCCACTAAACCAACCCCGTTGAATTTGAACGAGTATAATTGGTCCTCGTTATTTAAAATGAGGTCATCACCCAAAGTGAATCTTTATACTTGGGGATCTTCTAAAATGGGTAGATTAGGATATTTGATCAGAGATATTAATCAAGATCACATAAGTATAGGTGGACTTACTAAAAATGTTCATACTGCTACGAATGTGCCGAATTTCAATGATTTCATAATCAGTGATATTAGTGCTGGAGGTTTTAGTTTTCAAATATTGATGAACGATGGGTCGTTATATCATACTGGAGCTAGTTGGACTGATAATGGACAATTATCAAAATCTACGCCTGGTCCAATGAACAAAAAAGATTATAAGCCTCCAATAAACACTTCGAATTTGGAGATTCCATTCATTGCAAATATGTCATCAAGAAGATTGATCAGAGGTCCTCATATATTACCAGCGGCTCCAGAGGCAAGACCATCGGCTACTCCAACAAGAGGGGTTTCTCCAATGCCATTACAGGACCAACGTTACGACAGAGACGTGTCCCCACAGCCCGAACAAACAAGAGGGCCAACCAGTGTAAATTTGACCAAACCGCCGGAAGACTTAACTTTCCCGAGTGAACTACAACAACCCAAGATAAAAGAAACCAGTTTTATTACCCGGGTTCATTTACCGGGGAAGTACCAAGCCGGAAAGATCAGGGCATTATCCAGTGGACGCCAGCATTTTATCGCTCTTGATGAAGATTCAAATATTTTCAGTTGGGATACTGGTACCATTGATAAAACAGGATGCAAAATTGAATTTGTCAATCTACCAAAGGACTATATCAAGAAAGTTTCTGCGGGATGGAACCTATCTGCATGCTATATGAGTAAAGTTGGGATCGTTGTGTGGTATTCGAGAGAAGCTGTCACCAAAGAAGAATATGAAAACGGACTGATGAAATCAATTGCAAACCACCTTGTTATACCGGGCACCAGCGGCGTCATTGATTTTGTGGCCTTGAACGACTGCATCCTTTTCATCAACAGCCACGGTAAACTATTCCGATTTGATCTTGCTACCCAAGACTACGCCAATGGAGATGTTGACCGCATGACGGTTAATCTTCCCGTCGAAATGGATACTTTCAATTCCTGGCTACACCAGAACGACGACAACGCCAAGTTCAGCAAGATAACCGGGTGTTTCAATCGATTTGCAGTATTCACCGATGGCGCAAATATCTTATTGGGAGATAAGAACGATGACGACGCCGAACCAACCCTCATTGAAGAGCTCCAAAAAAAAAATATCATCCATATTGTCATGGGCGACTACCACTACATGGCGCTCACCGACACCGGCAACTTGCTCAGCTGGGGCACCGAGTCTGCTAAGTGTGGGTGTCTTGGTTTGGGTTCCAAGAAGGAGTATTGCACCCGGGAACATCTTCCATACAATGACGAACAAATCAGCACCAGCCGCCCGGCCTTGGTCAAGCTGCCGGGCGACGGCAAGTGGCTTGCCGTCGCCGCTGCCGGCTGGCACTCCTCTGGTCTCTACATAGACCACCAAGATGAATAAAGAATCGAAGTATCGATGGTATACGGTTGCAAAACTAGTACCCCCGGCACGTGACGTGGCGTGCGGGTAACTGTTTTTCTGTTGTTTTGTCGTTTAGAACCGCCTTTGTGGTGGTGGTTGGGTGTTTTTTTGATATTGTTTTTTTGTTTTTTTTTTTTTTTTTTGATATTTGGTGCAGTTTTTTCTTTAATGACAATTTGAATGACCACCGTCATCACTAACCCCCACCTGCTTTTAATCAGAACAGATCCTGGAATAGAGACCGTGTACTGGAGAGATCGATCAGAAACCCTTGCAGATAGCGGCATCGAATATAAATAGTGACCAAGACAAGTTACAGCTTTCAGTTATCGATATTAGTTTACAAGTACCGTTAGTACATCAGTATAGTTACAAGTACAGATAAGATACAAGTATTGAAGTAAGATGGCAACTATTAGTCCAAAGCCAGAAAAACATGCATTTGAAGATAATATTCATTTGAGTCCAGGAGGCCATCCGGCTACGCATACTACTACTAGAAAAAGAAGATCATCATCGCTTATTCAACATCTTGAGCCGGATAATTTAGAAACCAAGATTGATCAATCGTTAAATCCCAACGTCAATGCAAACTGGGTTCATTCCAAAGGTGCTTGGATTGTTCATATTGTTATAATTTTATTTTTGAAGATTTTTTTCAATTTTATCTCTGTTCTAGATAATGATTGGAAATGGACTTTAACTAACTTTGACTTATAATATTGGCTCTTACATTATGTTTCATCAGGTTAAAGGTACTCCTTTTGAATTCAATAATGGTGCTTATGATAATTTAACCATGTGGGAACAAATAGATAATGGGGATCAATATACTCCAACCAAAAAATTTTTAATGTCCGTACCAATTGGATTATTCTTAATCAGTACTCATTATTCAAATTATAACTTGAATTTATTTATCTTAAATGGAGTAAGTTGTTTATGTGTGGTTATTCCAAAATTAGCCATTTCTCATAGATTAAGAGTTACTTTATACTAATCATATACTAATCATTATTTTTTCTTTACCTTTTCTTCTTCATGTCATGAACATTTTATGAACAAAATTATGAACAAATCAACTTTGATCTTATCTTGAGTTTCTTCTAATTCTCTTTATATATTTAATTACCCTTAATACACCTGGTCCCGTGATCTTTCGTGTTTTTGCTACCTGACTCGGTGCTTTGACTCGGTTGTAAGTCTTCTCATCATTTTTTTTAAATGAAAATTTGACTCTTGCTCTAATTAATTTTTCCCGCATTTTCACTTTTTCGACTCATGGGGTTGAAATTTTCATTTATAAATCTTGATTAATTTCTCTTTTTCATCTTTTTCATCTTGTTCTTTATTTCTTCAATATCATTAAACATGCCATACGCTCTCTCTGATTCTCATAAACAATTAGTCGAAGGTCACTTAAAGGATACCGATCCAGAAGTTGATTCTATCATCAAGGCTGAAATTGACAGACAAAAACATTCAATTGTTCTTATTGCTTCAGAAAACTTTACCACTACTGCTGTTTTCGATGCTTTGGGAACCCCAATGTGTAATAAGTACTCTGAAGGTTACCCAGGTGCTAGATATTACGGTGGTAACGAACAAATTGATAAAATTGAATTGTTATGTCAAGAACGTGCTTTAAAAGCTTTTAATGTTACTTCTGATAAATGGGGGGTCAATGTTCAAACTTTATCCGGATCTCCAGCTAATTTACAAGTTTACCAAGCTTTAATGAAACCTCATGAAAGATTAATGGGTTTAGATTTACCTCATGGTGGTCATTTATCCCATGGTTATCAAACTGATTCAAGAAAAATTTCTGCCGTTTCCACCTATTTCGAAACCATGCCTTATAGAGTTGATTTAGAAACTGGTTTAATCGATTATGATATGTTGGAAAAAACCGCTATTTTATATAGACCAAAAATCTTGGTTGCTGGTACTTCTGCTTATTGTCGTTTAATTGATTATAAAAAAATGAGAGAAATTGCTGATAAAGTTGGCGCTTATTTAGTCGTTGATATGGCTCATATTTCTGGTTTAATTGCTGCCGGTGTTATTCCTTCTCCTTTTGAATACGCTGATGTCGTTACTACCACCACTCATAAATCTTTAAGAGGTCCAAGAGGGGCAATGATTTTCTTCAGAAGAGGTGTTAGATCAGTTAATCCAAAAACCGGTCAAGAAATCTTATACGATTTAGAAAACCCAATTAACTTCTCTGTTTTCCCTGGTCATCAAGGTGGTCCTCATAATCATACCATTGCTGCTTTAGCTACTGCTTTAAAACAAGCTGCTACTCCAGAATTTAAACAATACCAAGAACAAGTTTTGAAAAATGCTAAGGTTTTGGAAGAAGAATTCAACTCAAAAGGTTATAACTTGGTTAGTAATGGTACTGATTCTCATATGGTTTTAGTCTCTTTGAAAGATAAACAAATTGATGGTGCTAGAGTTGAAACCATTTGTGAAAAAATTAACATTGCTCTTAATAAAAATTCTATTCCTGGTGATAAATCAGCTTTGGTCCCTGGTGGGGTTAGAATTGGTGCTCCTGCTATGTCTTCAAGAGGTTTAGGTGAAGAAGATTTCAAAAAAATCGTTGGTTATATTGATTTTGCCGTTAACTACGCTAAAGAAATCCAAGCTAACTTACCAAAAGAAGCTAATAAATTGAAAGATTTCAAAAACAAGGTCTTAAATGGTGAAGATGATAAATTAAAAGCTGTTAAAGCTGAAATTAGTCAATGGGCTGGTGAATTCCCATTATCTGTTTAATTTTATATAAAATAAATGTTGTATTTAGTCTATTTAGTCTATTCGTGTATTCAAATCAATTTAGCTTCCTTGAAAATTGCATCTAATTTACCTTCTTGTTTCCATTTTTTCAAATCTTCTTCAGTTCCTAATCTCTGCCCGTTAAAGAAAATTGTGGGCACCCATTTTCTACCGGCAATCTCAGTGAATGCTGCTTCCAACTTGGCTGCCTCTTGTTGATCTTCAAATTTGTCTAATTCAATAACGTGAACCTTGTCCTTAACTCCATAGTCTTCCCAAACTTTATAAGTATAATGACAATCAGGACACCATGATTTGGATAACATAAGGTATGGGTGCTGGCCAATGAGCTGATTGGCTTTGTCGAGGTACTCTGCGCTTGCCATTCTAGTGAAATATCGAGTTACGTTCTTAAACATAAAGAAAAGTTGGCTTCAATCTCTGATTTCCACAGTTTATACCGGCTAATTGTAGGAATTTTTCATTATACCCGTACATCTCTTCTTCAGTTTTTTTTTTTCGAAAATCTCACTGCAACGTTCCATTGAACTCCAAACAATCAGATCCTCATACAGAGAGAACACCCCGTTCCCCAGAGGCTCCACTGCCTGCCCATCATATGATTACCCCAGACCCCAGCCCATTCTTGTCTTCTCGTCACCTGTTGACTAGTCATCTCATATGTTAAGGTAAAGACGAACAATGCCAAATCACCCCATTGAAATTTTGTATGTGCTTCAATGTGCAGTTCTCACTTTGTCTCTTTTTGTAGTATGGGCCCCTAAATAAGCTAATGTTGCTTGAAAAATGGAATATATAGATGTTCTTTCCTTTTCATTTAATATTCAAAGTATTTGGTTACTCAAATATATAGTTATTCGATTTTAAAAATTATATTATGAATAGTAAGTTACAAGCAGCCGTTGATCAAATAGTCAAAGATTTTGCTATCGATAAGCAATTTCTTGTTGGAGCTACTGAACAATTTGTGAAATCAATGGATGAAGGTTTGAAACATTCTGCTTCAGCTAAAGAGTATATGCCAATGATTCCAACTTTCGTCACTGGAATCCCAACCGGTAAAGAAACTGGATTGTATTTGGCTGCTGATTTAGGTGGTACTAATTTCAGAGTTTGTTCAATTAAGTTGAACGGTGATCATACTCATGAATTGAAACAATCCAAGTTTAAAATTCCTCTTGACTTAATGAAGAATTCAACTGCTGATGCTTTGTTTTCTTATTTGGCTAAAAAAGTGGAAGCCTTTTTAGATGAACACCATAAAGAATATTCGGCAAACACTAATGGTTCTTTGAAATTGGGTTTTACCTTTTCTTTCCCAGTTGATCAAACCGCTTTGAATAGAGGTAAATTGATTCGTTGGACTAAAGGTTTTGATTTACCTGATTGTGTGAATAAAGATGTTGTTGAATTGTTACAATCTCATATCGATCTTTTGGGGGTTAAGGTGGATGTTGTGGCCTTGGCTAATGATACCGTTGGTACTTTATTATCAAGAGCTTATTCTAATAATGAAGCAAAAACTCATGCTAATACCGTTCTTGGTTGTATCTTTGGTACCGGTACTAATGGTGCCTATTTTGAAAAATTGTCTAATATTTCAAAATTAGATCTCACCACTGTTCCAAAAGGTGCCACCGGTATGGTTATTAATACTGAATGGGGGTCATTTGATAATACTTTGAAAGTCTTACCAAAAACCAAATACGATGACATTGTTGATAAAGAAACTGCTAATCAAGGTTACCACTTGTTCGAAAAAAGAATTAGTGGTATGTTCTTGGGTGAATTATTAAGAGTCATTTTAATTGACCTTTTCGAACGTGGCTTCATTTTCACCGAATTGTTTGAATCAAGACGCGGCTCATTACCTCATCGTTTATCTGAACCTTGGTTATTGGATTCAGAAGTTTTATCCTATTTACAAATTGATGATTCAACTGATTTGAAAATGTCCCAATTAGTTTTGGAAAATCACTTGAGATTACCAACTACAAGAGAAGAAAGATTGGTTATTCAAAAAATTACTCAAGTCGTTTCTCATAGAGCAGCCTATCTCTCTTCTATTCCTATTGCAGCAATTGTTGGCCGTGTTAAAGACCAATATAAAAACGATGATCGTGATTTCGAAATTGGTTGCGATGGTTCAGTGGTTGAATTTTATCCTGGTTTCCAAGAGAAAATCTTGGAAGCATTCAATTTAATCAATCCTTTGGAAGGAACTAACAAAAAATTAAGTTTGAAAATCGCCAAAGACGGTAGTGGTGTTGGTGCTGCTTTATGTGCTAGTGTTGCTATTTAATGTGATCACTTATCAATCTTAGACTTGCTTTAGAATTAATAAAATAAAAGACTTTTTCCCTCTTCTAATGTCTGACGCCTGTTGTTATTTAGTTTAATCTTATTCTCTCCTTTATATGCATTTATATCTCATTCAACCTTGTAGCATCTAACTTAACTTGACAGAACTGTGCTCTGCCTTAGTACTTCTAATGGCATTTTTTTGCAACATATCCATAAAAACTTATGCTTCCTTCAGGACAAAATTAATAACCTCCCCCAGAATAAACTTCATATAAGTCTGAAATAGGCATGCTTAACCCATTTACACTTACCTTGTCACATCAATTCACTCATTTTTCTCTAATCCCGTATTTATATGAAATATTCGCAACTTTTCCAAAAATTGAATAAAATTGAATATGCTTCACTACAACAATTGCAACAAGAAGATTATACAATTTTTTGCAGTCAGTCAACCATAGTAAGTCCTCAATGAGCTTCTTGTTCCATTTTTTCAACTTATCGAAATTTTCAAAAAGTAAATTATTCCCAGCTGTTTTTCTACTTTGTGAGACTCACTTTAATCACCTCAATGGACTCTCATTTCCGCGAGGAAGTTAAGTCCAACATCAAACACGGATTCGGCGACCATGAGTTGATGACGGTGACTGTAAAATTGTGAATAAGCTGATTAGTCCCATAGACTTTTCAAAAATTCATAGCTTGGAAAAGCCCAAAGTAATACGTTTATGAAAATTTGCAACCAGTCAGAGGATTCCGGGGAAGGCTTCTTTCGCGAGTCCATTGCATAGACATTATTGTCAAGAATGTCCTCTTTGAAAAATACCGAAATGGTAAGTGGGAAGACTATACAATTAAGCCCTTTGCGATATTTTTGATGTAGTTGCGGACAAAGAGGATGATCAAATGGATGAAATTGCAATAAAGATGAACCTGCAATTGAAGGTTAAAGAAATAATTGAACAAAATATTAGTAAAGATACAAGGATAGCTTATCAGAAGCATGCGCCTAAAAAAAAGGTCGGTTTTCACCTCATACTCTGGGCTAGAAAGCAGGTCTTTCTGAATTGGAATTAGGTGGTCAACTGCTTATCATTGGATTTATGCCGCATAAGGATGACAGAAAGGTTACCTAAATTGCACTTGATCTTGTAGAAATTAGAAATCATCAAAAATTTAATTCAAGCATCATCCTCCATGACCTAGGTGAAAATATCCCAAAAAGTATAGGGAATCAATATATCAAATTCGAAGGTACAAATACTACTTTGCAATGATGTCAACCATAAAAAACCATGCTGTTGGAAAATTCAAGCGCAGTGCAAGGCTTACTTTGTTGCGATTTACTTTCCTGATTTGAGTCTAACGGGATATATATTACTTCTGCGAGCTCAAAAGAAGTGTTCCCGACACTCCTAACAAAGGGGGCCTGAGCTTTTTTTTAAAAAAAAACAACGAATTCTCCAGATGATTTTGTAAAATTTGTCGAAAGCGTTAAGAAAACCTGAATATATACATGGCAAAAAAGAAGCTTCATTAAAGTGAAAAAGCAAAGACTATCTTTGATATGGTTCCAAAATAGCAATGTTTTATAAAAGTTGTAATACGCATGTATCAGAAGTGTGCATGATATAGTCAAGTATTACAACTTCATAAATATATCTAATATCATACTTTCTATGACTAAACCAATGTAATTGATCATAAATACAAGATCCATTAAAAGATTGCGAATTTTGTAGCTCGCCTGTTAAAGTATTTTGCATTACGTGAATTCATTACATTTGAGAACACATCTCTTAAACGTTGGAATGAAGCATCTTCGCCGGTCAGAAAGAAGAAAAATTGAAATGGACGCAGTAACTACAATTTCAATGGTGATGAAATACATTACAAGGCGATAAAAAAAACTCTGAACGAGCGATTTCAAAACTATTGAAAGGGAAAACGAATATAGCTACAAGATCCCAGACACTTAGTTGGACAACTTCTTTAATGCTCAGAATACGTAAATGCATGTCACTGTAAACTAGTCGGAGATATATTAGAGAGCATGCGAATGCAACTTAATTTCGTAGGTAAGATAACCAGATTCCCAAAATCTAAATCAAGTATTCATTTATTTATATTCATTGTTTTGATTAAAAATCTGATTTTACATCATTAAAACTCAAGAAACGAGTGCTTTCAGGAGTCTATAAAGGCTGTTGCGAAAGTAATACAAATTTCAAAGACTACGTTTTCAAATCATTTGGAAAAATGGAGTTAATAAATTTAAGACTTTGAGCTACGGAATATCACTACAACTAACCGCTTTGTCACCACTGAATACATCAGTAATTGACTGTAACAGGGAGCAATGATATAACCTAAAAGAAGAGGTTGCACGTTTTTTGTTCAGCATCGCAACTATCTGTGATATAGAAAGAAACTTAATTGTAGGCAAGGGTATTTATTCAAAGGTATTATCAAGATGCACTATGAAAATCAATGAATGAAAGTTATCACTCAGTGGAAGCAAACAAGTTCAAAAAGGTTATACTGGTTTTGCTGAAAACTTGTAAAAAAAGGTCAGCTTACAGTAGTGATAGTATTTATCTACAGAAGCTATTTATTATGTTGAATATTGTTGACACTAGAAGAAATGTATTGAGGTATCTACATATCCCTTCCTGAAGATTGGTCTCCTAAACCTAAATCCCTAAACCTAAATCCAGGAAACACAAATAACTTCAGGAATTCATTATCGTAAGCGCTTGCTTTACTAAAGTAAATGCTTGAAATTCAAGAATATAGAAGTAAATCTGTACTGGTTGATGAGTGTTTGATTCAATGTATGCTCAAAGATTCAGAAGGCTTCCTTGATAATTTGAATATTTTGAAGCTCCTCACAGTATTCTAATATAGTACGTGACTAGCACCCCAAAGCAGCACCAGCATCGGTTACCTAGGTTTACTTTGATTGAACATGTTTCGAAATATGAAGTAGAATATTGCTCTATCATGGGTTTGAGAAGATTGCAATAGAATGATCAATAGTTTTTTACTTGAGTGCATTCATTTTCATTTTACTGAAGCCGTTCGGATTAAGTACGCACCGATTAATTTGAATAAGCTTCGTCTAGATGTCTAGATGTCGAGGAACGTAAGTCATACTTATTACATTCTTTCGATGGTGCGAAGAACTGAAGTTACAAAGTATTATTTGAACACCAGGAATCCTTCTATTCTTCGCCCATGGCAATTCGTACGGAACACGGTGACAAGAATCCCTAGGTGGTGATTACCTAAGGGGGATAATGGACTCTTGGGTACATTTTAATGGTGAGAGGTGTAGTTATTCAGATAAGAAACTTTTTTAGACCTTAATTTTGTTCGATAAGAGCTTCATCTTGCAATTGGCAATTGAAACATCTATATCGATTTAGCTTTTCAAGTTGGAATGGCTTTTAGTCTGAGAAAGTACAGAAGTTTATCATGTTCCCTTCGCCAATTTAGTGCTTTAATCACATCCAATATATTGAATTTCAATGCAATCTTACTTTTTAATCGAAAAAGTACATGGCAGTTGTATATTTGTTTGTGTGAATCTAAATACCAAAGTCCTTATTCGTAGCAATGGTTTGGTGTCTACTAAACTCTACTTGTCATTTATATATAGTTAATTACGCAAACCTAACCCATCTAAGATTAGGATAAATAGCTTCCTAATTTCTCTTGTAGATGATTTTAAGTGGGCTGTCCAAGATCGAGGGATATGCTGAAAGAGCGAATTCATTAAATGTAAGTTGCCCAGTTCCAATCAAGCTGCGCTAAGAGCGAACATTTAACATTTATATATACTTCATGCCTGAGTGTTACTAGAGCTCATCAAGTAAAGTTCTTCAATATCGAAGGAGCGATTTATTAGAAACAACATTTCATCCACACTGAACTGTTTTTTGTTCGAGATTTATAGCGGCGATTTCGAAAAGAACCCTCATAAAGTGTCAAGGTTAAGTAGAAGTCTGTATGTGTATTTAAGGAAGATTGGTAAAGTCTGCGCAAAATGCTACAATTATTTTAAACATTTAACCAGGTGTTTCAGCTTTAAGTCTTTATTAGTGGTAAATATCTGTTCATTGTGGTAAAAGAAATTGTAGTAATCGTATTTCCTTTTGTTGTAAGCAAACCAACGATTAAACCTGGTTCAAAACTGGATCGTTAGATCTGCAAAAGTTTAACTGAAAATTCGACAAGACAGTTATGGTGTCATTTCTTGAGTAATTTTGCTGTTTACCCTACTTTAGGTCATCACGATACTTTCCTTTACGGCCAATTACCAAACTTGAAAGTATCAAATTATCTTGGTGCTGATAAGAGTTGCTACTATTGTAAAGAAGATTTATTAATCTAATTATGGACTCAAATGACTGGCTGCTTAAGAAAGATATGGATCAGATGGTTTAGTCAAAGTCAGTCTTTTTTAAGAAAATTGAGCGGTTTGGATTTTACAATACTCGCTATTACTTCGTTTTATGGACTTGGTTTCGCTTTAAGAATGAGGCCTTCTTCAGGACCGTTTCCTATCTGGTTGACGAGCATGTCCAGCATCCAGGTACATGCTGATGCTTCCTGATCAGAGCTGCTTATTTGGTATATCAGTTATTACATTTTCAAAGCCACATCATAATTCCTACTATCGGTGAGAGAAGATCTGTGCTTAGATTATCAGGTTAATCAAAATGTAGCAAATCTTTATACAAGAGAACAGACAACTGTTGATAACCTAATAATGCCGTAGAATGTGAAATTTTGAACTTTTTTCTTTTAGCTGAAGTCTTTTTCTAAATTTAAGAGTTACGACACCGATATATGAGACTTTCCCACTTCAAATTCGTTATCCTTCTTAAAATATGCTACTTTTTTTTTTCAACACATATAGAGAATATGAGAAATATTTTGGGAAATCAAAAACCTCGAGCTGAGAAAGCTCCAAGACACTTCAGGTCCTTTAGGTACTTTTGGGGCCTTTTTTGAATCTGCTCGATGAGCCAATTTTAGTGTTTCTCCCATCACCATTTCGCTTACGTAGTCGGTGGAAGTAATCTAAAAAGTCTCTGAAAAATATTGATTCCGGTAGGTTTATTCCCAAAGTGAAATTTTTATTTTTATGAAACTAAAGTTTCGTAAGAAAACCAATTGTATGAGTCCTTTTGAAGTTATCAAAGAATATCTTTTTGTCTGTTTAATTGACTTTACAGTATAAGCTGTTTAATTGATACTGCAATCAAATTGTCTACATCCGTACACCATTACTTTTACTGATAATGATAAGCTCTTACCAACATCTACTATAAGCAGCTCTAGTATATTGGAAGGAGATTATGGAGCTTATTGTCTAATTGCTTGTTTATTTTTCAGGTTCTTTCTTTTCTTTAGTTTTTCTTTCAATTTTTTACATTTTGAATATTTTCAACAAAATTTGCATCCATTAGGTATTTTTTGCTAACAAGCATGCTGAACATGATAACAGGTATGAGTATTAAGTGTGTCTACAAGATCTGTTGTAGCAAAAATAATAAATCTTTTAATATATTAAAAAACATATTTTGTTGTTCATTTGTACAAAGGTTGTTCAAGGGAACTATTCATTAAAAATAAACTGAAAAACTATAGTAAAAGGTATTTTTTTAAAAAATCGAAAGAAGAAAGGTTAATTAAAAAAGAAAAACGTTCAACGTAGAAGAAAAAATAAGAAGAAGCTAACCAACAAACCTACCAGTGTCAAGATCAGCTTCATGAAGTTTAACCCATTTTGTTTTATTAACAATTTTCAAAACGAAAAATAATACAACGGAAAAAGGAAGAAGGATGTAGGAATCAACCCAGTCTTTTGCTTGGAAAGGCTTGAAATACGACCAGCCTTGAATTAGAGCAAGAAAGATATTCAAAGTCATTCCAGCTATTGGCAAATAAGGATACCATAAGCCTTTGTGGGTTAAGTCGTTTGCATCTCTACCTTGAGCAGCCCAGGCTTGCCTGAATCTGATATGATAAAAGCAAACCGAGCCCCAGACGATGAAAACTGCCACTCCTGAAATGTTCACGATATAGTTATAAGCATTTGCAGCACCAGTACTGATGTTCATTAAAGAGATTAAACCGAAAGCATTTGTTAAAATGACTGCGTAATAAGGAACCCCATGTTTATTAACAGTTTTCAAGATTTTTGGAGCCTGGCCCTCATTAGCTAAATGTAATAAAGTTCTTGAACCGATAAAGATAGAACTATTGATTGCTGAGATACAAGTAACAATGATAAAAGCATTAATTAAATGAGCACCACCATTCCAACCGGCTCTTTTTATAGCTATACTCATTGGAGATTGAAGAGCCTTTGTATTTGCATTTAAAGTTTCATCATTATAAGGAACAGTAGCACCATAGAAGATTGCGATACCAATATAAATAAAGATGATTCTGAAAACAGTGTTTCTGACAACACTTGGTAAAGATCTTGGATCTTTAGATTCAGCAGCAGCAATAGCAGGAATTTCACTACCACTATAAAAAGTTGAAGCATAAACAAAAGTAGCAACCACTGATTTAAACCCATTAGCCAAAGCACCAGGGTCATTCCAATAGTGGAAACCAAAAGCTGGTTGGCCTTTAATACCACCACTCATATAGACTATTGAAAAAATGTAAAAGGCAAAGATACCGATAATTTTTAAAGAAGCCAACCAAAATTCGGCTTCACCAAAGACACCAACCCCCAAGAATTGAAACCCAAGAAAGGCTACCCAAAACATCAAGATATATCCGTAAAGAGGAACCTGAGGGCCCCAGAATTGTAAAAGAGCAGCCGTGGTATTATATTCATTTGCTAAAACAGTAACAAAAACTATGAAATAGCACCAGCCAACGACACCACCATAAGCAGGATCCACTACTCTACATCCCAAGGAACTAAAAACCCCACCAGTAGGATAATTCATTATAAGTACAATCAAAGATTGCATCATAATCATTGCAACGATACCAATTATACTGAAACCCAAAAGTAAAGATAAGGGTCCATTCTTCAAAGCAAGAGAAGCACCAACCAATATACCGGGACCGATAATACCAGCCAAACTTAAAAAAGAGGTATGTCTTGGTTTCAACTCCCTTTTCAAGTTGGTATTATCATCAGGAATGTAAGGTGAAGATTTCGATGATTCAAGTGACTCAACCGGGGTAGAGATAACGTCCTCCGGAGATTTTGACTTTGATAGAAGCATTTTAAAAGTTTTTTATTCTCAACCACTGTTTTCCAACGATAAACAGCTTCAACATGTAGGTATATATACGATATATATATACCGGACGAATCTATAAGAACCAACGAAGAAGTATTAGGCTTAAAGGCAAAAAATGATTTTTAGCCGTTCGATAGCAAATTCGCAGACTAAGCAGAAGACCAATAATTAGCAAGCCACAGTTAATTAAGTTTCGAAGAATTTAACGGTAAATACAAGCGTAGGGACAAGAAGAACGTAAGTACAAGGGTGGTGTAGAGGAGGCACAACCGTGTTATATAAGAAAAAGAGTGAAAAGATAAGGATTATCCGAGGCAGATAAATACGTACCACTCGGTATAATGGTTTTTAAGTTTGACTGATAAACTACAAGACTCTACATAAGGAAATATAGTGGAAGCCGATCAGATGGAAGTATCAAAGTTTAGATAAATCCACCACACAAGGATACAAAACTCACCACACGATCCCAACAACAGACCAAGGACGATGTATCAAAAGTGTCCAAGATCCGTTCTTAGGCTTTTTCTACTCCATCACCAGAACCTATCATTCGATGGAAACGAAACGAACGTAGGGCAGAAACAGGAGATTCTTTCTACAGCCTATAATCAATTGGATATTATATATTGGATATATATATATGTTGGATAAATGTGAAAAGAAGAAGAAGAAGAAGAAGTAAAAATTTTTCAAAATTTCTCTGTGGACATAAATACTTTTTTTTTTTTTTTTCAATTATTTTTGTTTTGTTAGCACAAACAACCAAGTTACCCGGAGACCTTGGGAGGTAGTAGGAACCATATATTAGGCATGCTAAACAAGGAGAAGCACTTAAAAAGCCCTTGGGGAGAAGTACTCAAAGAGAAATTGGGGGAATAGGAAGGGAATAGTAAGGAGTTCTCATATAAAGTGAAGTCAAGTAATGAGAAGAAGTCAATTCTTGAGCAAAAGTCAAGTAATTAGAAGAAATGAAAAGTATTGATTCTATGACGGAATGAAACATTGAAGATAACTGAAGAAGATAAAACGTTGAATGAAATAATTGAAGAAGATGAAGAAGATGAAACCACTGCACAACATTGAAGTTAAATACACTGGACGAGACAAGCGTCAATACACGTACATCTATTCAGGTCTCAAGTCGGATCTTCTAGGAGCCTCCAAGGGATGCAATTGGGCCAAGTAAGTGATGGCCCACATCAAGTAGCACATCGATAAACCCAAGATGATCGAGGATCTCCATACGGTTCGGTTTTCCTTTGGTGCTGCCACCCACGCTAATGCCGACAAAACGGCAGTGATTAAAAACACAACGATCACAGTATACCTGTTTCTGTTAGTACATATCGCTTCCCTGTAGTCTGGAGCCAACATACCCACTCATCTTTCTGATGTCTGTAAAGAAGAATTGGTTGTTGGTATCAGTTTTTTGTTCAAAGGTTTGAAAAATTAACCTAGCACCAGCACCCGTACACCAATAATAAATAAAGGGCCTATAGAAAAGGACTAATAAGCAATTTACAAAGTTGACTAATAGTGATAAGATAATGGAGGAATTATCGCCAAAGGTAGCCAATTGGCTATATAATGTGATACAACCACAGTACTTACATAAACAATTGGTATACACCCATATATACCAGTTTCTTCAAGTTTTTTTAAACCATAAATCCAAATCTTCCAGATTCAAAATCAGAACTAATGTATTTACGTCCGGTAACACTGGACACAGTGAATTGTTGATTGAATTATTTGGATCGGTGAAATTGAACGATCTTGCGGTACCGATAAATATTTGGGTTCCGTTAAATTATCCGTTTGCTGACGCTGATAATAGGGTTAATGAAGTTAACGGGGTTCCAATTGTATTTATAACTCCCAATAAGGATAAAAATCACGTTTTAATACCCGGGAACCATGTAGATAGCCAGGGAAGATTCTACCATCCATACTTGTCGTCTTGGTTTTCCGAGTTTAATGATATAGCCAAATATAATCTAATTGAGTTGATTAATGTTTTAAAACAGACTTTTTCATTAGAACCTCCAATATCCATAGGCCAAGTTCCAGTGAAGCCAGCCAAGATCCCTTTAACCCAGGCCACCACCGGTCCCTTACGTCGGGACACAACTGGTCCTCCGGTACCAAGTAAGCCAGAGCCAAAAGAAACAATACCTGAAAAATATCAGAATCCTTTGCCTTTACCTCCAACCGAATACTCGACCCCAATCCAATCTCCACCACAACCGCAGCCAGTACAACAAGCACATACAATGCAGCCAGTACAACAAGCACATATAATGCAGCCAGTTCAACAAGCACAACCAGTACAACCAGTACAACCAGTACAACAAGCACAAGCACAATCAGTACAACAAGCACAAGCACAATCAGTACAACAAGCACAATCAGTACAAGATTTGATGGATCAAAACGAAGACCTCAAGAGCCAAAGCATTCCTCGGGAAACCCTCAAACACCTTTCAAACCAGCTAAACCAACTCTTGGATCCCCAGAACCCTAGTGGAGTAAACACCCAACTTGCGTCAATCAATGAAAATTCAATCAAAATCAATACATTGTACGACCAACTATCCCACCACAATACCCAAGCAAAAGCAAATAGCGAGATCTTGAACGATCACTTGACCCATTTGAACGATCAAGTGACAAACTTGACCAATCTTAACCAACAACTCTTAACCCTTGACAATATCAATGCCAACACTCCTGATAAAATTACAACCGCAATAGACAGCTCAATCGACCTAGATAACCTTATCACCGCCGACCTGGCCTTGGTCCACCAACTCTACGATACTGTGAGTGAAATAAAGGCAAACAAAGATACTGTCCACTTGATTGGAGGCACTTTTGGCTCCCACCACGAGCTTATCAATGATCTGAATGTCGACACTTGCATTAAGTCAATTAGGTCTTTGGCCAGGGAAACGTTTTGGCTCGAGCTAGTGAAGGACGAAATCGCCTCCACCATGGGCTTATCCAAGTAGTCCTCTACAGCTATCCTATACCATCTTTATAGTCATACACTCTAGTTATACTGTTATACTTTATACTTTATACTTTATACTGTTATACTGTTATACTTTATACTCTGTTAATACACCCATACACCTCACCCTAAATAGGAAAGAGCCGCACAACAAAAATAAAAGTGAAAAAAAAAAACCTTCATCTCATCACAATTTGTGAAAAAAAAAAAAAAAAGTTTTTCAATACCTTTTGATAGTAGATACAACAGTCAAACAAACATAATATAAGATGTCTGACGAGTATATGATCAAGCCAGAAGCTGTTGCTCCATCCAAGGACACTTCTGAGTGGCCATTATTGTTGAAGAACTACGATAAGTTATTAGTTAGATCCGGACATTATACTCCAATTCCAGCAGGATGTTCTCCATTGAAAAGAGATATCAAATCTTATATTTCATCAGGGGTTATTAATTTAGATAAACCATCCAATCCATCATCGCACGAAGTTGTTGCTTGGATTAAAAGAATTTTAAGAAGTGAAAAAACTGGTCATTCAGGTACTTTGGATCCAAAAGTTACCGGATGTTTAATTGTTTGTATTGACCGTGCTACTAGATTGGTTAAATCCCAACAAGGTGCCGGTAAAGAGTATGTTTGTATCGTTAGATTACATGATGAATTAAAAGATGCTAAAGATATGGGTAGATCCTTAGAAAACTTAACCGGTGCTCTTTTCCAAAGACCACCATTGATTTCTGCTGTTAAAAGACAATTAAGAGTTCGTACTATTTACGATTCTAATTTGATCGAATTCGATAACAAAAGAGGTTTAGGTGTTTTCTGGGCTTCTTGTGAAGCTGGTACTTATATGAGAACTTTATGTGTCCATTTAGGTATGTTATTGGGTGTTGGTGGTCATATGCAAGAATTACGTCGTGTTCGTTCTGGTGCTCTTGGTGAAAACGATAACTTGGTCACTTTACATGATGTTTTAGATGCTCAATACGTTTATGATAATAAAAGAGATGAATCTTACTTAAGAAGAATCATTCAACCTTTAGAAACTTTATTAGTTGGTTATAAAAGAGTTGTTGTTAAGGATTCTGCCGTCAACTCTGTTTGTTACGGGGCTAAATTAATGATTCCTGGTTTATTACGTTACGAAGAAGGTATTGAATTATACGATGAAGTTGTTTTGATCACTACTAAAGGTGAAGCTATCGCTATTGGTATTGCTCAAATGACTACTGTTGATTTACAAACTTGTGATCACGGTATTGTTGCTAAAGTTAAAAGATGTATCATGGAACGTGATACTTACCCAAGAAGATGGGGATTAGGTCCAGTTGCTCAAAAGAAAAAACAATTAAAAGCTGATGGTAAATTAGATAAATTTGGTAGAGCTAATGAAAAAACTCCTGATAGTTGGAAATCTGAATATAAAGACCACGACGAAACTCCTGCTCCTCCTGTTCCTGAAAGCAAATTGGCTGCTCCTGAAATTCAAACTCCAAAGAAAAAATTAGTTGAAGAAGTTGAAGAAACTACCACCATTGAAACTTCCGAAGATAAGGATGATGAAAAGAAAGAAAAGAAGGAAAAGAAGGAAAAGAAAGAAAAGAAAGATAAAAAGGAAAAGAAAGAAAAGAAAGAAAAGAAAGAAAAGAAAGAAAAGAAAGATAAAAAACGTAAAGCTGATGATGATGAAGATAAATCTGAAAAGAAAAAGAAATCTAAGAAATAATTCATTTGATTTCTTTAATTCATCATTCACAGTATTAAATAGATGTTTACCACATCTTATAAAGCATAAGTTTTCAATCTCACGGCTATTAGCATGACCTCCCCTTTTATTCATTTTCTTCTTGAAAGATACTTATCGTCATTTTAAATCATTACCCGCTTGACTCTATGATGAAGTGACATTTCATTTATAAAAACCATTTTTTTTACTCTCTAAATATTTCTGTATATCTACTTCATTATAATATAAAATTAACTGATAAAAATCATTATGTATATTCTAAATCTATAAAATATTTGCCAATAAGAACTTTTGTCTTACTTTTTCATTCAAGACTTGAATTTCTAAATCATTCATTTTCACTTGATCCAAGTTATCCGAACGCATGTTTTTAGCTCGAAGCTCTCTTAATATCATTAATTTCACAATTTGATCATTATCATTATTTTGAAATACATGGGCGTTGAATTGATTGAAGTATTTCTCTCTTTCATTAACATTCAACGAAGACAAGTATATTACAAATAGAGATAATGATTTAATAAATGTCATACCTTGGGGAATTTGAGTCGATTTTAATAATGTAATCAACGAATTATTTAATGAATCATTTATAATTTTTTCACTCATATTCGAAAAGCCATTATTCATGAGTATTGCAAGAATCGTTTGGTACGTAAGTAGCAATGCATGGTTTGAGTTTGTGAAATTCATAGTAAAACTATTTGAAGTGAGTTTTCCTTCATTATTGAAAGCTTTGGTTAAATCAAAGTACAACTTGGTAATGAAAGTATGACATTTACTAATAGAATCATTATTATTTTGCGATTCCAACGATAACTTATTTAATTCAAAACTTGAAATCATCAATAAATGCAAATTGGAAAAAATGTACAACTCATTAAATTCATTCTTAGGCTCAACAGTTCCACCACCAATGCCAAGTGATAGTTGTAATGAGGTTATTAAAGAATTTTGCGGCGTAATTGGAACATTCAGTGCAGAAGAAGTCAATAGTTTGACTTTGAAAAAATAATATTTTGCAGCTTTGATATCACCTACATATTGACAATGAATAGCATGCAAATGGAGTATCTTAGGAATCAAGAGCTTATAATAACAAAGTTCCTCATTTGTGAAACCGTCATTGTTATAGTTGGTGATAAATTCATCTAATTCAGTAATATTATCCAATTCATTATTCGTAAGTTTAAGCCAAACTTGATAGTAATTAATTAAAAAGCGAGTATAATTTAATCTGATAATCTTGTTTGTTAATTGATAAATAGGAAAGTTTCTTTTGCTTTCTTTGATATTAGTCAACTCTTTCAATTGATTGGTAATAATATCTAAACATGCCTTGAAAATTCTAGTAGCTTTTTTGTAATTAAGCGACATATCGTTTAGGAAATGTAAACCGGTTAAAAAATACACCATTATAACAAATTCATCAGAGTTTAGCCATAAAATCTGGTAAGGGACATTTACACCATTTGAACTATTTTCAATTTTGAAGTAGCCGTTTTCATTCCACTTATTCCAAGAGTTTTGTCGTTGTTCATTGATGAAATCAGACAATTCTTTCAGAAGTCTTTTACTCTCTTGGATGTTATTGATTTGGATAAAATATTGAAAAGAAAGTAATTTATGCATGGCAACAAGTTGGGGAGCGTAACTAGAATCTTTAAATTCTATTTGATCTAAACAGCTTTTAGCAAAATGAGGAGAGCCTCGATATAGATGAAGATTAGTTTCAAATAATAAACATATAATTTTTGTAAGATTAGACAAGGCTGGATCTCTTCCCAATGTTTGAAGAACAATTAAACCAGTAGTACAATCAGAAACCAATAAGTTATTGACTTTCATTAAAGTGAATAAATGTGAAAATTCCAAAAGATTTTGTTGTTTATAGCTTTGAATACGATCATTTAAGTAATTTATTAAAAGTCTTGAATTTGACTTCACCAAGATTTGACCAGCTAAGAACTCACTTATGAATTTGATACCTATTAATGAGTTTCTTGAGCTTACAGATATAGCTTTATTGATGTAATCGTCTGCCCGATTTATGTTTTCAGTTTCATGTAGATACAATTTTGCCAACTTGTAGTATACAATCAGTTCTAGGTATGGATTTAAGCATTGGTTATACTGCTTAATAATTATAAGTAATGCTTTAATAGACAACTTAATCATTTTAAAGTACATTTTGGTACCTGTTATATCATTCGACAGAAGCACTAGCTTATGAGCTTTCCCAAGGAAATAGTTATGAGTGAGTAGTAAATTTGAAATTGTGAAATCAATATTATCATTTGAATCCGCTAAACGCTTGATTTCGATATGGAAATCCAGCTCCATTTCGTCATTATGAAGGTCGATTTTGTCATTGTGACATACCTGAGAAGAGGCCAGTTGGGTTCTTAGAAGTTTTGATGATACTTGTGGATTCTGGAATTGATCTGAGCTGGGTTGATACGTTTGTTGAGGAAGTCCGTCGAGTTGCTGTGATGATTCATATGTCATTGGATATTGGGACTGGGATGGGACACTGTTCCCACTTTTACTTCCTGGGAAAGGTGATGGAGCCGGCGATGGATTTTGCTGATTCATATTGATATGATAATTTGGTGGGTAAATGGACTCAGGAGGTATAGCACTATGGTAAGCAATTCCTTGGCTCGCTTGACTATCTATAGAGATAGGATCTGTTTCCAATGATCCTCTTGAGTCATTAGGTTTTGGGTGTTCGAACTGATACTGGTGATGTCCTTTAGTCATGACGCGTCTGTACAAGGCCAGTGATAGAGCTTTAAAGCTGAAAAAAGTAAAGCCGAAACAAGCGTATTGGCCAAATATAAAGAGGACCAAGCAATCAGAAGAGTTTCGACGAAAAGAATGACTGGGATACTTTAATTTGAAACCTGGACCTTGTTCGTTTTTAAGATCAAGTAGTCAAAAATTTTTTTTCACGCATTATATATAAACAGCACTTTATACATATACAAAAGACATATTACACAGACAATTACACGTAGAGGTATCTTATTAGAAATACAAAATACAAACAAGGAGAGTAAAGAAGCTAAGTTCAAAGTGAAGAGAATCAAAGAAGTAATACAAGAAGAAGAAGTAAATGACGAGCCCATAATTATAAAAAGGTTATCCTGTGAGGCAAACAGAAAAGAGGAAAATTGAAACTAAGCACCATTTTGTAATTTAGCCAATTGTTCTTGTAATTGTCTTCTTTTGAGTTTTTCTTCACTTAATTCTAATTCATATTGATCTTGAATATCACCCACAATTTTTTTGAATTCTTTTCTTAAAATTCCGTTACTCATGGAACTTCCTTGAACTGAGGTTGGCCTAGTGGTCGACATGGCACTACTGAGAGATTGTAATTCACTCATTTCATCATCATGAGAAGGAGGTTCCAAAGTATCATTTTCAAGTAATAAAGAAGATTGCATTGGGGGAGGAGAATTGATATTACCATGACTAGAACTTGGTGATAAGTTATTATGACGAGGACTTGAAGAGAAAATTTGGGAGTTGTTTCTAGGATGACCCAACTTATCAATTTTCAATAAGTTTAATTCTTTACGTAAACGACTAATTTCTTTATCTTTTGAATTGATATTATCATAATCATTGTTCCAATTAGTGGTGGCAGAAGAGAAACTATCATTAGTTGAAAGAATACTTCCTGAAACGTCAGGATTAGATTGATGAGATTTCAATTCTTTTTCCAAAGTACTAATTTTTTTACGATATTCTTGAATTAATTTAGAAGAATTATCTTTTGAAATTTCATATTCTTTCATGAGGTAATGATGACTAAATCTTAAGTCGGTCAAGGCTGTTTTATATTCTTGCATGACTTTATCATTGGAAGAATTATAAGATTTATAAGGGGATGCAGAAAGGAAAGATGCATCTTGAATTGAGTTTGACACTGAGTTACCACGATCATGAGATTGTCCACGAGTAGGAGTTTCTGGTTCTAAATCAATACCGGGGAAATTTTTACCATTTGACAATATGGTATCAATACAGCTTTGAGCCCAATTAATTTTCAATTCACTAATACTTGAGGAGGTTGAAGATGATGATGGAGGGGAAGGTAAAGTGACATTGCGCTGAGCAGCTATCGCAGCGATATGAGAGAATAAATTTTCAAATAAGTTATTACTATATTGAACATCCGAGTTCAATTCGGATGACATCGGGGTATCGGAAGAGATGGCTTGGATTTGGTTAGATGCACCAGTGGTGGATAAATGAACATCTTCAACGTAACCCAAGACCAAACAAGCCAAGTTATGGTTATTTAAACGATTTGTTAAGTAATCAACTTCTTGATTAATTGAAAGTAATTGACTTTGCAAAGCTTGATTTGATTTCAAAATCTTTATTAATAAGCTTGAATCCAAATCAATTTGATTTTGATTTGAAATAATATTATCAGTGAATTGATTAGAGATAAGAATACGAGAATTAAGATAATTTTGCAATTCTTTTTTATCAGAAATCAATTTTTTCAAGTTATTTAAGTTTGAAAGCGATAATATCGAGTCCTTATTAATCTTCGAGGTGTCAAATACCGAGTTTTCAATCAAAATCTTTAAATTCAAGTAGTTTGGGTGGTGATTTGGCTGAGGAGTCGAAGTAGATTCATTGGAATCCGACGAAGTAGGGGTTGAAGATAGCGAGGGAATCTCGGTGACAGATGTCTGTAAGTGGTTATTGAAAGACCCTTGCAAAAAATTAGAGTTCAATAAGTTTAAATTGGGCAAATCTTGAAAATTATTCTTCAAATCAGAAATTTTATTACGATATTCATCTTGCAATTGAAATTTGAGCAAGTCCGGAGTGGTGTTATTCAAGTTGTATGCTGCATCGCTCTGATGAGTTACTTGGAAAGGTGAATTTTTCATAAATGAATCAGCATCAATCATTGGAAGATCTTAAAAAAAATAAAAGATAAAATAAAAGATAAAAGGTAAAAGAAAACGATAAAAAGACAAAGACAAAAACAAGAATAGCGCTGTGGAAAAAGCCTCTTCGAAATCAATTCAATCTATAGTCTATCAATCAAAGTAAAAGGCTTAAGTACAACAGATTTGTAATTAGACGACGAGTCAAAGGAAACCTGGAATAGCGAAAAAACAAGCTGGAATGAAACAAAAAAAAAGATAGCAAACCGTTAATTGAATATAGCGAGTGAATACCGGCAGCAGAAACAGCAAGACTTGGATCTAAGTATCGTAGGCTCGTTGGTTAAAGAAGAAGAAGTAGCAAATCTAATGATAAATCTTAAAATTTGATGTGTTTTTAACAAAAGCGTGAATTTTCCCTAAAAAAAAGTCTAGATTTTTTTGTTAAAAAAAAAAAACAATAAAAAAATTAGACGCGCTGGTCTGAAATTTGGTGTTTGGGTGTTTGATGAAAGATAAAGGTACGGGTGTTTGATGATGCAAAAAGGTACGGAGGTGAAAAGTTGGTCAAAACAACCATTGCAATGATAAGAAGCCATGGAAGCAACAGATGGGGTCCCGGACAAGCTGGCGGGAGATACTGTGCGGTACGTGTCGTTCAATGTCAACGGAGCGAACACTGTGTTGAATTACAAGCCGTTTAATAAGTGCAAAGACTGGAATGAAGCATTGTTGAAAGTATTGAAAGCCGATATCATATCATTGCAGGAGCTAAAGCTAACGCCTAGTAACTTGGAAGGAAGCAGATTGGCGCATCTTGAGGAGTACCGGTCGTTCATTTCGCTTCCCGACTCGAAGAAGGGGTACAGTGGGGTGGGATTGTTTATACGAAAGCCACAGAAGGAAGAGTCTATCCAGGTGCAGCGAAGTCTCGAGGTTGTGAAGGCAGAAATTGGGATAACGGGGCATCTTATACATCCTGGTTCCAAAGTGAAGTATATTGAGATGGGAGACGATGAGAAAATTGGTGGGTACGATGAGGAAATGGATGCAAAAATGGCAGTTTCGTTGATTGACCATCAAGGAAGATGCGTTGTAGTTGAGTTGGGTGATAATACGGTAGTTTTTTCAGTTTATTGTCCGGCCAATTCCAATTTGTCAACCGAAGGCGATGAGCAGCGATGGTTGTTTTTGAATCAGCTCTTCAAACGGAGTCATAATTTACATAAGATGGGTAAAAAAATTATAATAATGGGAGATTTGAATGTTTGTTTAAGTTTGATTGATCATGCAGAACACTTGAGCCAGTTTGTTAAACTGCAAAAGGCTAGAGTGGAGGACGATTTTGAAAGTAAATACCTGAATGAATGCCTTGAATTCATTGAACAGAGCAGATTTAGAAAGTTATTCAATAATTATGTGATCAGAGAGGGTAATGAAACAGAATTCTTATATGATACTACTCGAGTGGTTCAAAAGCAACGAAGGAACATGTATACTGTTTGGAATACATTGACCAATGCCCGTCAATCCAATTATGGATCAAGAATTGATTTTATTCTAGCCAGTGATTCAACAATGGTGGAGAATATCAAAGACTCCAATATTTTACCTGGTGTATATGGGTCTGATCATTGTCCGATATACACTGACTTTGATGTTTCGAATGTCCAGGGTATTGACCAAGTCCGATCTAAATCAAGTTGCTTGGAGGCCAAAAACTATTATAAGTTAGGGAGTAAAGTCGATATACTGACCTTGTTCAGATCGTATAAACCACAAAGGAAACAAGAAACTGGAACCAAACGCAAGGCTTCCATCCAGTATGAGTCAAGAAAGAAGAAACCCCCACAACCATCAATAGCTGCATTTTTCAGCAAAAGAACTCAACAACAAGACGAAGAAGAAGAAGAAGAAGAAGAAGAAGAAATAAATCAAGATGAGTTGAATCGGCTTATTGAAAATAGTGAAAAACGAAGTAACTTTATTTCGTCATTAGCGACCGTTTATGGGGATGCACCTAAGTGTGATCATGATAAGCCCTGTAATTTAAGAACGTCGTTAAACGCTAAAACCAAGGGTAAGAAATATTGGTGTTGTTCATTAACAAATGTTGAAGCCATTAATAATAATGATAATAGATGTAATTACTTTCAATGGTTGAATAAATAATACAAATAGAAGTAACAATATAAAAGTACAATTATTAATAATATACAATTTATTAAATCTATAAATGATTTAAGGCGAATAATTCTTTTTTTTGGTTTTTATAGTAGATATTCTTTTTTTATATTTTTTTCTGTTTTTCAAAGTTGTTTAAGTCGTTACAAATAAAGATGACATAAAGGGGAAAATAATAGGATAAATACACTTGAATAGAATTTTGAAATGAAGGATTAAGGAAATGCAAATGGGGGTGAGTACGGGAACAGGACTAAAATACATTAAGATTTACGGAATTCACTCAAAACCGGATAAATTGATTCAAAAGCAGCATAAATTTCTTCTCTTTGTTTGGCACCGGTTAAAACAATTTTTCCAGAAACGAAAATCAACAAGACAATTTTTGGCTTAACCATTCTATAAATCAACCCGGGGAATAATTCTGGTTCGTAAGAAGAGAAAGTACCATGGGAAAAAGCCAAACCTTCTAATCTAATTGGGAATTTAACATCACAAGAACCAACGATATTTTGAATTTTAAAATCGGTGAATTTAGCATTAAAACCCAATTTTTGAATAATTCTTGCATATTTTCTTGAAGCTAATTTAGAATCATCTTCGGATTTAGCCCCAGTAACAACCATTTTACCAGAAGCAAAAATCAAAGCGGTAGTTTTAGGTTCTCTAATTCTCATAATAACCGCAGCAAAACGTTTTGGATTATATTCAGCATTACGGGCATGCAAAGCAATTGTTTTCAAATCCAAACGACAATCCAAATTAACGGTAGCAACAATATTTTGCAAAGTTGGAACTATACCAGAAATAGCCCCTTCTTCTTCTTCTTGATTTGGTTCTTTAACAGAAATACCATCGGCTGGTTCTTCCTTCTTGGTAATTGAATCCTCCTGTTGAGAAGAAGCATCACCATTGGTATTTTCTTGTTGATTTTTTCCTTCAATACCTTGAGGAAATGAAAGGGATCCTGGAGCAGTGAAAGCATTAGCTCTGGCTGCAGTAGTAGGTAACTTTAAGGAGTCCATTTTATATACAATATATACAGTGGGATGGAGGATGCTGAGATAAACAACTAAATGTATCCCAAAAGCGCACAATTAACACAACAAATATGTATTAACAATTAACACAACAATTATGTATTCGGAACTTATGTAACACGAATGAACACGGCAACTCGGCTAGAAAACCAAGGTCTATAACCAAAGGCTAAGAGAAAAGCTAAACAATAACAACTGGTGGCTGCAAATTTAGATCTTTTCTTCCTTTTCTTTATCTTTTCCTTTAAAAAAAAAAAAAAAAAAAAAAAAAAAAATTCAATTTCCGTTGAAATTCCGTCTTCCTGAAAAATTTCCTGGTCAAAGGTAGTGGGATTTCCGGATCCTTTTATACTCCTGGGCCCTGGGGGCGGGTAACCCTTGTGGTCAGCCAAATAAAATCTTTTTTTTGCTGGCGCGCGTTGCGTCCTGCAGGTAGTGTATGGTCGTGTGTATTGTTAAATAATTATATGTACGGGTGTAATGCAAATTTCAAATATGTACGGAGGTGTTGTGGGATGTGGCACGGGTGTAAAATAAAGAACGAAAGTATACAAAAGGATAAGGAAGAACTGAAGACTAATAATACAAACGGATGGATCAATAGGTTAACGTTCCTTCAATAACTTATTTCTCTTTTCTCTTTTCTTAATCTTTCCACTTTTTTAGCATGCATTTTCAAGGCGATTTTGGCGTAACGTTCTTTTTCTTCTTTAATTTCTCTTCTTCTCTTTAAATCGGCGATTCTTTGGTTTTTAGCATCTTCCTTTTCTTGTTTCAAGTCATTAAGTCTGGCCCTGTACTGTTGTTTTTCTAATCTTTCTTGTTCACGTTTTTCAAAAGTAGTCATTCTTTTAACTCCTAGAGTTTTAACTCTGAAAGCATCTTTTTTAATTTTCCATTCTTTACCGTTTACACGAGCACCTTCGGACTTATCCTTTGGCTGGAGAGGATCAATATACTTTTTGGGAATGTCCTTATACTCCATATGGGAAGAAGAAGCACTCATTTTGGGCAGAAGATTAGAAGTAGAAGATTAAAAGAAGAAGAAGTTGAAAGTTTTTTCAGATGAGCCAAAGAAAAAAAAAAAAAAAATAAAATAAATTACAATAAAATAAAATGCTCATTTTGCAACATGTACGATAGAGCTATATATGTATATATATTTATTCATCAAGAACGGTGTCTTGTTTATCGATATAGAGTTCTGCTTTTCTGGTCCATTTTCTAGAACGGGTGTATTTGGAAAATCCATCTTGATAGCCTGGAGAATCCCAATTATTATCGAAATAAGTCCAGCCGTCACTTGATTTAGATTTGTTGAATTCCAAATCTAAGCACCAGTCTTCGTTACACCAATTCCACAGATAGGTATATAAGTCGTTTTCGAAGATGGGGAAAGGGAAATCGAGATCCAGGTTTGGGTCCGGAGCAACTAGACCCGATTGTTCAAAACAAAACGTTGGCTTATCGTGGGGTAACAAGAACTTCGACCAGCCAATACCGAACCACCTTCTTTCATTTTCCAAGATTTCAAAAAGGACGATTTGTTTCAATCTAGTTGGAGAAGCGATAATTTTCTTCAAGATTTTGAAATCGGTTAATAATTGAATTTTATTTGAATTTGAGTCGTTCAAATCTTCCTCGATATCACTTGTTGAAGGACTGTGGATTATGTTTTTGAATTGGTTTTGATTTTGCTTATCCAATTTAATATCCAATCCAGTTAAATAAAAAGTAATTATTCTGATATAGATTGATCTCCATAATAATCTTCTTATTGAAAAAGACCATGGTGAATGATAGGTTAGCATGAAGAGTCCCAAGAACCATAAATACTTCTGAGGAGGTATCAAGCTTTTACTTAATCCAACTTGAATGGGAGTTAAAATGGCGGCCATTAAAAAAATTTTCGTAAAATTTTTAAATTTTAATTCAAAATGTTGAACTGGTCTTAGCAACATTTCAAATCTAATCGTTATATTATGCAAAGTGTGCAACACTTCATCGATAGTTGGTTTCTCGTTAAATTTCGAATCATATATCACCGAACTAATTGACCAAACAATCCAGGAAAATGTAATTGAAAATAAAATTGGTAAGATAATACAATTGATAAATTGCCAATACATAACTAAAACCGAATAGATAACGATTATCAAGAAGTTCTGATACGGGTCTTCGTTGGTCCAAGTGATTATTTCTAATAAATTATCAATAAGTAGTAAATATGGGAAAATATTTGATAATGCTGATGCTAGAATCGGATTCTCCATCAACATTTGAGTATTGGAGGTCGACGTTAGAAGCTTGGCTTCTGATGGCTGGAAAGAAGCATAGAGCTTTTCTTCGTAGTCGCCCATGGTCATTGAGCAGTTGCAGTGGTTGAGTTGAAGAGTAGTTGAGTAGTTGAGTTGGGAGTTGATTCGGTTAAATCAATTACATGTGCTTATGCGGAGTAGGTGCTTTTTGCTGGTGCATGGGTCTTTTATTTGCATCCATAGATATCATTATAATATTCACAATATATCCATTTATTCTAACAGTACTAGCTTAATTCGAGGATATCCGTGCAAGGGGAAGTCAAGATGAATACATGCAAGCTAAACTACAAGCTGATTTCAGCTGAACCCATTGCATGGATAAATCAATACACCAATACACAAGATACAATACAAGATACGATACAAGATACAATACAAGATACAATACAAGATACGATACAAGATACAATACAATATACAATACAATATACAATATACATGGTATATTAATGACTATTCACAGTATTATACATTTTCTCTGTAGAGAGATCTCAATCTGGCCCTATGAGAAGCAATCATGGCCCTTTCATAGGCTTGGAGATTCGAATCAGATCTTATCACCGACCCAATGGACATAAACAACCCAAAGGTCCCGACAGAACCCATGATATACTGGCCCAACGTTCTCATCACCCCGTTAGGCCCAGCTCCGTTTTGTAAAATTGAAACTCCTCCAAATATCACCCCGATACAAACCCCAACGGTCGATCCCATTATGGCTCCCATCTTGAACTTCTCGAAGTTGGATGGCTGGTGCACAGCGTATTGTTGTTGAACTGGCGGCATACTTAACTAATTGTCTCGGACTATAATAACTTCTATATCCTTCCTCCTTCCAGTGTTTTATCAATGAAAAATCTTTTCGTTCTCCAATTGAAAGAAAAGAGAAAAAACCCGGATGTTTGGGTTTTTTGAATTGTTTTGGTAATGGCACTACCATCTTTGGTGATTTTCGATTCAAATTTGGAAAATCTTTTGAGCTTTTCAGGTTTAAAAGGCCGTCAAACCAAGTCATTTATATCTATTCAATACCGGGAAAGAACAGAATGGGAGCATCAGCATCTAAGCCAGAGACCAAGGTCTTCACCCCAGCCACTCCAATTGAATTCAGTTCATCCTTTTTATCGCAATTAGAGAGTTCTCCAGAGGTATGTTTGAGCAACCAATGAGAATCAAGCTAGTACTAACCGAGTCAATATAGAGTGATTATTCTCGTTCTCAGTATACGGAAAAGTATATTCAAGACCGTGTTGCTGTAGAATTGAAGAAATTGGAAGCAGAGACCATTAAGAAGTTTCAAGAAACAACTAATGGGGCATTATTAAAAGAAGAATCAAACCCGGAATTATCAGTTCCAAAAGCTAATGAAAAAATTGGAGAATTAACTAAGAAATTACAAGAAAACATCGAATTAGCTAAAGTCGAAATCAATCAACAAGTTAAAAGCTCCAGAGAAGGAGTTATCAAATGTTTGAAAGAAAATCTGGGTAAAAGTTTAAACTGTTGGGAAGAAGTTGAAAATTTTAAAAAATTAGTAGCTGATCTTTAGAATTTACGAATATAATGAATAATAATATGTAGCTAATATATTTACTTTTTGAAAAAAAAAAAACCTTTATTTTAAAAACCTTTACTTTTATAAATTAAAATTAAAGCACTATCACTTTCACCACCACCGGCTAAAGTTTCAATTTTTTCTCTATTAACCGAACTTACTTTATCATCATTAAATTTCCACCATCTTTCACCATCTAAATCTTTATCATCCTTAACAAATGATTGGTAATGTCCAGAATCGGCCGACGATCCAGCATGAGTAATTACAGCACTCAACTCATAAACTGAAGATGGGTTTTCAGTGGCGGTTTGTAAATCAATACCAGAAGGTAAGACTTTAGCAAAATCATCGTTGAATTTAGATTTTATAGACATTAATTTTAATTCTTCTTCTTCTTGTTGTTCTAATGGACTTAATTTATTATCATTTTTCTTACTTTTCTTGAAATCTCTAATTAAATCAATATTATCCTTCTCGATTTTATTTAATTCATCTCTGATTTTAATTTTTTCCAGTTTAATGGATTCGTCCAACATTTCGGCCAAATCTAATTCAAATGGGAATTGAACTCTTCTCAAAATCTTAGACTTCTTTTGAGTATCTCTTCTCCAATAAAATCTAACAAAATGAACAGTTAACATTTTTGGTAATCTAGTTATTCTTCTATTAACTTCATATTCAGTATTACTTTGTAATGTATCATTATACTTTTCCAAGGTTTCTTTTAACCCATTAAGAATTCCATCTCTCAAAAAATTGGTCTTGATATCGATATGACAATTAATCTTAAATGAGTCTTCATAATCAGTCTTAACTTCTTCTTCCGGTAATGCTAAACATTTTTGTTCGCTCTTAAAACTAATTCTAAAATAATCTTTTACCTTTAAGGTTTCTCCCAATGTACTCAATAATTGTGAAAATGCTTCTTCCGCATCTTGTTGCTTATAAAATCCTCGTTCTCTTTCTCCAAATTGTGGGAAAACATTTCTGAAAATTGTTAATAATAATGTTGGATTGACGCTTTCGTGTTTTTTAGACATTTGTCCAAATAAACTCTTCAATGATAATACAAGCGACTGACTGGCATTGGCATTGGGTCCTGAGCTTCCATTGAACTTCTCCAACTTTTCTTTAACATCATTGATTTGAAATAATGCTTGTAATGATGAATTAAGATAACATGTATTCCCCAAATTAATTAATCCTGATGGCTCACTACCAACCTTAAATAATTGATTCTGGTTAATATCCTCTAAAAAAACTTGTTTTTCAACAGGTTTACTAGGTAATCCTTTATCTGGGGTTCCCAAAACCATAATTGGTTGCTTGGTATTCAATGCCAATGAACTTATTTCATCTTCGTCGTTCACTTTCCCTCCCTTTACCAAAATCTTTTGTCTTTCGGGTGGGATATTGGTGGCTTCCTGGATTTTCTGCTTAAAAATTAATCCAGTATCGCTTGCTCCAACTTCAATTTCATATACTTTACCAGCGTTTTTAATTGTAACTAGTTCCATTTGTTAGTACTTTTTCTTCCAAAAAAAAAAAAATATCTGCTAACATACTCTTACTTGACATCTTCTAAGTATATTCCTGTAAATATGTATTCTAGTGTTAAATATTCGTGATTATTAGTGGCAAAACAAAAATGTATGGCCATTTGTCAAAAGAACGGCAAAAAAAAAAATTGAAGTTGATGTTGGTGTACGTGTGTTTTACTAATATATATATATATCTCTATGCATCTAATTCTAGCTCATTCAATAGGCTATCAATCATCTCGATATCTCTTTCGTATAATATTAGACTGTTTTTGTAGGCTCTGATATCGTCTGGTTCGACATAGTTGGGATCGTTTTCCCTGAAGTGAGCACTCATTGGTTCGAAATCTTCAAATTCATCATTCACAGTGTATTTCTTAGATATGTAGTATCTTATATCATCAACCAATTCAATGGTATCGGTATCTTGTCTTTCTTTGATTCTCTCAGCGGATTCTTCGATCAATCTTAAAAGATATCCATGTTCTTTTGGATCGTGGAATATCAGGGAGAGATTATATGCCATTAGTTTGGTTATATGTTGCTCCAATCTCTCGCATCTAGTTTGCCATGCTACCCTTATAAGGTCATAAGCATTGTATCCAACGTGATCCTTCAATGATTGATGCTCTGCAAAAGATAATTGAGCGAATTTGGAAGTGATGTTCACCGCACACATAGTTTTAAGTCTTTCTAAGAATAACTCATCGGCTGCAAATAAAAGCTCAATGGTTAAGTTTAATGGGATATGGGAGATATCATCGTAATAAAGGAAGGATAAAATTATTTCAGTGACTTCAAAATTAGCAGTACTGGTACAGATTTGAATCACGGGGATATTTTCAGGCTTCAACGATGGATAGTTGATAATAACTTTATTCAACGTTTGTTCAGGGTCTTTGAAGATTGGTACTTCTTCTTGCGACGAAAGGAAGATATCTGACTTGAACATTGTTTCAAAATATTCAGATCTTGCTAAAATAGACTTCTGCACTGGATAGTACACAATTGTATCGGATTCAGCATCAACTGTAGCAAGAATTATATCACTAAATGAGTTGGAGTGGAAAATTTTCTCTTTGGATTCATTTTGCAAATACAGTCCAACGTCTATATCTTCTAAGTCTATGTCTTCTTCAAATGCATCAGAACCAACATTTGTCGAGATTTTATTTTCAATGATGTTTTGTTCACAAAACTTATGCATGTCTTTTCTGGCATTTTCAACAAACTGGAAAGATGCATTATGTTTGATTTTGGATATTTCCCTTTTATCAGTTTCTTTGGCAGCAGTTTCAACACTCTCTTTCAAGTCGTTCAATCCTAATTTTTTGGAAAATTGAATCAATTGGTGTTGAATTTTCGGTTGATCAATAGGTAAATCGTCAGTTCTCAAGTAAATGTAATCAATGACGGCTTTGAAAACTTCAGGACTAGTACTAGGAGGCATCTCAATCACTACTTTTTGGCTCCAAGTACCTCCAACTTTTAATTTTGCATAGAAATACTCACTTCTTGCTGCTAGTATAAACCTATTCAATCGAAACACTCTCAAATCTCTCGCTAATGTTCCTTGGACATGGGGGAAAAGAAATACAATATCACTACCAGATAATTGAAATAACGGACTCAATAATGAAGAAATATGACTGGCAAATGGTTGAGACATATCTACTTTCTTCGAAATATCAAAACTTATCAAAACATCTCGAATAGTATCGTTCAATGCCCCATATATACATCTGGCTCCTTGGAAAGTATCTCGATCACAAACTGCACCTCTAGATAAAAGTAGCTCTACAATTTTAATATGACCACAAAGAGATGCTAGGATTAATGGTGAATAGTCCCATTCATCAACCCGATTGATGTCAACGTTGGGCACTGCAAGTAAGGAATCAACTGTATCATGATCTCCAGCCCTACATGCCATACAAAGTTCCTGGAAAACTCGTTCTTCTTCATTTTCCTGTTCATTACCTGCATTAGTTTCAGCCTCTGGATTGGATCTTACTCTATTCTCCGTTTGCCCTTGCGATGAAGAACTTGATAATTCTGGTTGTAATACTCGATGTGCGGAAGAAGGCATGTTACTATAATTCATGGGGAAATCAACCACATTTAAGCCATTGATCTCTTCAGATAAGCTCTCATCAACTCCTGTGCTATCTGAATGTATATCACTAGGCATTTTGCGTATTGCCTTCTTGTAGACTACTTCATCAAGTCAGTAGAAATTTTTCAGTATCTTATCAAAAAGCAAATCTCATAGCTTCCTTTTTGTTCGAAAACACGCACAAATCATAAATTGAAGGCTACAATCTTTGAACTACAAGTATTCGATAACTAATCTCTGTGTATTATGTTCTAGTATTGGTTGATGAAATATTTATAAATCGTCTTTTTGAATTTGTTAAGTTTCTTGTTGCCTTGTTTATTCACAAGGGGTTCTTCATTCTCATCAGGCTGGGGTTCGTTTGAGGATGACAAACCATTTTCATCATGGATTTTCGTGCTTTCTTGACCCAAGGTTGTGGTTTCCGATTGGTTGAGATTGTCTTCTTGTTTACGGGATGGACTGTGGGCTGTACTTGGTTCTTGAGGATGAATAAGGGCAGCAGCTCCTTTGTCTTCTCCGGTCGATACATTCTGCTGTTCAGTGATAAAGCCGTTTGGCGAATCTTCCGCTGTCTCGGAAACTGTCTGGTTAGTTTCAGGTTCTAGTGATTCAATTACATTGGCTGCAGCTGGTTCGTTGATTTCAGGTTCTAATGGCTCAGTCATGTTGGCTGCAACTGCGTCTTGTTCTTTAGCAATGATGATTTTTTCTTCATTAGGCTTCAATGGTTCAGTAACATTGGCTGAAATAGGTTCTGGCTCTTTAGTGGCCATGGTTTCGTCGTTTGTTGCGGGTTCTAATGGTGCAGTTACATTGGCTGATATTGGCTCTGGAGCCTCAGTGACCTCTTCTGGAGCTAAAGGCTCAGTGACATTGGCTGAAACAGGCTCGGGTTCCTTGGAATGAGATAAATTTCCAGATTCTGCAACCTCACGCACAGAAGCGGTTTGCTTTGGTTTCCCGTCGACAATCAAAGGTGCTCCGTTTTCACCAGCTACTATAGTAGGAAGGAAGCGTTCATTATCATTGTTATGTTCTGCACCATCTACTTTTGCTGCTTCTGCGGAGACTTGTGGGGTCATTGCCTCAGGGCTTGGTGATTTAGCGGCATTACTTCCTGAAAGGTCATGTTCGGTTATATCTTCATCGTTAGTACCCTCGGTGTCAATAAATTCATCGTCAGATAGTAAATCATTGTGCTTAGATAATGCACTTGGTCCTGGGGGAGTAACGTCATGTAAAACTGGAACTTTAATTGGAATAATAAAGTTTGAAGTTTGATCTTTGGACAAGGATTCTTGTTTTGCGTCTGTACCTGGTACCATTTCATCGACTGTATCTGTACCTGCTTCTGGGGTTTCTGTCAAGTCTGAAACCTCTGGTTTAAGTTCAGCATTTTCAACACTAGCTTCGGATTCTTGTACCTCTGGAACTTCTGGAACTGTCTCTGGAACTGTTTCTGGGACTTCTGTAGCTTCTGGAATTGTTTCTGAAACTTCTGATTCCATTTCTCTATTTTCAAGGTCTTCAGGTTTTGGAAGAGGACGCATGATAGAATCTGACTGAGCTCTAACTTCGTCCAGGGTCACAACTGGCTCAGAACCGATTGCAGAAGCAGCGGCCATTAAAGCAGCTGGTGAAGCTGGATTAGTAGGTGACGTTGGTGACACTTCATTTTCTTTAGTTTGCAAAGGGGTAATATCCTTATTGTTTTGCACACTATCTTCAACAAGAGCTTGATTATCATCGATTGTAGTTTCAGGTTTTGCATCATTTTCATGTTTCTTCTTTCTTGAAAATAAGTTGAGACCGGAGGAAATCCTTTTACCACTTTTGTTTTTCTTAGATTCTTTTTCAGTCTTTTTTGAATCATCTTGACGTTGTTTTTCCATTTGTTTCAGTAATTTTTTCTCTTCTTTAGCACGTTCTTTGCGGCTTGTTTGTTTCTGCTTTGGATTATCACGTAAAGAATGAACTACAAAATCCTTATGATGATTTTGATAGTGATAGTTACTATCAATTTTTGGAGATGAAGGTTCATCAACTTTTTTATCCTTCTTTGACTTATTCTCGAGAAGAGATGATAAGTTGGATGTAATTGAAGATGTACGTTTTGAAGATTGAGGGGAACCCAAGTAATTAATTTGAGGAGGTTGAATAAAAGTTTCATTATTATTTTGTTTCGGTGATGAAGGAATCTCTGATTTTCCGTATACTCTTTCCATAGCTACTTTCATTGCTTGATCATATAATTCCGAATTATCGGTTGACTTAGTGGTTGAATGATTACTTGAAGATGGAATTTTTGGTTTTTTATAAGTAGTTTGATAAATTGGTATTGTTTCAACTTCATTTGAGAATTTGATTGAGCCAGAATGGGTTGAATTATTACTTGATATTATATCATCATTACGATTAGCTGGGAATGAATTAGGTGAAGTTAATATTGGAGAATTTTTGGGACTTAGTTGTTTCCGAAGGGTCTTTTTAACTGGGGCAGATTTTTCAACTTCTGCATTAGACAGGGTTGGCGGCTCCGTCAAGTTTTTATAAGGATGTTTAATATTTGAATCCTGGAGATCGTCCAAAGAGTCAGCGGCATCTTTAAATTCTGAATCTTCTAAATTATCATTTAAAGGTTGAATTGATGAAGGAGGCAGTTTATTTTTCAATATTGATTTGAGGGGCTGTTTTGATGGAGAAGCTTCAAGACCTGTAGGTTTATTTGAAGATGAATTCAATGAACTAATTCTTTCTTGGTGGAAAGACTCTTTGAGAGGAGACCCCAAACCCTTCAGTTCCTGGGTATTTAGTTTCAAATCGTTAGAATTTGGATTATCTAATTGGTAATGATAATCAAAATCTTGTAAATCTTCATCGATTTTAGATAAGTTATAACCATTCAAGTTATTGTGATTTGAAAACGATAGTAAAGAGTTATTCCGAAGAGAATTAGAACGAGAATTATTTCTGGAGATGTTTTTAGTAGTGGTTTCAATGATATTTGAACCATCGGGTAAAGTTTTTATGGTTTCGGTGGTTATTGACAGAACTCTTCCCTGAGAATCCACCACTTTAGTAGTTTTAGTAGTGATAATCATATCTTCTTCTTCATTATATTCGTTATCTTCACTAATCAAGTTCTGGAAAGGTTTCAAATGACCAGAGTTATTAGAATTGAGCGAGTTCAACCTCTGGTCGCGATTAGGAGGTTTTAGTGAACGACTATTGACAGAATTACTTCTTTTTGGAGAAGAATTGATTGAAGGCTGACCCACAACATAAGAAGGTTTGGGGTTGTACGTGTAACTGCGTAATGAGTTTGAGCGTTGGCCATAAGCAGACGAGTTTAACGAATTAGCTCTTCTGACATTGTTCAGACGAACGTTTGAGGGAGATCTGGGATTGGTATAGTTATTTGATGGAGGCTGAGGCAGCGAATGGAGTCTTAAAGCAGCCAAAGCAGCTTCACCTGCGCCGTTGGTCAATGATTGCGTTCTGGCTGGATTCGACCTCGAAGTATCCGGCTGGCCAGCTTGATACCTATTGATTTCATCAGTATATTTACTAAAACCCTGACTGATCTCAGTTCTCTTCTAAATAATTTGTTAGTAAAACAACGAAAAATAAGCAAGAAAAACAGCAAACCTATCAACATACCCTACGGGGAGTGAAAAGACCCATTGTGAAGTAATTCGCTTTATAAAAAAATTGAAGAACAAGTAACTCCTTTTCAACAAATGCCAAAGTTAGCTTCGGTAAATAAGGATCAAAACAGCTTGATATGGGACAAAATCAAGCCTTCACCAGAATAACAGTCTAGCACACAACAATACTCTCGGTTTACCACGGTATATATAACCAATTGATACCAACAAAGACGGTTACTCAATCATACAAGAAGGAATATCAGCGTTTATCCTTTTATTTATATTCTTTTAAGCAGACAAATTTCAAGTTGTGTCACAGTTTTTTCTATTTTGGTTTTTATAGTTGTGGGTGCACGGGTGCGTTTTTTTGCCGGGGGGGACTAAATGGACCCTGAAATTTGGGAATATCAACACCATTGGCACCAGCCAGACACCTTGGGGCTGCTCGAAAGGGCTTAGAGTAAGGGATGAAACGAGGACTTCCCGGTGGAGCACCGAAAGCTGGGAAAATTGCAGGGGATGTCTTGATCCAAGCATCGATGGTTCAAGCACTTATCAAAATTACCAGAAGCACTAAAATCACCAAAACTACACGCTTAGTGGCTTTTGCAATCCTCCAACATGTAGTTCACGGTCTGGGTTCAGTGTCTGAGTAACCAGGCCATCAACTTTAGTGTGGAACGGCTGAAACTTGCTTGAGAAACGTTCGATGGCCATTGACATTTATTGTTCACGCAAGAGCTCCGGCAGTGGCATGCCTTGGAACCTTTTTACGGTGAATTTAGTTCCTGGCTGCTGGGAACTGTTGCTCTTGACCAGCGGTCTGAAATCCCGTCTGTAGTTAAGGCTAAAGGGGTATTTAATCGATTGTATATAAAAAACCGGGATGTACTGGTGTTTGTTTTGATGAATTTCTGAGAGAATCAAAAGCTTCACCGTCAACTCCACCAACTAGTCTTTATTTGACGGGAAAAGATGGATCAGACAACGTTCAATAGCCTTCAGTCGCGGATCCTTGGTCTTGAGGTCCAGCTCAATGCTAACCAGGGCTTGGAAAATGGTGGCAGCACATCTACATCCAAGGACCAATCGATAATGGACCAAATAGCTAGTATTCAATCTCGTTTGGATAAATTTTATAAAGAAAACACCGAGATGAACACTCTTAATAACATATTGACCGACTTGAAGCTATGGGGGAAACTAGACGACCTGCCTGCGTCTGTTGGGTCTGAGGAGGCGGCCTCGGAGCCGTTACTGGTGGAGACAAAGGAACAGATTATCTTGTTAAAGTATCCCCAGATTAAACAAGCTTATAATAATTTGATTGAAATGGCCAATATGGACATCGATAAGATTGTCAATTATATCGATAGTACCCAATTCAAGAATCATGATTTCAAAAGGGATCATGCTAAGATACTAGAAAGAAAGAAAACCATTGATGAAATAACAAAGAACTTCCACTTGTTGGTGGTTAAGAATATGATTGTTTATGAAAAGTATCTCAACTTGGTCATTGAAGAGAATCAGTTTTGGATCAACACTGATGAAAAAACAATCAATTTAGAAAAATCGGTTAAAAATCATGAATCAAATGATCATTATTATAATAAGTATTAATCAATGTGTTATGCCTGATCCAGTGTAGTAAGTTCAGCGCTTGGGCTCATGGGGTCCTCCTGGAGGGGATATTCTATTCTATAAGTCTACAGAAACTATATACAAAAAAATCGATCCCCCGTTAGTATGATGACTGAAGGGAATTTCAATAGAAGACCGTTAAGCAATTGGAGAGTTACCTGATGTCTGAAACTATTCAAAGATAAAGTTAATTCACCTTTGGGCAGGGTATTGGTTAAACAAACTCAACAACTGATTCGGAATTCAACAGAAGGCAACTAAACTCAAGATAACCACTAAGAAAGATAAATGATAATTAAATGAAAATAATTAGTATGAATAAACAAGAGTTGATTAAATAAAGTCATTAACATACCCATTCAGCCTTATCTTTTAATTTAATAGAAAGAAAAAGGTAATCAGAAATGAACAAGCTAGTATCTTCAGAAAAACCACCTGGGCTCTGGTTCTTGCAGCAAATCTTGATTCAAACTTGCTCCCTATCTCACGAACCGATGCAACTCAATTGAATAAACGAGGATAATACTTCGGAATCAACAGAGCTCATTGATATGAATGGTTAGTATGGTGATTAAACAAGATAAACTAAAGTTATTAACATACCCATTCAACTTAAAAAGACAAGTTGAATAGAAAAAAGAGTCGAGTGATCTAATAAACAAGTTAGTATCTCTTCAGAGAAAAAATGAAAATGTAATAACTCACCAGGGCTTGCACTAGTTGAAGTGAAATTTTTGCAGCATAAATCTCGATTCAAAATAATACCCAATTTCACGAACTGATTCAGAATTCAATTTCATAAAAAGGGAGGGAATACTCCAGCACAAGCGTAGATAGATGATATGAAAATGGTCAATATATGAATAAACAAAATATAAGAATAAAGTTATCAACATACCCATTCAACTTCAAAAAGTTGAATAGAAAAAAAAAAATTGAAAAAAAAAAAAAAAATGGATCAATATTATGTCTTATAAAGAAAGAAGATGATTAAGTCTTTTCCTTAATCAATAAGTGAAATAGAAAAAACTTTTTTGCAACCTCAAGTCTTGATCCTTTTCCCCACAAACTCAAATAAATGTCTATATACTAAAAAGTTCAATTGTTAATAAACAGGTATTCACGTACCAAAAGGACATTTCCAAAAGCCTAAATCATTCAGTTTTGTAAAACCATTTATTGGTCTGTATTCAGTTACATAAATCCTTTTAATAGGACCACCAAATTATAATCCATTTCAACTTGGCCCCATACTTCTGCCTGTCATTTGAACAACTCCTTCAGATTTTTCAACATCAATATCCCGCAGCCTCTGAACCCCGTTGATCACGAAGACCACATCTCACTATCCAATCCCGCCCCAGTCTCTATCATCACAAACCAACAAGCTGAATAAGTATTTTCAAGCAAAAGCTGGCACACTAGCAGGTATGGGTAACCCAAATCAAACAATCTTTCAAAGTATTAATGAAAATCAATTCTAAAAAATATATTCACCGTATTGAGTAAAGGTTAATGTAATGCTTTCAAATGCTTCTTTCTATCAAGAAATTTTGTTGTTTTCTAGTATAATATCAAATTAAGTCATAGCACCAGAACATAAGCCTCTAAAATTTAAGGAATGGACAATAGGACAGGACAACGGGACAGGACTATAAGAAGCTCATGTTCAATATTATTTTTTTTATAGCTTAATGACTTAATTCGATAGCATACTTCGGAGAGAGAAATTTTGAAACCCCCCTTTCAAACAGAATTAACAACAACCAGTCAGACTAATATTCTTAATGTTTTACCAAGAGTAAGTCAAGATCAATGGAAAATGCTGGACATATAGGACAGGACATATAGGACAGGACAGGACAGGACAGGACAGGACAGGACAGGACAGGACAGGACAATACTTACTCAAGATAAAACACCAAGGCCAATCATCTAACTAGAAGTCATCAAAATATAATATTACCATAGAGGCAATTGAAAGCATTGGATTTTTGGTGAATGGTGTCTAGAATTTTCACTTCATTAATAAATCTCAAGATTATTGATTTGATAATACCCAAATAATTGGACCTAAATTAGCCCAAACTGCTAGTCACCATCAAAAGATGAAAGGAATAGTACCTTTCACCTTTTTGAAGACTTTTCTTGAAAATAGTTATTCAACCAGTCAGAATGGACAAAGAAACTTACGGGAGGGATTAGATATCCAGCATTTGATCAGCTATTATTTCTTTAACAATTATGAGATGTGGTAATGATCAAGGTGAACAGATCAATGCCGCTAAGATATTGAGAGGAAGAAAAATCCCGGTAGTTATTCTTCAGAGAGACTTTTGAGTATTGGGGTCACCAAAAATTGAAATGAATTCAATTCATGGACCTATTAACACTCATTATATAAATGAAACGTACCTTCAACAGTTTTAAAAAGCTGATTGGATTGATTTGATAGCTATATTGAATAACATGGATTCATTATTCTTTTGGGTTTGAGTTTTAAGACACAGACATTTTTTTTCTTTTTGTTTGAAATTTTTTTGCAGCCACAATCACCATACTAATTTAATATGGCACATACTCAACACGAGGTCTGGGTGGAAAGCTTTATTACGATGCTGAATACAAACTCGAGACATTTCTTAAATTAGTGATGAGAGAAAGCACAAGCCCAATATGTGACTTGAACTTTAACCATTGTTGCTTCAGCTTACAATATTCCGCAACTATATATTCGAGGGTTTAAGCTAGCCTTTTTACTCTTGTTGAATATATTGTTTTTGTAGTGTTTTATTCTATTTTTTTTTTTTTTTTGCAACCTGAAAACTGTTTTTTGCAACTTTCTCATACATGGGGAAAAATTGAAAATATTGCAACTTCCCATTAATTTATATGTAATACAAGGGCTATGAGCTTACTATAAAAGTAGAATATACCTTACTGAAGTGATAACTCGAGATCTAAACAGAAGTCTTAGGGTCTTCAAACCACCATCTTTGAGATCTGGCTTTGATAATATATATCTTTATTGTATCATTGAAAATCATAAGGCATTTTTCTTACTGCTTTGGCTAAGTGCCAGTCTAGAAACCACAAAATGGTGTCAAAATTAAAAATACTTCTCGTTACCATAGCAAAACACGAAGAGACCCAAACTCAATTGGTTTTATGGCAGAATACATCTCTTCATCGATTGGGCGTGTGGTCTAGTGGTATGATTCTCGCTTTGGGTTATAGCTGTTTAAAGAGCTGAATGGATGCAACTCGATTCGGTGAAGTTTACCAAGCATGCGAGAGGCCCTGGGTTCAATTCCCAGCTCGCCCCCTTTCTTTTTGCTTTTGACACCTCTTCGAGAGTTATTTTGAAATAACTAGGATTGACCTAGATCAGTAGTATTGCAACTGCTCAAGAAGTAGCTCATTCGAGCAAAAAAATCGTGATACGCAATAATTGGTACTATACCTATTTAAGAAACTCAAGCTGACTCTTTTCCGTTCAATAAGCTTTTTCAAGTTTAAAAAACATGAGCCATAGCGATTTATCACTTGGTTGCAATTTTGCCTTGTGAAGGATTAAATATGACTTTGGCAATGGTGGAACGACAATCCAGCAAATCTACCTTAATTGGGGCCACTGCAAACTTAAATGTAATCAGATATATCAGGGTCAGCTTCTTAAATTTATGGTTTGAATAATAATGAAAGAATGCAAACTCAAATTAGGAAATTTGGAGCCAAGTTGAAGCTGCGAAACTGATATTTCCAGTTAAAAGTGAATAGACTCGCAAAAGTGGGTAGTTAATCAAAGGAGTCTTGTCAGTGTAGCTTCAATTTGTTTTCGATCCCATCTGAATATTTATTTTTAAATTCTTCAAATTTTTAAAGAACTAGAGACTTGGTTTGAATTATGAATTCGAATGTTAAACATTTATACCAGTTTTTCTTTGATATTTTTCAAAAATATACAAAACTTTAAAAAAGACAATACTCCCGTAGAGTCACCCTACGACATCAACGGGACGAATAGCATCTAAAAATACAAGAGAGATCAAGGAAGATTCATCAATCCGTTCAACAATGATGTTCAATGTATTAGTAATGGTTCAGTGATTTTTTTTTGCAACAATTTTTTTTTGTGAGTTTGTCTTTGATAGAGACCACTAGGGAGTTGGACAGGCTACAAGCAAGAAGAGAAATCAATGGCATATAATAAGTCTAAAATAAAATAATGTAAATAAAAATAAAAGAAAGTGAAATAACTAAAGTATAATAAATAAAGTAAAATAAATAAAGTAAAATAAATAAAGTAAAATAAATAAAGTAAAATAAGTAAATAGTAAATAAATAAATAAAGTAAAGTAAAATGAAGTCAGAAATTGTGATAACTTCTAACAATCATTGAGAGTCAGTAAGAAGAAATATAATGAAATGAAAGTATTTTTTTTTTGTTTTTATAAGGTTTTTTGTTTTTTTTTTTGTTTTTTTATGTATTTTTAATTTTTTAATTTTTTTTTTTAATTTTTTTTAAATATACAAAGTTATGCTATTCAAGTTAGACTTAAAAATCGTGCTAGTATTGAAATTGAGTATGTATTTCTAGAGCTAAGCCAATTGAGTTCCTTTGTCCTTTGTCCTTTGTCCTTTGTCCTTTGTCCTTATTGTCCTGTCCCTTAGCCATCTTAGTCACTAGAAACACTCTCAATTCAATATTTTGCAGTCATTTCAGTTTCTATTAAACTTTATCAGCAGAATAGCGTAACTCATACCAGTCATTGAAATTTTTATAGAAAACGGCTTCGCTTTCCTTGAGCTGTCTTATGTCTGACATACTTGTTTTGACGTATGCCCACATATTGGCAGTATATGCATCAAAATTAAAAGGGAACCTGCGATCTGATTTATATTTAGTATATAAATCAACAAATTCTCTTTCCTGAGTTAATTCTGAGCATATTTTGAAAACAGGTTCGTGAACAGCAACATATTCATTACCAGTACACCTAAGCAACTCTTCATGTTCCTTACCTTCTGCAAGACTTAGAAAGAAATTTTTTAAAGAAAATAACCGTTCTAAGATATCAAAGATGTAGAAATCAAATTTTGATTCATATTCAGCTAATGCATAAATTTCAGTATGTCTTATGTCTGATTTTTTAATTTCTGCATCAATTTCAACTACCCTTTCTGGGAAGCTGTCAATAAAGTCATACAAGACATTGGTTTTATGGTGAACTACTTCAACACAGTATTTAATCCAATGGTGTTTTGCTTCAGACGTAACAGTACAGTTGCCGTATTTATCTGGCCAAGTTGGTTGGTCATCCGGAGGTATAATCACATCTTTTGTTGCTTCTTTTCTAAATTGATCCCTTTTCTTTTGCAAACGGTTGAGATTCTTATGACAATGTATTGCTGGTATATATGAATCATCTGAGTCCGTAGACCATCCTGAGTCTGGACGGTCTTCGAATTTATTAACAGTTCTAGCGTACACAAGAACATTATCGATGTTAATAATATTATCAGGTTCAGCAGCTTCAGGTCCAGCAAGTTCAGGTCCAGCAAGTTCAGGTTCAGCAAGTTCAGGTTCAGCAAGTTCAGGTCCAGCAAGTTCAGGTTCAGCAAGTTCAGGTTCAGCAAGTTCAGGTTCAGCAACATGAAATCCAACAAGTTCAGGTTCAGCAGCATGAAATCCAACAAGTTCAGGTTCAGCAAAAGATTCAGCATTAAAGTCTGCAGCATTATCAGATTCAACAACTTCAAATTCAGCAACGCTAGGTACAGCAGCATCAGATTCGGAAGCACTTCCAACTAATGTCGATTTTGAAGAATCCAATGATCCTCGAGAACTGTTTGTCTTTATCCAATGAGAAAAACGTCTCAACCTTTTCAAAGTCTTGTGTTCTCTAACCGTTTCTGAATTATCTTTCTTTATCAATCTTTTCCATTTTTTGGAAAAAGATTGCTTGAATCTCTTTGATAAATGTTTCTTCAGTTTAGGTTCAACTTCAGGAACTAATTCTTCACTCTCAAGTAAAACAGTTTGATTTGGGGTACTGGCATCTCCGAGAGGTATGTTTATCGAACTTAATGAAGAAAGAGAAGTAAGGGTGACCTGCTCATCAGAAAGATTAGGGTTCTCCTGAGAACCACATTCTTCATCAAAAGATTCATAGATTGCCCTCTTCTTAGTAGCAGGAGCAGTATAAGCATGTCCCTCACTATTGGATCCATATTCTGTTGGAGGTTGGAAAGCAAGAGATGGATCATGTTCAGGAGCAAATGGATCAAAATCATATTCACGTTGAAGAGCAGCAGTTGGATCATAGTTGCCATATTGATCATAATAAGCAGCATATGGGTCAGAATCATCATCAAGTAATGGTTTAGATGGATCATAATCAGGATGTGGTTGAAGTGGCATGTAGTCAGAACCTCTGTCAGTAGTAGCTGGACCGGTATAACCAGGTTCATCACTGTAAATGCTTGATGAATCATAATCAATAGGTGGTTGAAAAGCAGCATTATCGGAAGAAGATACAGCTGATTGAAAATCTTGAATTTTGTTTTCATCATCGTAGATATTGGATGAAGTAACTAAGTCAGCAGAGGTAGCTTCTTGATTAGAGGCTTGGTACTTTTTATTATCATTATATATTAAATCTTGATTATCAAATTTCCGTAAGTTGTAATTTGATTTAGATTTAGAAATAGAAACCGGTCTATTGAATTGAGTAATGAATTCTTTAACTTCAGTGGGACTGGCACCTTGTTTCAAGACCAAACGTTCTTCCGGTAATTCAAAATTATAGTTATCAGTATAGTTACTTGACTTGGCAGACTCATCAGAACTAACACTAAATAAAACTTTTTTAGTTTTTTGGGAACCCATAACCTTCGATCTTAATTTTGGAGAAAAGATAACTGAATCATCTTTCCCAATTTTTGTCTCATTTTTAATTATTGGCTTGATAGAATTATCTGAGATTGGTTCTTGAATTTGTTGTAAAGGTTTGTTACCAAAGTTTTCTCCTTTAGAAGAGATGGTTGAATCAAATTCAGTAGTGGAAACACTTCTAATTCTAACTTTTTTAACAGAATTAGCATAAACTTCATCGTCAACGGCGTTATTTTCAAATTCTTTGAAAGAAATTTGGTTTTGGTTTTGATTTTGACATTCCAAAGTTGGAAAAGGCTCTAAAGATTTAGAATCACATTCATCATTTTTAAGTTCAATTTGAGTTGGAGCAGAGAAATTTTTACCAGACTTCGAAGGAGGTTTCAACTCCGGGATGTTTTCCCAATCAATTTGACAATTAGATACTGATGAGAAATTATTAGAAACATTTTCTGAATAATATTTCTCAGGAGGAGCATTAGAAGAAGATTGACCTTGTGAATCCGGTAACATTTGATCATATAGTGGTTTCAATTCCTCGATGTTATCCCAATCAATTAAATTTTTTGCAACTGGTGATGAGTTATTATCAGCAATAGTGTCTAAAGTATATTCTTCAGGTTGTTCAAGAGAAGAAAATTCACTAATTGAATCCGGCAACACTTGTTGAAATACTCGTTTCAAATCACCATATCCAGTTTCAGAAAATGGAAGGAAATTTTCTGACTTGGTTGAAGAAGATCTTAAAGTAACCGGTGGAGAAGGTTTCATGGGCATAAAAAGATTATACTCCTCATCCTCCAAAGAAGTAGGAGTATAAGGTTGATAGGAATCTCTTTCAATAGAGGCATCTTGTTGAGCTTGCATAACCACAGAAGCGTTAACCAAATCCGCGACACGAATAGGTGTTGGCAAAGGTTTTGAACTTAATGAAGATGGTAATAAAACTTTAGCAGATTCAACAACATTAGACAACAATTCTTCGGCATTCAATTTAAAAGTTTCAGCATGTTCTTTTAATCCTTGACCACAATAGTTGTCAGAAGATTTCATGAAAGACTCTTTGAATTTAGTCTTTACTAATGAACCAAATTGGCCAAAACTTCCACGAGAATAGTTAGGATTTGGAATGTTGAATTCCTTGAGGAAGCTGGAGTCCTTTTTCTTGAGAGATTTGAGCATAGCCATATCCAGGTAAGAGATAGTTTTTAAGGAAGTTAAGGGTATTAAGAAAGTTTGAAAGTTTTTAAAAAATTTGAAAGTTTTTAGTTGATTCGTAGAATCAGATGAAGATCGTTTAATTGATGGTTTTCAATTCGGAACTTCGAATTAGTAATTCAGTGATTATATAGAATAATTTGATACTAATGGTGGGGTTTGGTGAAGAATAAGATTGATACAAGTGGTTCATTTTGTTTGTAAAATTTAATCTGTGGAAGTTTGGTTGCAAAAAAGAAAAAAATCTTTTTGCGGCAATCGGTTCATGGAACCTCTACTTTACAAAAACAAATATAGCTGACCTGCGAAGTTTCGGTTCTGCTTTTAATTAACTTGAATGTCGTCTTTAATTTGTAAGGTTAATAAGAGAATGCCAAATATCATTGCAGTAAAAAAAAAAATAAAAACATAAATGGTCCCTAGCAGGATCGAACTGCTGATCTTGGCGTTATTAGCACCACGCCTTAACCAACTGGGCCAAGGGACCTTTCAAGTTGTTTGAACAAAGGTATGTGGTATCCGAGAGCACATTAATAACAACCTGTACGTGTTTTCAATGAACAGTGAAAATCCTTGAATTAACGTTTTTCACAACTATGTTTTATTTTGAGAGCATATTAAGCAATTGTTTATATAGTTAAATGTGTAATTAAATTTATTTATTGAGAAAAAGTCCCCCAAATATGTAATTTTCCCTGAAAGGAGTTTTCAGATTTGTATATAACGTAACCTCCCCTGTGATACTCTCAGTTTGAAAGGTGTGACAGGTTTGAAGAAATAGTTACGGCGCTTCTCCAAGCCCTATAATGGACCAGTTCGGTGTATATTAGCACTACGTATGGTTATTTAAAAAAATAAGTTATTTCCTCCCTTTGAATAACGTGAAAAGATTAATCTGACAGTATCGAATTGATCCACTGTGCTACCAAGTATTAGTATGTATTTAACTAATACCATTTATGCGTGTCTTATGGTCAACCGTACTAGAACCATGTATCTAAATACTATTGGATACTGGTGGTTGACTATGGGTCTGATCTACCCACATAACCCAATAATTCTACCTCCAACTGAATAAAGTTGGGAAGAATACAACGCACTCATGACACAACCATTACCAGATGCGGCTTTTGCAAATCTTCCTACGATTAAACCGGATTTTTTTCAAAAGACCAGCTATAAACACCAACTCACCAAGTATAAAGACAACGACGCGGAACTTGGGTCTAAACAGCTCACAGCTCTTGCCTCTTGCTCGGCAGACAAATGGAAAAAGTTTTGGAAACATATCAAGACCTACTATTTCTCTCTCGACGTCAACACTGATCACATCCATATCTTCAACCTAGGTCTTAAACTCTGGACATTTGTGAACAAGCCCCAATGTCTATTTTGTGGTCGCCAGGTCAAACCCAGATTTTCCCGGGACCTAGATCCAGACGGTTTCTCACCCATGTCTATTTAGAGTGCCGTGCAACTTATCTCATTTGGGCTTACTGCCAGTATCCTCCGACACAAAATGTCCCTGACAGAACTTGGTCTCTTTTTATAGCCAATGCTTCTTTGGACACCAAACAAATCCGAACTATTAATAGATACCACCTGATCCTTTTAAAGGTTCAGGACTTTCGACTATCGCAGAGGCAGGAGTCAGAAAGACTTCCTGCGCTACGCAGAAAGGCTGCGAAAAAATTGGTATCTTATTATATTTCGGCACTCAATCTATAAACTAAACTAAATAGTTCCTTTGGAACTCAATCTCATCAACACCATCCATCTACTTTCACTATCATTTAATTTCAATATGGGTTTTCTTGACTAAATATAGTCTTTCCCAATCTAGGTATATATTAGTAAATAGTTATTAAATATATATTCTTATATGAAAAAAAAAAAAAAAGAACGTTAAAGTTGTTGGTAGGCTGAGTGGATGCTTTTTGGGAAGCCGAGGTTTGGGAGGCAATTGTAACGGCTTTGCGGCCGTTGGTTACCCGGATGAAATCATCTAAGGTGGATTGGTTTGGGACTTGGTAGGTTACTTGAGGTTGTTTTCTTTTGAGTTCATTGGATAATGGCTGGTAGGAAGGGTTCTTTTTGTGCTTCTTCTTTTGTTCCTTTGCAGCCTTGACTTCTGCACGAGGTTTTCCAGAAAGAGGACAATTAGGACCCTGATGTTGGCCAGAATTGCAAATTTTACATTTTTGATTAGGGCAATTGTATCTGGTGTGTTGGGTAGTAGCGCAAACCCTACAGTGTTGGAAAGAACTGATGATTGAAGTGGTTGAGTAATGATGCTCGTCAATTTTGACCCGGTTTTTAGGAATTTGATTTTTAGTACTGTAGAAAAATACCATGTATTGGGTTGTAAATCCTCCGGCCGCAACAATGTCTTTGTCTTGCTTCTGATAGACAAATTCAAAAAGAGGAATGTTGTCTTTTTCAAAGTGGTCTTCAAAATGTTTGCAAAACTGAAAGACAATAATATTGAATGAAGCCTACAATGACATTCTCTAACATTCATGTTGTTAATAGTAACGACAGGAGTCGAAGGTATGGGGCAATGATAATTGTATTAAATAAATAAGATTGATATTCGTCGATGAAATCTATTTCCTCTATTTTGTTTCTTTAAGTCACTTGGTTACTTTTATCGTATAGGAAAAAGTAATTCTTCTCTCTCTCAAACTTATAATATATATTCTATATTTTATATTGCTTGATAATCTACATTAGTTTATTCTTGTTATAAAACCAGTATATTGGATCTTCAGGCTGTTACGTTACATTCAATATTGCAGCTCATTATAGATTTGTGTTGCACTCGGACATACGAACTCAAACCAACGCAAACCTCAACAACATGTAATCAGAAACTTACCATATAAAAGACAGTTATTTTATAAAGTTTCTTTTAAAATCACTTTACTTAATTGCTCATATTTTCCCGGTAATATTGCCTCGCCTTATCATAACTTTCAAATATAACTAAGTTTTCAACTGAGTTTACCCCTATAACATTAGTTAGTTCACTGTAGAGAAGAGGTAAAGTATAAGAGTCAAGTAATCTTGAATCGATATCAAAACAATCATCAACATATAGAAGATTATTATTTGATGGACAACCGTGATTAATAATATAAGCAAAATGACAGATATTTTCATTACCCTGATTGCTCCAAGTATGGTAAGCTTGATATTTAGTGAACATATGATCAATTAATTTATACATAATGTTAATGAAAAACAATATATTTGAGATCAGAGAATATTATAACACTAGCTTGTTGAACTATAAAATGAGAAAGGGAGTAGGAAGGATCCCATGGATATTTATATTCTTTTCTATCCTGAGTTTCATGACCTTTTGGACGCCTTATCAGTTATGTTATCGACTGCTGAGGCAGTCGGCTTATTAGTTGATATCTGTAGACACATACGGAGAAATAGGAGTTATATAATTAACACCATATAACTAGATTATGATTGGTTACAGGCTTGTTTGAACTTAAGTCACAGTTATCTGTCAAAATCAGAGATTGAACAAAACTAGAAAAGAGTAGGAAAAGTAAACTGACCATAATGTAAAGAAATATAACACTAGCTTGAAGAGAAAAAGGATAGGGAGGATTCTATGGCTATTTATATCTTTTCTGTCGTAAAGTTTATGACGTTTTGACAGCTTGACAGGTATGTTATCGACTGCCTCAGCACTCGCCTCATTATATCTGTAGACATATACTTAGCACCGTTCATTGAAACGAGGAACGAGAGCGCATTACTTACAGACTCTTAAATGAGCGTTCTTTATAACTAATTTACATATAGAATGAATATTCAGAAATTATTCAATCATTTAATCGGGTTATTTGATTGATTTCCCCCATATATTTCTCTGAAAGGAGTTTCCGGATCCGGATATAATGTAGCCTCCCTTACGATACAGCTTCAGTTTAAAAGGTAAGAGGGTTGAAGAGCTACTGCGTTTCTCTAAGCCTTGTAGCGGACCAGCTCGGTGTATAATAGCACTATGTATGGTTTCTTAAAAATAGACTCTTAGATACTGTATTATTTGATTAGACATGATCACTACAGCTAAAAATCGAGCTACTACACAAGAGAGCATCTGAAATCTCCTGGTCTGTTATCCTACAGTTATCTAAGCAAAAATGCAGTTATTTAACCAAAAATTTTGTTATCTAAGCAAAATGCAGTTACTTAACCAAAAATGTTTATTGAAGAACTAAATAAAGTAGTCAGAGAATGACCGGATGAGAAGTAATAGAACTAAAAATCAGTAACTCTACCGTTGAAAGACCAATCGTTACCATGTTTTAATGGGTCCTGTTTAGGACCACCTCTTTCTCCAGTAGCTGGGTTTACATCGCCTTCGAACTCAGGAACCGTTTTAAAATACTGATTGAAACGTCCAATATCGGTTTTCATCTGCTGTGCTTCCACGTCCCCGGCCAAGTTACTACTAACCAGACCGGACTCTGCGTTTTGTTTATTAAACTCTTCGATGGCAGCTTGGGAATTGGCGATTCTCTGTAATTTTTCAAACTCTTCTTGTTGTTCTTTTGGTAACTTTGGTGGAGATGGAGTGAAATCAGTGCCAAACTTGTTACCGGAGAAGCGAGCTGCAGAGGATGAAATCCCTCTTGCCGCAATAGTTGGTTTAATAGCTGGCCTTATTCTAAACATCCTTTATTAGCAGGTAATTCCAAGCAGGTATTTGCCAGTTCTAAGAAGATCAGCTAAAGAATTGCTTCAGCTTTATACCTTTTGATACCGCATCTCCTTCTTTTTCCGTAAACCGGGAATCTTTGACTGCTGATCACGTGCAGCACTGTGTACAGGCGTCCGTATAATTAAACACTGTTACTGTTGCAGTCATTTTGCAGTCATTTTGCCGTCATTTTGACTGGCAGAGACAAGACATCAAAAGGAGTGGAGAGAGGAAAGATCAGCGAAGGTTGGAATGGGCGTACGGGATTATGGCGGAAGATGTGCTCGCAGCTCATCAAATCAGATCGAGTTTACCAACCAATCTTGGTGGGTTCAGCACTGGTTTCACTTTGCCGGTGGTGATGACAAAGACCATGGCCAGGATCGAGTTTCTTCTTGAATAGATATGGAAGTTTTTAGATGGGGGATTGGGATCACGGAATGCATTACCCTATTTGGAATTCCGTCGTATCAAGGTATAAAGATACAAGAATATTTCCAAAAGCTAGCCTTCTGCAGAATGAATTGCAGAGTATCCAATGACATTTAGAAACTTGAAGATCAAACCCGGAAGGTTGCTTGAGACCATCCACGAAACAGCCAGCAGTTTTGGAGCCAAAGGAATATGGGGGCCAGAAAAAACTCAAACGGGGGTTTGTAGATTAACATTATCTGATCTAGATAAGCAAGTTAGGGATTGGTTTATTAATGAGACGAAACAACTTGGTTGTTCTATCAAAATTGATGAGGCTGGTAGTATATTTGCAACGTATCCCGGGAAGGATAACTCATTACCTCCTACCGCCATTGGATCTCATTTAGATACTCAACCCACTGGAGGAAGGTACGACGGGGTTTATGGGGTTCTTTCCGGGCTTGAAGTATTAAGAACATTGAAGGAAAACCAGTTTGTGCCCAATTACCCAATCACAGTGATAAACTGGACAAACGAAGAAGGTGCAAGATTCCCAATGTCGATCATGGCGTCTTCTCTTTGGTCCGAACAGGTTGACAAAAAAACAATTTATAACTTGAAATCAGTAACTGATTCAGAGCCAGTAACCGTCGAGCACGAATTGAAAAGAATCGGCTACCTAGGAGATACTAAAGCTTCGTACAAGCACAACCCCATTGCTGCTCATTTTGAAATTCATATTGAACAAGGTCCGATATTAGAAAATGAACATAAAGAAATTGGTATAGTCACCGGAGTACAAGCTTACGCTTGGTATAAAGTCAAAGTTTCTGGTAAGGCCTCCCATACCGGTACCACTCCATTCAGTGCCAGATCAGACGCATTATTGGCTGCTTCCAAAATGATTGCAAAAGGGAACGAAATTGCAACCAAACTCGGAGGCCTCTTTAGTGTTGGGATACTTGAGTTGTCACCTGCAGTGGTGAACGTTATCCCCAGCGACGTTTCCTTCACCATGGATGCCAGACATGTCCAAGATGAGACTTTGGCCCAGTTGGTTGAAGAAGCCAAACTGGAATTCACCAAGATTTCTAAGGAATCCGGTAAATCAATCTCCGTGGAGTTTGACCATATCTACACTTCCAACGCAGTAAAGTTCCATCCCGACTGCATCAAGTGCGTCAGTGACTCCGCAACCCAGCTCTTTGGTGAATCTAAAGTCAGGCAAATCACCAGTGGTGCCGGCCATGATTCGTGTGCTACAAGTGCAAGAGTGCCAACCTCGATGATCTTCATTCCTTCGAGAGACGGAGTCAGCCACAACCCGGAAGAGTACTCAACTCCCGAGCAAGTTGAAAACGGGTTCCACGTCTTGCTCCACTCGGTACTCCAATACGATCAACTAAGAAAGGATAGAGAATAAGTCTTTTCAAGTATATAAATCGGTATATCAGTAGTTTATTTATTTGCGCACGACCATAGTTTTTTTTTTTTTTTTGTATTGAAAAATTAAAGACGAAGAGATGAAGAGATGAAGTTGTTTCTTTAAACATCAGTATGAACGAAGCAGATTTCCCCAAGACGCCACCGCATCCGAATGCTGTACAGAAGAACCCAGAGCTTCTTAAGAGTGTGGACGAGAGGGTTTCTTTTGATCAATCGGCGTCTCAGTGGATTTTTGAAGAGAACGACACGGAGTATATATACAATTTTATTCTACAACGCTGGATGCCCAAAGTGATACGAGACGAAGAAGAAGTGGGAGATAAGAAGCGCCAGAAGGACGCCGACACCGAAGAAGATGAAAATAAGAGAAATATCAAACGATTGAAGAAGGAACAATTACAAGCGGTAAAAGATGAAATCAATCGACTTAAGAGTAACATCAAGAAGACCACCGATGATAAAGACGAGGACAGATCAAGTCACAACACCGGGGCATACGTGTCTAACTTACCTGACAACATTAGCAAACAAGATTTGATTGATAGTTTCAGTAAGTATGGGATGATATCAGAAGATTATAAAACGGGAGAACCTCGAGTTAAACTCTACTACGACAAAGAAAATCATTTCAAGAATGAAGCTTTGGTCATCTACCACAGTCCCGATAGTGTATCTTTGGCTATTGAGATGCTCAACGATTCATATATTCTTCCTCCTACAGATAAGTCCCAAAAGAAGATTCGGGTTGAAAGAGCCGACTTTTCAAATTCATCTTCAAAAGACGACAAAAAAGAACGCAGGGTCTTAACCCAGGAGGAGAAAGATCTACTCAACCAAAGAAAAGAAGCCATGAGAAAGAAATTAACTGAATGGGATGACGAAACATCCGACAATAAAGTTTCTCAGATCAAACAGAAGGTATGGAGCAAAATGGTGGTTGCAACAAACATGTTCCGAAAGGAAGAGTTTTCCAAAGACTCTTATTTGGAAATAGATCTTAAAGATGATATCACCGATGAATGCAATAAACTTGAAATTGGTAATGATATCACCAGTATCAAGATCTACGATCAAAGTGCGGTCATAGTGATTAAGTTCAACAAAGCCGAACTGGCCAGCAAATGTATAGAGGCCTTTGACGGCAGATACTACGATGGCTTGAAATTAAGTGTTGCCAGATACAATGGTGAAAAATTCTCTCATTCAGTTAATCCCAGTGACGAAGCTAATAGACTAGACCAATTCGGTGACTGGTTGGAAAATGGAGACAACAAGATCGCAACCTAACCAAACACCCAACCAAATACCTTAATGCAATTCACGATTCACGACACTTTCATCTCGTAGAACCTGATTGTAGTTGACGTTGGTGATCTATGCTTATCTCTTATCGATCTTCCCCACGGTATGGCCCAGTAGTGCACCCACCGACACGTTTGATTAGAGGCAATCACAAATCAAACATCAACAGACCCTGTTACTCCTTCTTTATAAACTTACGTGAAGTATTCGATAGTTTCAGAAAGAAAAGCATAACTAGAAGACCACGAATCAACCATTGAGATTAATGTTTGTGTACAACTGCTGATAAAAATAACTTGAGATGCTATTTAGTCATATTACTCCGAGTTCAAATATTTTGAAATCAGCGAGATATACACCAGTCAACCTCGTAATACGGTTAGGAGGTTATCGGATTGGCGGGTTGAAGCTTGCTCAGCAATTCTCGACCTCGTCAAGATTGGTCCAGGTGAATACTAGTACGGTTATCGAATTACCCATACCCAACGACTTTTATCATTTACTTGATTGTTCTTCCAAAAGACGGAACTTATGCAACCTTGGAACGCATTCTTTGAAGTTTTATATCTATCAAAAACTTAGTACTTTGCTTCCAACGAAAAGTGGTAGCATCTTAAAGGTAATCGTGGAGGATGCATTGAACTATGTCAAAAAGGAATTTGCTCATGATTTACAAACTAGCGATAGCATTGATGAGTATACTGAGTTGATTTACTTTGGTTCAAACATTTCACTGAACTTGCATCTGTTTGGACAACAAAAATTGAAGTTTAAAGCAAGTCCTGAGCTAACATTAGAATTTGAAATAAATAAAATCTCTCTGAATCCCCGAGGTGGTCATCTCCATAATTTCAAATGGCTCTTAACTGCAATAGGATTCCTGATAGTTCGGGATGATGAGAAGCTTCGAATAGATGCGTTGATTGATAAAATAGTCGACTATTACTTGAAGAGAAATAAGGAAGCTATTGATAAAATCCCCGATACCCTCGAAATTCAACATATAATGCACCTAATGAATGATTATTACGATACTGCACCAGTAAATAAAGAGCTTTTATATGGCAACCTGGCTAAACTTCACCTTGAAACTATAAATAAAACAATCGATCTCCCTCCTCTTCCCCAGATCAAGGATAAGAACTTGCTTACCAAAGCATTACTCCACAAGGATATGTCTCTTGCATTACTTCACCGGAACCATCCTATGAGCAAATCGTTGACTGAAACCAAAAAAATGATATCCAATAAGTCATTCTATAAGGCTATACAACATTCACTATCATTCTTAGACGGGTTCGGCGATCTTTTCATTGGGAAGGAAATAAATGATTGGTTTTATAAAGTGAGAACTGGCTCCGCAGAAATTGATCCTTATTTTAAACAAAACCTTTCTCATTTCGGGCTTTTATATAGAGTTATGGTATCAAATAGTTTATTTTCAAGATTGGCAGTAGCTTATAAGCTACATCTTGGTCTTGATGATGATCTAGTAAGAAACCAATTTGATGAACGTCTAACCCTCTTTTCCGCTTTGGCGTTCAATCACTCTCCGAATAATAGTAACGTTTACGGCTTTTATGATAGTGGGGTGAAGTTTGAACAAGAGATACTTGGTGATTATTTTGAACAGTACGTTGGGGCGCTAAGTATTGAAAACCCTCAATTGGCTTCTGAATGGATTAACGAAGTCTTTCTGGCCATCTTACGCCTGGTACCAAATCGCTTCAACGATTCCAATTACACTTATCACGATTGGTGTGTTGATATCATTGACAGGTATATATGTTATCAAGCTCGTCCCACTGAACAAGAATTATAAATGCTTAATGTCTTACAAATAAAAAACTTATCTAATATGCTAATAGGTACACTTACTTAAAGTATATATTGTACTCCTTTTAATATTATATCGATCAATAGATTATAATCAATGCTTAACATCTTTCATTAAGGCAGAAAATCCTCCTCCGCTCTTTTTCTTTGTAGGATTTCTCTTTTTAGCCAATTTCTTTAAACTAACGAATTTGGATTCTTGTTCAGAGTCATCAGACGAATCGGAGCTAGAATCAGAATCTGAGTCAGAATTAGACCCAGAATTAGAGTCAGAATCAGACCCCGACCCAGAATCAGAATCAGAACTAGAATCAGAGCTTGAATTATCACTTTTGGAATCGGATTTCTTAATTAAATCGCCAAACAGTTTTCTAGGAGTTTCCTTTTTAGCTGATCCAAAACGTGCATCCTTTACTTCAGGAACTCCTCTTTTGGCAAGGTCTGTCAAAGAATTCAAAACTGGCTTCCTTATCTGATTAGGCCTTTGGAACTGGTTGTGCTGAAAATTCTGGCTTCTTGGGTAAGTGTTGGATACCGCTCTCTAGAGAGTTCTTCCTCTGTTGTTCTTTTTCACTTCTGTAAACGATGGATTTAGGGGCTTGTGGAGGCACAGACGTAGGAACTGACTGAGCTTTGAAGAGGCCTTTGCAGATGGAGAGGCCTTTGCAGACGGAGAGGCCTTTGCAGATGGAGTGGCTTTTGCAGATGGAGTGGCAGAGTCTTCTATAGTTGGAGCCAAACGTTGTTTTTTCTGAACAGGTTCAACGTCTGAGTCGCTAGATGAGTCTGAATCCGAATCCGAACCAGAGCTGGAGTTTGACTCAGAACCAGAATCAGAGCTTGACCCAGAACTGGACCCAGAACCAGAGCTAGAATCTGAATCGGAACCTGATTCTGAATCTGACCCAGAACCAGAACCAGAGCTAGAGCCAGAATCCGAACTGGAACCAGAGTCACTGCTAGACTCAGAGCCACTGCTTATGACCTCTATAAGTTGGGGTTCAGGGATTGCCTGAGATTTCTTTGTATTTGAAGGCTGAGAAGAGACAGTAGTCGGTTTATCAGGCGAATTTTGAGGTTGAGTGACAGAAGCAGAGTTCTTACTTATCTCGCTATTAGACGAAGCTGCCTTGATATTAGGAGCCTTAGGGCTCTGTACAACTCCGACGGTTTCTTGGTTATTCTCAGTGCGGTCGAGAGTGCCTGTTTCCTTATTAATTGACCCCGACTGCTTTGATTTTGGACTTGAAGCGTCTTTCTCTTCGTTTGAGACAGGCTTAGGCTTAGATTCGGATTCAGATTCAGAATCTGAGTCTGAACCGGAGTCAGACTCTGAGTCAGAATCAGAATCAGACGAGCTAGAGCCAGAGCCAGAGCCAGAACTAGAATCAGAATCAGAATCAGAATCAGAACCAGAAGAGCTTCCAGATGTAATATCAACAAATGTTTTGCCATTAACTTCCTTTTTTTGAAATTTAACTTGAGACAAATCCACCAATGGAGTCTTTCCTGAAGCATCGCTCGGAGTCAGAGATTGTGATGCATTCAAAACTTTCTTGCTGTCATTATTTTCAATATCCATTCCCTTTTCAACGCTGTTGCCAACTATCTCTTGTTGATTAGTAGCAGATGAACTGTTCTCATGAGATTTCTTTTCAGGTGTCGACAGGCTAATTAGTTCATGGTCGGCTCTGTCGCTAGACCCATTGGATGGCTTTTTGGATGGCTTTTTATCATTGGAGTCGCCACTACCGGGGACTGCAATAAATCTTCTGGCTATTGGTTTGTTCAAAGTTTCTTCGGTGATCAAATTTGTGGCAGGTTTGGGTTTATCGGATGCTTGAGAAACAATTGAATTCAGACCATTTAAGTTCTGTGAAGTCTTTGATATAGCTTCATTCACATTAACCGAGTAACTGATATTCCCCTCATCAGCACCAGACTTGAGTTCCTGGGATTTTTCAAGGTTACTGATTTTTGAATTAGTTTGAGAAGTCAATGAAGGAGAAGGGTTTTCAGTTTGTACATTGGTAGAGTCATTTTTCCTTGGTGAAGCTTGAGGGAGTTTATCTGCTACCTGAGGTATATTATTTGAGGGTATTCCATTTTCTTTCGGCTCAGTAACTTCCTTAGGGTCTCTTTGTGGTCTACCGATCCTAATGCTGTTGATGAATATACGAGGTCTTTTTGGGCTCGATTGATTATTTGAATCTGTGTTTGCTTCAGGGTATTGATTTTGGGCAGGGCTATCAATGTGTGATTTGGGACCTGCTTTAGGAGAGCTATCGATGTGTGATTTGGTCAGATCTGCTTTAGGAGAGCTTTGAGGAGCTGCTGTCAAAGAATTCATCATCAAGGGAGGCTGGAATTGAGTGTTTGAAGTATTTGGATCGGTATTATTTTCGTTGCCTGATTTACGTTGGGAATAGTCATCTTCTGTATCTGTATGATGACTTTTATCGATCGAATCAACAAAGAGAGAAGGAGACTTTGGAGGTCTAGATGATTGTTCGAGGTCAGTAGAGTGATTTTGTTGGATCTGTGTAGGACTTTTCTTTACTGAGTTTTGCAGATTATCATCTTCGACTGGAAGAGGATTGTTACGACCATGGGGTGATTTAGCTAAATTTGACGCTTCATTTTCGTATTTCCCAACTTTACTAAAATCTGTAGAGTCTGGTTCCTCGTCATGCAAGTTCAATTTTGTACTGTCCAATTTTTGTTCGAATTTTTTCATCTTGATATGAAGCGAAGCCAATTTAGATTTATTTGAAATTTCATCAAAGGGAGGAGGCAATTGAGATGGTTGTAAAGGTTTGGATGGAAGCAGCAGATTATTTACGGCGGCAATTTCATTGTCGAAATCATCCTCGACGTAGTCTGATTCCGAACTTTCTTCAATTACTCTATTAGCAGGCGACTGATTTTGAGAGCCAGATGGTTTAGGACGAGATGAATAATCAGATTTTTTCGAATTTGATCTTCTGTCACTAGAAGTAGGTTGTTGATTTACCATATCGATTTCCAAAGATTTCATTATAGCATTTGCTTTGAACGAGTCATTAGATGCATCATTTGATGTTGGATTGGACGAGTAACGCTGTCTTAATTTTGTAGGTACTCTTAGACCATTTCTGAATATTCTCACGATGTCACTTCTACTGATGGAGTCCTGGTCATCCGCTTGGTTATTTTGAATATTTTGAATATTATCAATGGTAGAAGCTTCCTCGTTGGGTAGCTCAGGTACAGGGGTTGAGTACGAACTTGAAGACGAGCTTGAAGAAGCATTCGAGGGAGCACTCAAGTTAGGTTTTGATTCTTTATCTAGTAGATCTTTCTTTTCCAATTGAGCATGGGGAGGTATATTAAGCATTCCTGAAGTTACTCTTGTAGAGTTTTGATTTGAAGGAGAAACCGGATTAGGCTTCTTAACGGGGATCGAGTGATCTTCAGGAATTTCGGGTGGTGGTAATGAAATATTACTATCATTAATATCACTATCTGGAGATACGTTTGAATCGTGACCCACATTATTCTCCTTTTCACTATCGTCTTCAATTTGTAGCTTATTTGGGTTTCTCTTTTTAGGCATATGGATTAAAGGGGTAGCGGCAGCACTTGATTCAGGAGTGGGACTATTCGAAGACTTACTTCTAACCGACCAGATCGTTCTGGACCTCTGTCTCTTAATTGGAATTTGGGGATCGGCTTTTTCGAAAAACTCTTGTGTTCTCTTTTTAGAACTTGGTTGAAAAGATGTGTTATGGGCAAGCACCGGCGCAGGGGGTAACAGCGGAGGGGTTTGGCTATGGAAAGGATTGAGTGAATGGGTCTCTTCTGAAGATATCCTTTGCCGACTAGCTGAATGCAATTCATTATTAACCAAGACTCGAAGAATATCACCCAGACTGAAAACATCAATACTAACAAAATCTGGATCAAGGTCACAATGATCATTATCCTGCAAGCCAAAAATGTCCAAGGGATCATCTTCGGGGTATAGCTTGGAGTACCGTGCACATAAAGCGTCACAGACTTCTCCAACTGTAGTTTCTGGTTCAGTTAAATGAAGAAACTTTTTAGTAACCGAAGAATCAAGTTTATCGCTTGAAACATCCAGCATATGCGCTGGAATAAGCACCACTTGCAATTTCAATTTCATGATACTTTCTTTCTCAGCTTCCGATTCAATGAGTCCTCGAACCCTTGGTCAACCAACAAATGTAGAGTTACTGCTGTGATGAGTTGATGGGTTTTCCTATTTTTTACGCAGAGCTTCTCATATCATTTTTTCTTCCTCAAAAAAATTGTGTGCATCTCTTCAGATTTTTCACTTTACGTCCCATTCTTTTAGACATAGGCTACGGTTCCCAGAAGACTACAGTTACTATTACAGGGTGGTCGAGTAGATTCGTAAACACAACTAAACTATCAAGTGGGGAAGGATTTTTGTAGAAACAGGTCATTGGCCAATATTTCATTGGCTTCTTTGACCAAATGAGATCTGTCAAGGACGTCCTTCAGTTCCAATTTAGCTTGTCGATCATAGGAGGTGGGCCAAGAAGGAACCCAGGTGACAATTTCACCATCCATGGTACCACAGAAGTAAGTACCGGAGGAAGGACCAGCGTAGCACATTGAAGAAGTACGACCGTGATTTTTGCTACCCCGTCTGCTCAATCGACTTAGCAATTTACCATCGATGGTTCTATAGACAAAGACATCATCGTTATCACTAGGGAAAAGAAGGTATTGTAGTTCCAGTTCCAGCTTCGAGCTTAGCAAGATTGGAATTGTTTGCGGGTACTTATTTCTTGTTAAGGGACCAAAATTAATTAAACGATTAATCGGAGGAGCTAAGGACGAAGCAACATCCCAGCAGCGGACTTTATCATCGTTCCCGGCAGTGAAAAGAGTGGTTCCGGACTCGTCCCATACCAAGCCATTGACGGGGCCCAGGTGGGCTTTCACCGAAGCTTTGGTAAGATTATGAGAATCATGTTGAGTCAGAGAACTGGTCTTCAACATATCCAAACGACATAAGCAATTATTGCTTCTTCTAATATCCCACACCTTGACTTCCCCATCAAACCCACCAGAAGCAAAGAGAAACGGGTTGGTCGGATGCCACTTGACTTCAAGGGTCTTGCCCTTATGGCCACTCAAGGTATGGGCGCTGGAACCAGCCCTAATATCTAATAGTCTGATAAAAGGTTGATCGCTAGCAACCGCAATGAGCGCACTAGCGGTCATTTCATTTGGCTGGTGGCCCCTGATATCAATCAGATACACCCGATTGGCAATGTCAAACTCGTGAACCGGGGCCATTTCTTGAGTATCCCATATTTTAACCGTGTGGTCAAACGAAGCAGAAACAAAAATCCCGGTATCAAACGGCCACCACATGATCGAGCTGATTCCAAAAGTATGTGCGGTCTTACGAGGAACAGTGGCGATATTCGTGAAAACTTGTCTTGGATTGTCATAATCGTAATCTTCATATTGTCTTCGGTATCGCCAATCAGGGTCTTCATCATCACCTTTGACTTCTTCTTGGGCTTTCAAATCCCACAACTTGATCGACAGATCCGCACACCCACTCAACAAGTACTGGTATTCCATACTTTCCAATGATAAGCTATTCACCGCTGCATTATGATGACAATTTACTGGGAATACGTCTCGAAGTGCCGTTTGCGCTAGCATCGAGTAGTACAGCTCGGTGATGGTGTTGACAAACTCCAATGGGCTGATCTTCAGACTAAGCCTTTCCCTTAGAAGCAGCTGCATCTCATTTCTAATCGTTCAATGGGGTACAAGATGTCCATGGAGTTTTAGTTTCTTTATGAGTTTATATCTTTTCAGACGTGTGAGGTACGGATGTGAATCTAACGTCGTGTCTTTAACGATGAAAATTGGAAAAAAAATCAGCTTTTTTTTCTTTTCGTTCTTACGAACACCGTTTCTTGAGTTATAAAGTACTTTAGTTCTTATAAAGTTGTTATAAAGTTATTATAAAGTTCAGGTAAAGCTAAGGTAAAATGTTGGACATTAACGCATTTCTTGTTGAAAAGGGAGGAGAGCCAGATAAGATCAAGGCCTCTCAAAAGAAGAGAGGAGATTCCGTTGAATTGGTTGACGAAATCATTGCTGATTATAAGAATTGGACTAAGATTAGATTTGATTTGGATGCGTTGAATAAGAAAACCAATGCCTTACAAAAAGAGATTGGTAAAAAATTCAAGGCCAAGGAAAGTGCCGACGAGTTATTAAAGGAAAAAGACGAATTAGTTGCCCAAAAGAAGGAATTAACTGAACGTGAAACCAAGGCCGATGCTGGATTACGTTATAAAGTTAATCAAGTTGGTAACATTGTTCACGAATCGGTTGTTGATTCGCAAGATGAAGATAACAATGAATTGGTTCGTGTTTGGAAACCAGAAGGTGCTGAAGAAGTTGGACCAATTGCTTCAGCCACCGGAGCTGCAGCCAAATTATCTCATCATGAAATTTTATTGAGAATAGATGGATACGATCCAGAAAGAGGTAGTAGAATTGTTGGCCACCGTGGATACTTCTTAAGAAACTGGGGGGTTTTCTTGAATCAAGCATTAATTAATTATGGATTAAGTTTCTTAGCTAAAAATGATTATACTCCATTACAAGCACCAGTGATGATGAACAAAGATATCATGGCCAAGACTGCACAATTATCTCAATTCGATGAAGAGCTTTATAAAGTTATCGATGGAGAAGACGAAAAATACTTGATTGCCACTTCTGAACAACCAATCAGTGCTTATCATGCTGGAGAATGGTTTGAATCACCACAAGAACAATTACCAGTTAGATACGCAGGATACTCTTCCTGTTTCAGAAGAGAAGCAGGATCCCACGGTAAAGATGCCTGGGGGATTTTCAGAGTTCATGCTTTTGAAAAAATCGAACAATTTGTTTTATGTGAACCAGAAAAATCCTGGTCAGAATTCGATAGAATGATTGGATTATCCGAAGAATTTTATAAATCCTTAGGATTACCATACCGTGTTGTTGGTATTGTCAGTGGAGAATTAAACAACGCTGCTGCTAAAAAATACGATTTAGAAGCATGGTTCCCATACCAAAAAGAATATAAGGAATTAGTTTCATGTTCAAATTGTACCGACTACCAATCCCGTAATTTAGAAATCAGATGTGGTATCAAACAACAAAACCAATTGGATAAAAAATACGTCCATTGTCTTAACTCTACATTATCAGCCACTCAAAGAGCTTTATGTTGTATTTTGGAAAATTACCAAACTGAAGATGGTTTGGTTGTTCCTGAAGTTTTGAGAAAATACATTCCTGGGGAACCAGAATTTTTACCTTTTGTTAAAGAATTACCAAAGAATTCTACTTCTAATAAAAAGAAGAATTAATATTAATAGAGTATATATCACTAAATAAATAAAGTTTCTATTCAATCTTTTTCTGTAAGTCGTTTATATTGTTCACATGAATCATTTTTTTTTCTCTTCACAGCCCAAAAGTTAAACTTATATATACATCTTATTTCGTAACAATATACATACAAAGAACAAATAACAGAACAAATAATACCAAAGAATACAAGGAAAGAGGTATGAAACAAAACGAATTACCAGATTATACTCCAGAGCAAGCTCCTCCGTCGTATACCCCTACCGCAGCCCCCGAATTTCGAAGAAGTTCGGACTCAATTTCGCTACAAGAACTGGAGATATCCCAAGTGGAACACCCTGGTAGTGAATGTGGACAGTGTTGGCATGATTGTTTTAGATGCTTCAGCTGTTGCTCCGGAACCCCTAATGCCACCTACACTGACAAGACCGAAGTTGGCTTATTCGGAGGTCTCTTGGGAGCTGCTGGTGGAGCCGCCGCCTGTTCGGTAAGCTAATCCACGAAGCGGAATTTCGCTAAGCGTAGCATCAGCATACAGATATAGGTTTACTATATTAACCATAACCATATTAACTATAGTATCAACTATAGTAACTATATCAACTATAGACTCGTATAGGTTCCTATAACTTCCAAATTCGCATGGATTATATTGACTGCTATAGGATCACTATATTCACTCATATATTATATATCTATATATCTACACGAATATATTCTTTTTTGCAAATAGCGGAATTGTAGGGTTGCAAAAAGCTAAAATAGCCAGGAAAGGCTGTCAACTTGGGAGCAAACCAGAGGAAGCTCCGGTAGCACCCCGAGTTTTCCATCGAACCTTCCACCCAGAGTTCCACCCCGAGTTTCCAGCCAGAGTACTGCTCAACACGTAGTTTGACGTTGCATTGGCATGCCAGGGAAGAGAACTGCCAATGAAGACGGCCAACCAAGCCAACGGGCTTACGACCGAAGAGCATCAACAAATAAACATTCGGTTTGTTTTCATTGCTCGGTTCTAAGCCAGCTTCCATGCGTCATTTCGTGAAAATTGCAACTGAAATTTTCAACTACTTTGACAAGAGTCTTTAGTTACAATGGGGGTTGGGAAGAATGGGAGAAGAAAAGAGCCATGCAGGAATCTTAACCTCCAAAATGTAATTGAGAGATGGTGTTAGTGCTGCAATTGCTTTAAAAACTGTGGAATGGGGAATTTTCCATCGGAAGGGTATAAATTGGGGATGAATTCCCTGCTAGTTGGAATATTTCATTCATCATTAATCAATTATCAATCAATTATCAATTAACATGTCATTTTACTCTAAAGAACACGAAATCAAAGGTAAAACCGCTTTAATCACTGGTGGTAACAAAAACTTGGGTGCTGCTACTGCTAAAGAATTGGCACGTTTGGGTGCAAACTTGTTTATTCACTACAACTCTCCTGATGCTGATTTGGATAAACTTGTGAAGGAATTGAGCCAACACGGGGTCAAGGTTGAAACTTACCAGGCCAAATTATCCGGGGCCAAAGATTTGACCAAGTTGTTTGATGCTGCCAAATCCAAATTCCCTAGTGGTATTGATATTGCTATCAATAACGTTGGTAGAGTTTTGAAGAAGCCATTGGTTGAAACCACCGAAGAAGAATTTGACGGGATGGACGAAACCAATAACAAGATTGCCTTTTTCTTTATCAAGGAAGCCAGTCTCAAATTGAACCAAAACGGTCGTATTGTTTCTTTGGTTACTTCGTTATTGGCTGCTTACACTCCATTTTACTCTACCTACCAAGGGAACAAGTCTCCAGTTGAGTACTACACCAAGAGTGCTTCCAAAGAGTTACACGACCGTGGTATCACTGTCAACTCTGTTGCTCCTGGTCCAATGGATACTCCATTTTTGTACGGACAAGAAACTGATGGCGATATTCAATTTTACAAGTCTGTTGGTTTACACAACAGATTGACCAAGATTGAAGATATTGTTCCAATCATCAGATTTTTAGTTACCGAAGGGGGTTGGATCACCGGTCAAACCATTTACGCTTCTGGTGGGTTCACTGCTCACTAATCTCTGTCTATGTCTATGTTTTATGTTTGAATATACATTAAGTTTTATTAAGTAAATCATAATTTTGTATTAAGTAATCACTATATTAATTAAGTAATCACTATATTAATTAAGTAAATCACAATTTTGTATTAAAGTAGGAATCACAATTTTGTATTAAAGTAGGAATCACAATTTTGTATTAAAGTAGGAATCACAATTTTGTATTAAAGTAGAAATCACAATTTTATAAGATTAAACAAAGAAGAAAGTCAATAAGTTTATACGTCAAGTGTGCCCGTGATCAACCAAGAATTGAACAAGACTTTATATCTATATGCAATTGACAAGAAGTAAATAAATTAATGGAATAATACATTTATTACATGGCATCACAGCACATACCAAGGCATTCTTCAGCACAGCAACAACAGAGAATGGCTGCACAACATCCACAGAAAGATGAACAGCATCCTCCTCCGTTATTTTGTTGTGGTTGCTGGACGTACATTGGCTGTTGTTGTTGGTAGTATCCTTGTGGAGGCCCTTGTTGGTAGTATCCTTGTTGTGGAGGTGGTCCTTGTTGGTAGTAAGACTAGACAAACCGTTAGTATTGCACTTTTGACAGCGTGCCGGTCCCGCGACCGAGGGCGCGCCCGGCCGCCGCCCACCCCCGTATCAATTTACCACAATCGGCAATTTCAGAGTATAAACAGGTCGTGTTCCCGTCATTTCATTCACCGACTAATTGAAGAAGCCAGGGAGAATCAAGATGGTCAGAATGGTCAGATAATAGGAAGTGATCAGACTGATCAGGGAATAGGAAGTAATCAGAATGGTCAGGATGATAGGAAAGTGGTCAGATGATCAGGGAATTATCGGAGGAATAAGGAGGTCAAGAGACGAAACGAGGAGCTCAATGAAAAATTTGAAAATCAAATCAACGGGAGGACGGACGTAATTCAAACATACCATTTTCAAAAACAAGAAGCTAATAAAAAACTAATATTTAGATACCTTCGAAGAAGAAAAGTAGTTGGTTTGAAAATGAATTTCGTTTTCATAGGAATCAAGGTTGATATTTATATTTTGATTTTGTTACAAGCCTCTGTAGACTAACAAAACGAAAAAAAACACATACAAAAGTAAAAAAAAAAAACAAAAAAACAAATTACAAAAAAAGAAAGAAGAACTTCAAGGACAAACAAGTGCCAAATCAGACAAATGGCTAAATATAAAGAGTAGGTAGCTATTACTACTAGTTCTCAAAGATTATTCAGAAATACAATGTAAGGACAATATGTTCCCAAGGGAAACAAGGTTTGTGTTGACAATTTGGCTACTGCCAAGTACGAACCAAGTCAATGGCCGATATCCTCGAAGTAGTCACTTCCCTGGTTTCGTCTATTAAACTGTGATCATTTAAACATGGCTCATACTTTATGTCTGGCTGGGGAAGTGCTTTTGGCATTGGCTCTTTTTCTTCTTTTCCGAGGGCGGAGGGCTATATTCCGAGGGTGGTATCTGCTCATCGCCAGTTCTCCAGAATCGTTTACATAGCCATTTCAACAACGATAAAAATAGCACCCTGATCATTAACAGCACCCTGTCATGAATTCCAACGAATGGCTCCTTGACGGACTCCCCACGCACTTGCCCAACGAAGAGGCAGAAACCCCCGAGCCCCGGCCCCAGCCCAAGCCGGAAAGTGATCCCTCAGACGACGAGCAGGTGACCTTGATTCCAGGTACAAATATATCATTACAGACAGACGAGGACATTGCTAAGTGGATAGAAGAACGGAAGAAGAAATGGCCTACAAATAAAAGAGTTCAAGAGAAACAGCAGCAGCAGCAACAGCAACAGCCAGCAAAAAGACTGGCTGCCGATGATCAGCCAAAGAAGAAACAAAAGACCGTTTGCCGGTTTTACCAACAACATAAACGGTGTAAGTTTGGGAACCAATGCAGTTTTGTTCACGAGACCCAGCAAAGTAAGCCTTCTTCTGGCAGTACCAAGATGTTGAACGGAATCGAAATCAACGTCCCGAAAAGATTCACCAACGAGATGTACGTCAATCCAGCCACTAATTCTTCTTTGTACAAGATGTTGGTTCAACGGGACTTGTACCTGAATGAAAACGAGATTGTCCTTGATTTTATCGAGTATTTATACGATAAAGGCTTAATTGACGAAAACGTTAATTTATGAAGTAATGACATATATAGATATATAATAATAAATACTTTTAATGATCAACATGGGGTAACAGTTTAGTACAATCTAACATGATGCTGCATTGTTTTCCTATTTCACCTAATTTACCAATGATGATTTCATTCCCTTTTCCAAACCCATAAATAGAATATCTTAAACCAACATCCCGACAGAAATCAAGTACGTAAGGTTGTGCCTTTTCTCAAATTATGACGGGGTAATCTTGGGAATAAGTGATGTATTGCTTGAAATTGTAATCCTCCATGAAGAAAATCTAACCATTCTGGACAGTCGACATCCATTGTGGTTCTGACTTGTCTTGAAGGGAAACTTTCACTGGTTCCTAAATCACTGGTTGACATTGCAAAATGCGATAATGTAATTTGAACATGAACTAACATGGTTGCAATATGACTCACCATAACGTAATTGAACTTGTTCCATCCTCCTTCAATCGTTTTACCAACTATAAGATAAAAAAACCAATAAAAGAAAAACGATAATCCAACTAATTCAAAGTATCTGAACCAAGCAGCTTTCCCCCTACGTGGTCCATCTCCATTCAAAACATGCATCCAGGATAACCTATATAAATTGAATCGACCAAAACAAAGAATCGGGTAATATAAATACTCTTGTATTGGAATCAATTTTTTAGCAAACGCATCTAATGGTAAATATTTTTCATAATACGTAGAATAAACATCATTGAAAAGTTTAACACTAACTGCAAAAAATGGTAAATGTTGAATATCGGGATCGTGTACTGGATCATTGGTAATCAAATGGTGAACGTTATGATTCCGTTTCCACCATCCTAAACTTAACCCTCCGAAAAAATCAGCAATTAACATTCCAAATAAATTATCATATTGGTAATCATGAGTAATCAGTACATGGCCGGCATCGTGTGCTATAAAAGTACCTTGATGCCATGCCAATCCAATGAAAATTGCACTTAGAAAATAGTATTTCAATTTTAAAAATGAAAATGAATAAAGCACAAGACTTCCAATCTTAATAAGTTCTCGAACATATGACCAATAGTGACATTCATATAATCCCAAGTTAATCACCTTGGCATGTAATTCATTATATTTGTCCCTCAAATGTTGCTGCGTCTTATAATCTAAACTTGGAACTCCCAATACATCTTGTTGAGTTAAGGCATTATCATAATTTTGCACCAATTCTTTGGGGTCGATAATTGGATAATCTTTCACCGGGAAAACTTCATCCATATTCTCTTTCGTGATGATCCTGGTTTTGTTGGCCTCAACCTTCCCCTTAGGAAATCCCAACCCTTTATTCTCAACTACCTTAGGCTTATTTTCTTCATCGACTGAGCTAGTAGAACTTGCACTCGATACAAGATCGACATCACTATTGCTAGCACTTCCTTGGTCCAATTTGTTCTCCAACAACGTATGTGATGCCATGGCCTTATCAGCACCAGTATAAACCGCTCCTTGAATTGGTGGTAACAAGTTTTCCCAAAAGTAATCAATTTGTCCAACTTTCCAATTCGTGAAACTTTCAATCGATTCGGCACTATGGTAAGCATTCATTTCATCAGTGGCATCTCTTCCAATCATATGATGGACTGCCTTTTCACCTCCAGGGTGCTTGGGCAACCAAGATGTTAGATTCAAAACATAATTCTTATAAATAACTATAGCCTTTCCTTGAGATACTAACTCAATGATTTCTCCTCTACTTAGTATTTTGGGCTGTCTTTTGACCCCTGGCTTCACAGGTTCACCGGCTTTACTCATTTCAAAGCTTTCCTTCTGTTAACTAAGTCTATCGTGTTATGCTACGAGGAAAAGAACGTGGTTTTATCTTGTCGGCTGAATTTTTCCTTTCTGATATCTGAGATTTTAGCAGCGTTTCGAGAACAGCGAAGAGTACCTTTGAGAATAGTACGATTTTTTCGCTCATAACTTTTTTGACTACAAAGCCTCTAAACGACAATTGGATACAAAAATCAACAGATCGAGCTTATCTCATGATTATGGCGAGATTGTCGAGTGAAAGAATCAAAAACGAATCAAAAACTCCTTGAGCGGTATGAAATATATGTAGACATGCATTAAGAGTAAGTAAAGAACTGAAAACCATTATATAAGAGTGAAAACTCAACGACGTTGTTGGCCCTCTACGAAAGACATTGCTTCTTCCCGGTTGATTTCAGAGACAGTACTGACTTTATTACCAAACATCACACCATAAAAGTTGTTTGCAACTTGCAACATTTCTGGTCTGAAGGTGGTACAAATAAATTGAGCGGAATGGGACAATTTGCTAATCATTGAAGCGACGGCAATTCTGTACTGGGTGTCTAAGTTGGCATCGATTTCATCAAATAAGTAGAATGGGGCAGGATCACATTCTTGAATTGCAAGGATAAGTGCAATTGCACATAGAGACTTTTGACCTCCGGATAATTGTTCAATTCTTTGCTGTTCATCGTGCTTGGAATTGAATGATACCGAGATCGAAACACCCACGTAATTGTCAATGTTGACTTGAGGTTGTTTATTACGAGTACGGCGCGAGACTCCTTCATGTTCGCTATCGTCATCGCTACCGACAATTTCTTCATCAGATGCGGTTGGTTCGGAGGCCGTTTGCCTTTTCTTTTGCATGATTAAATTACCCACACCAGCAGGAACTAATTTTTCAAAGATTTCATGGAAACTTTTAGATACTTGTTCGAAGCTTTTGCTGATGGCTTCATCTTTTTGCTTTTCTAATTTATGAATCAATTGTTCGATCGAATCTCGAGATTTTTCTAGCTCATCTTTTCGTTTCATTAAATCTTCCCTTTCACGAGTGAAAGTATTAAATTGCTCCATGGCTTTCTTATTAATGTGGGAGAACTTAGACAATCCTTGATTAATGGAGTTCAATTCATTCGAAATGGCATCAGGACTTTTGTCATTATGTTCTGTTGATAAGAATGCTTCTTCTGGTAATGCCCCCAAGTCACTGATTTTCTTACTAACCTCATCACGGCGTTGATATAGTATCGATTTTTTTGATAAACTTCGTTCACTTGTTTTAGAAAATTTTTCAAGTTTCTTCATGATATTAATTTGTTGTTGATTAGCATCTTTTAACAAATCCTCATGTTTATTGAGTTCATCATGAAGATTTTGGAAAGTTTGATTTGATTCTATTTTTTTAGATTCCACGCTATCAAATTGTTTTTTCAATCCTTGTAATTCGTTTTCTAACATGTTCAATTCTAAAGCGCTTAATTGATGATTTGAATGGCCAGAAGAATCAAGCAACTTATTTAAATGAGGCACGTAGTTATTATTTAATTCGGATTCAATGGTTGAGATAGAACCTTCAATGCTGGATAATTCGGTAACAACTTCATCCAATTCATTTTCAGTTTGACTGATTTGATTATTTAATTGTTGCAAAAGCGTGAGTTCTTCATCGCTTAAACTTTGAGTAAATGAAGATTTTAATTCAGCTTGATGTTGATCTAAATTTGTTTGTAAATTCTTTTTTGTCATATTGAGAGAATTCAGACTAATTTCTAATGAACTAAGTTCTTGTTCTAAATTGAATTTTTTATTGTTTAATTGAGATAATTCTGTTTTTATTGGTTCACGAGAAGACACTATTTGATCTAAATCACGACTTTGGTTTGTAATTCATTGTTAACATTATTCAATTCTTGGTTAACTGCATCAATGTTCTCAGAACATTTATTTAATTCCTGTTGAATTTTTATCAATTCTTTCTTTTTCTTAGATTGAACTTTTAAGGCATCGATTCTTGAATTTTTATAATCTCTAAATCCACCCGATAAAGTACCCTTTGTATCTGCTCTATCACCATCTAGGGTAATGGCATTAAGTTTGAATTGTTTGGCCAATTCATAACCTTTTTGTAAATTACTACAAACAATGGTTTTCCCAAAGACTTGTCTCATGGCTATTCCAACTTTTTGTTTATCGTGTTTGATTTTATCAATCAAAGGAATACATTCATTTTCTTGAGGATTTGGATACTCAGTGTGTTCGGGAACTTTCATACGATTCAAAGGCATAAAAGTGACCCTACCAGCATTGGTTCTTACCAATTCATTCATGATGATAGACGCGGTTTTATCATTATCAACCACAACATGGAAAAGTGAGTTACCAGCAACTACTTCAACTGAAGCTTTGTATTTATCACTTACATGGAATAATTCAGCCAATGGGCCATGAACCGATTCTCCTAGATTAAGTTTTTCGGTAATACTCTTTACAGCTGCCAAACCTTTAGCTTGGGCACGATCCATAGTTTGATTGACTTGGTGAGTGGCATTATTAAGATCGTTCTCTATCAGGTCTTGGAAACTCTTGTATCTGATTTCATCACGCCATAATTGTTTTCTTTGATCTGTAAGTTCAACTATTCGGGCACGCAATTCATTAACAGAAGTTTGAAGTTGATCAATTTTTTGACTTTGTTGATTATCCCCATTCAAATCTTCACTCAATTCATTTATTCTATTATTATATTCGAATAATTCTTCCTTATAGGAGGTAATGTTTTCTTGAATTTGATCAATGGAAGTTTGTTTAGTTTTTAGATCTTGTTTCAAAGATTTAATTTCTTTCTGCAACCAATCATCTCTTTGCTTTTGAGTGGTGAATTTAGAAAAACGACTTTGTTTAGAATATAATGCTCTTTGTTTAGTTTGTAACTCTGCTAACTTTAATTTGATTTCTGTTTCGTGTTCTTGTAATGATCTAAGCTTAGGTTTATAATCAGCTATTTTAGATTCGTGTTTGGCAATAAGATCTTTATAATGAGAAACCAGAGACTCATTTGACTTGGACTGTTGTTCAACTGAACTTAAATTAGCCCTCAAGTTATTTACTTCGACTTCTTTCTCTGCGATGAGTTGATAGAGTTGATTTGAATCGATATCAGTTTGCAGTTTCTCCAAAGTTGCCACTTTCAAGTCAGTTTTCAATTGACCAATCGAATCAATGAGCTGTTGACATAGTGCTTCTCTAGAATTTAAATCTTCGATATCTTGCTTAGAGTTTTCTAACAAATCAGTATATTCTTCTTCATTTTGTTCAATTTTGGTATTTAATGTATTCAATTCACGATCGAATAACTTATATTCTAATAACTTTTTATTTTTCTCCAAAGATTGATATTCTTTTAAATCGGTCGATTCGATTTGTAAATCAGATAACCTAGCATCAAGAGATTGTAGAGCTTCATCAGTACGCTGTTTCTTGTAATTGGAATTGGCAATTTCCTTCATAGACTCCTTTAGCTTGGACTCAAAGACTTTGGCCCCACTAACTTCCTTCAAAAGACTCAATCTTTCTGCATCCTTCGAATTGGTCAACGCAGTGATTCTACCCTGAGGAACAATATAATAGGGATTTGATCTGGAAAAACCGGCACTTTCTAACAAATTCATGATATCAGACCTGGTTGCCGATTTCCCATCCAATGAATAATCATCCTTTTTCAACCCAATGGTTCTTCTAACCGCTATCTCATCTTTAGAGATCGGGAATCTTCGTTCAGTGTTATCGAAAACAATCTCCACATACGCAGACATAACATTACCGGATCCTTCATGAATAAGACCTTTCCTTTCTTCTCTGGTCATATGAGTATAGGCATCCGATAAAACAAATCGAATAGCAGCAAAGAAGTTCGATTTACCACTACCGTTTCGACCAACCACCACATTATGCTGCGGCGATAAAAGGTCAATCACCGTCGTGTTCTTGTAGGTCTTGAAACCTTGAATAATGATCTTCTTAATATGCATTACCCAGCACCTCTTGCACTTATAAATCACCTTCTGGACAAAAGAAAAGCTACGATGTTATCAAGTGAAGTTGATCTATCAGAGAAGAGACGCGTCTCTCGAATTTTTTTTTTTTTTTTTGTTTATCTATTTTTGATTAATACACACTAATTAGTATTGCCAAACCGATCTCTTCTTGAAGAAGCAGTGGAAGCAGACCACGGCCTATCTTGGGCCAGGTACCTGCGTGGAGGTAGAGTGAAAGGAAGACGGATGGGGATGTTGTGGGTATCGTTTTGTAGGGAGTCAGAGGCGTAGACTGGGATCAATTTGCGGTTTTCCTTTTGGTGTACGAAGATGCTGAGTTCATAGCTGCAAATTCTATATTCGTTATTGGCAAGAGGTTCACCCCAGGCTTGCTTGGATAAGTTATGACTTCCGACTAGTGCCCAACGCAAGCTGCTCCAGTTATCGGCGTTATCGCAGGCATAGATCTTGGTATGGGGCATTACATTTTCTCTCCCGGTTTTTGAATTTTTGGAAGAAGAGTTCCATTTGCAAAGATAGGGTTTGATGTTTTGAAGGTAGTTGGCATTCAGTCGTGCGTTGTTGTTGTTGAAATGTATGGCAACCCCAGACATGTAGCCCAAGTTACTGTCGGCCACCTCATCTAGGGTTGGATAGACTATATTGGGAGTGTAGTTGTATTGGGTTTGGTGGTTACGGGCAGAGTTTTCACTAGGACCAAGGCTGGAGAAGCGATTGGTTTTGGAGAACATCAAGGGGCAGATCAAATGGGTGAACACTGACGCATGCTGGCCCTTTTGAACTTTGAAAGAACTTGCAATCGAAGACACCTGGGCTAGGACATTGTGGTTTGCATCAGAGTCTCCGAGTAGTAGATCATTTCTTTTGAGAAGCTGTAAGAACTTGCCGTATCCCTGCTGCGGACCTTGACTCAAGTTGTATATTCCCGGTGACGACAGAAGAATCTCAATGTCGATACTCAGGTAGTCGTAGAGCTTGATATCGTCTATAAGTTGGGAAATAGTAACTTTGTTATAAGACCTTAGGTATTCGGTCATGTCTTGCAAGAACCGGTCGCCCAAGATCGTGGAACTGCTGGTGTCCTTCTTCTGCTAAGTCGGCCGCTTCTCCAGCACATTTGGGTCAACCCAGCAAAATCGATCTTGTTGAAATTGCACGTCATAATAACAAACTCAACAGTGTTATCTTGAAAAAAATTCACCATCATCTTGCTATGATGCGATCCAAACCGAAAGGGCAAGTTTGCCTTTACTTCTTCGATATCAAATGCCTTCTTGACAAATTCGGCATCGTCACTATTTTGCACAACGTCCGAGCCAGTGACAAATACAATCTTTGCCCTTCGCCTCACAGCGTCACGATGCAAATGGGTAAGGAAAACATCTAAGTCAACTGCAAAATTGAACTGGTAAGTTTTGCTCAAATCTGGCATGCCTATAAGATCCAGAAGTGCCAAAGCTTCTTTATTGGCCTCTGCACTGGCTGTACCACCGTGCAATTCGTGGCTTCGATCCTGAAGCAAGCGACAGCTGACTTCAATGGAACCGGCTTCCCAGTGGGCTTCCTCTTCAGAATCATCACCAATTTCAATCGGATCGTTGGAGCTGCCTGCTTTTGGCTGCGGAATTTTTTTTTCATCGTCAACTTTGGGTTTCTTACTTGCCCAATGGTTTCTTGCTGCTAGATGGGCATCTGACTGTGACCGTTTCTCCGACATTTATCACTTCTTTGCTTGTTTGGATCGGTTGGATGAAAGATCCTTCCCATCAAGCGTTTTCCAGTGTTTTTCGTCGTTCTTTTTGGAACCGCACAATTCGGCAATACTTCAATTTAAAGGCTTAACGAGCTTTTTTTAGAATCAACCACTCTTCTATTCCAGTTTTACTTCAATTGACTTGAATAGGACATAGTAAAACAGCCATTGGCCATGCCGCTTACGTTTAATTACCAGGATCATGAAATAGTCTCGTCTTCCACCGTTATAGTTAGTGGACGTACGTCAACGGGGATTAATACCGGGGTAATTAGCTTCACCAATAACAAAAACAAAGTTTATCCTCCACAACATTTTGAAGTGAATAACAACGGTAACTTTAAAGCATTGCTCCATGTTTATCCTGGAGAGAATAATATTTTCGAAGTTCAGGTTAGTGATAATGGGTTCATTAATGGTCTTGGGTTTCCTCAATATAACGGGAATCAGCACGTTGTTGATCAAGGACAGTTGGCATTAACATATAACCCGCTTCCTCATAATAAGCCAGTTCATCTCTGTGTTATTTTGGGTAAAGATTCAAATGGTAGCTATGATATGCCGAGTTATAGATTACAGCGTGGTGAGGTTGCTAATTTAGATACTGCTATTAGAAAGTTAAAAGTTGCTGGAAGACTTATGCAAGCTTTCACTCAAGACGAAATGAGAGCAATTGGATTGAGTAACAGAAGTTTCCAGTTTGTTGAAGAAACAGTAAAACATCAAGGAATCTTTGGTTACAACGTAGAATCTCCAACTCCCCATCAAGAGGTTAAGATTCATGTTATCAGATCCCCGAAAACAGTTGCTGAATTAAGAAATCCTAATGTGGCTCAACAAAATCCCAAAGGTACTGATAAAGGCTGGCTTTTCAGTCATGCAATTGATTTGATGAAAAACCATTCACCAGAAATTTTCGATACCTATAGAAAAATGGGGACTGCAATTCAATGTGCCTTTTTATATTTGGATGCTACATTTGAAACAAGACTGAAAATAATATTGACTCATGCTGCTCTTGGAGGGGGAACTGCCGAAGTTAAGTGTGCCATTTTCGGATCCCATGGTCTTCATTCATGGCCAATAAATTTCCCTCAAGTGACTCCCCATTTCTTGGATGCTACCCATTTATCTACAAATGAAGTGGCCAATGATTGTAACGAGTGTGGAACTAGCTGGGAATGTTTTAATATTACTTTGGGTGCTTTCATGCACGAAATCGGGCACTCTTTGGGCTCGCCTCATCAAGTAAATGGGGTAATGTTGAGAGATTATGTTTGGTGGAATAGAAGTTTCCAAACAAGAGAAATGGAATGCTTGAGAAGAGGTACCAGAGGCGAAGTAATTGGAGCTGATGGAAATTGGCCTCGGGTTTGTCATTGGAATCGTTTAGATCTTATTCGTTATCTCCACCATGGTTCCTTCAGCTTACCCACCGATAATTTTGGCAAAACTTTCTCAACCACCTTTGCTCCTGATAAGCAACATGATGATATAAATAAGGAACCAACTCTGTATAATACTCCTTCTGGTGGAGCATTGATTAAGCTGCAACCGGGGATTTTCATGGTGGAGTTCGTCACTAAAGATTTGGCCAGACATCATCTTGAATACTTCCCAAGAAATTATGGAGGCCCTGGTTTACAACATGAAATGATGTTGGATTACAACTCATCCTTACAGATGCTAAGACAAGCAGCTCCAAAAGATGCATCAGACGATTTTGCCGTTAGAGTTTTATCTCTTGGTGGTGATTTGTTTATAAACAATTTCAAAGATCATTGCTCTAATTCGGGTAAAGATAATGTGATAAAAAGTGACTTTGGTTTAAACAGAGGAACCTTAACTGGATACAAGAGTGCATTATTAGGTAAATCCAAAGACAAGAAACCAGCAATCATTGGATTTGACCTTAACACTGTCTATAAGGTTAGAATTTACCATGGTGGTGCATTAGATGGGGTGAAATTTTATTTTACAGTTCCTTCTGGTGGCGGTCAATCTTCAAAATCACCGGGAGGTGCTCCTAAAGTACCTGCTAGAAACTACCTCAACAAACTAGTAAATAAACTTTCAGATACTTCAATTACGCCTAAGCATGATACTTCATCTTCTCCCAATGGGAACCTTCCAGAAGGAACAAAAAAAGAAGTTCTTATCGGTAATGAAAAGAAAGATTTTTCAGAATTGGTACTCGATCCAGGTGAAGTAATCACCAGGTTTCATTTTAGAAATGGAGCTTGGATGGATGCGATTCAATTCGAAACCACTGCCGGCCGTTTATCCCCCATGTTCGGGAACGCCAAAGGGGGGCATTTATCTACATTAGAAGCACCTTCTCATGATTTCGAATTAATTGGAATGTATGGGTATACAGGATCTTGGTTAGATGGTCTTGGGGTGATCTATACCAGTAAGAGATAATTATACATATTGTTTTGTAAATTTTAATGAAAAATGTTCGTTTTACATACTAATATTCGTTTGAATCGATTTGCCGTTCGAGTACTTTATCCTTTGCTTGATTGTATTCTACAGGGAAACGGCCAGCCACACCCTGGTTTTCCGAAGAATTAGACTTGAAAATCGATGGCAAGGCTAATTTATTTGACTTTCTAGTAGTGTTCTTCAATCTCTCAATCCTAGTCTCGATATCCTTGATATCTCTTGCAAGTTTGGATACCTTGCTTATTTTCAGATTATTTCCGTCTTTTACAACAGGAGCAAAGTTTTCAGCATACAACTGTTGAATTCGCAGTAGACTATCCCTGAGCTCCTTTTGTTTGTCAATGATCTTCTGGTTTTCATTGTTCAATTGTCCACTCAATTGGGCTTGGATAACCAAAGATTTATCTAATTGTAGTGATTCTAATGCAAATGAAAGTGACTTCGATAAATAATCTGATAATTCACTTAAGCTCGATGTATAATTGAAATGATCCTGGTAGTCCAAAGAATTGGCTAGCAAGGTCCCCAGGTTCTCCTCTTCATCACTCATGATATAGTCATCGTCGTCCTCTTCATCTTCTTCCTGTTCTTCCTGTTCTTCCTGTTCTTCCTGTTCTTCATGTTCTTCTTCCTCTCTTTCTCGAGCCGTGGCCTCTTGTCTATGGTTCACACTCGGTATATCTGGTGCTTCTGCCAGTCCACTTCCCGTTCGAGCCTTCCCACCATTGCCAACCGTATCATCTCCCATATTTGATTAGTTGAAGCCAAAGAAACATTGGATTTAAGACTTAAGTCTCAAAAAAAAAAGTACAAAAAGAGCGTCAAAAAATCATAGAAAAACTTCAACAAAAATTCAATTAGCGTATGTTTCCAGTGATCTTTCGTTAATCAGGAGTCCACACTCAATTAGGTCCAGCTTAGAGATATCAAGTTGATAGGTATTCCGAAGAGTATGTCGTCTTTTCAACTACAGAACTCTGAGGTTTTAGCTCGTCTTAAGCCGTTTGGAATCTCGTTTGAAAAATCACTAAGTGACTTGATCAAAGGGATTAGGGCACATTCAAAGGACTCACCGGAAAGCTTACTGAATTTCTTAGATTCTGCTATATCCGAGTGCAAGAATGAACTCAATACCACTGATCTTGAAACTAAAGCAATTGCTGTTTTGAAGTTGGCATATTTGGAAATGTATGGTTTTGATATGTCCTGGTGTAATTTTCAAATTTTAGAAGTGATGTCTTCTACTAATTTCCAACAAAAGCGTATTGGGTATTTGGCAGCTATCCAGTCTTTTAAAAATGAACAAGACTTATTGATTCTTGCTACCAATCAATTCAAGAAAGATTTGAATTCCCATAATCATGTTGAGGTTGGATTGGCACTCAGTGGGATTGCAACTATAGTGACTCCTAATCTTTCCAAGGACATAAATGATGATGTTTTGATGAAGCTTAATCATTCAAGTCCATATATTCGAAAAAAGGCCATTTTGGCTATGTATAAGATTTTTTTACAATATCCTGAGAGTTTGAGGATCAATTTTAATCGGATAATCGAAAAGCTCGACGATACTGATGTTTCGGTGGTTAGTGCTACCATTAATGTCATTTGTGAAATTTCGAAGAAGAATCCTAATATTTTTGTCAGTTACTTACCTAAATTTTTCTCAATCTTGGAAGAAACTGAAAATAATTGGTTGATTATAAGAATACTTAAACTTTTCCAAAGCTTATCTAAGGTTGAACCAAGAATGAAGAAGAAAATCTTGCCCATTATCTTAGGGATGATGTTGAAAACTGATGCATCTTCTTTAAAGTATGAATGTATCAATTGTATAATCAATGGAGCAATGTTATCTTCTGATTCTTCCAAGGATAAGAATATTGCAAAAGAATGCATTGAACAACTTATGAATTTTTTTGAAACGAGGGATTCTAATTTGAAGTTTGTTGGTTTGCTTGCATTAATTAACATCATCAAATTGTTTCCTTCTCTTATGCATAAAGTTAAAGGGGTATCAGTAATAGTAATGGATTGCCTTACTGACACTGACTTGATTATCAAGCGTAAGGCGTTGGAAGTATGTCATTATTTAGTAACCGAAGACAATATTGTCGATTTGATTAAGAGCTTATTATTACAGTTGATTCCAAAAGAAAATGTCATTATACCAGAATCATTAAAGTTGGAAATATCATCAAAAATTATAGAAATCTCATCACGCGACAACTATGAGAATGTTCCAAACTTTGAATGGTACATAGCAGTGTTGAAAGACGTGATAAATTTGACTCTATTGCCACTTCCATCAACTGCTAACACTACCATATCATATAAGACATCAAGTGAAATTGCCTACCAGGATTGGGAACGAATTAGAAACTTTAGCATGTAAAATTCCATCCATAAGATCGGTCATTATTAATAAAGTGGTTGTTGACTCTTTACAAGATGTTAAATTTTTAGAAAATTGTCCACTATTATTAAAAGTTTTCTATTGGATCATGGGAGAATATATTGACGATTTAAAACCAATAGATGATTCCGATAGCGAGAGTGAAAACGAAGATGATGAGGAAGCCTACAAAAATTCACCAATTGTGTTTTTAGGGAAAAAGATACAAATTTTCAATGTTCTCGTTAATCATTACGTTGATACCTCGTTAGGTTTAACAAACGACTTAAATTTTGCTATTTCCTATAAATTGATATCACTTCCACAAACTGATGTTTTAGTTGTATTGATTCAAGCGTTGGTAAAATTATATAGTGGAATAGTAAGTGATTATATAAAACATTACTCTTTGAGTGATGGTAAGTTACCACATTCTAAAGCTAATGAGTTGAAATTTTATTTATTCAAATTAATAAAGTTTTTAGCTAACTGGGAAAATCATTCTAACTATGAGGTTCAAGAGCGGGTTTTGTCATGGCTTGAATTTTTGAAACTTGTGTTTGAAGCTTTAACCAGTGGAGATTTGAAGGAAATTGAGGCTTTACAAAAAGAAGAGGTTGAGTATTATTCAAAATTGAGTAATGATAAAGATGATATTGTTGATGAAGAGAGCGAAGAAGAAAATGTTTCTGAAGAAGAAAGTGACGAAGAAGAAGAGGATGACGAGGACGAGGATGCTTACGAAAATTTGGAATCATCCGTCCTCAGAAGAAGAAGAAGACGAAGAAGAAGAAGAAGAAGATCATCAAGAAGTCGCAGAAAAGATTAGCAAAGACGAAACCGATCCAATTGCAATTGACAATGAAATTTTCAATTCTAAGTTAGATTTAAGTACGGGTAGCGAGCCCGAAAATCCATTTGCAAATCCTAATGAGCCAGAGGAATTGCCTATTTTATTGACCCACATTCTACCATCCTTTTTCAAGTCCTACCAATTGAACCCTATATCACATGGATCACAGCGTCGAATTCCAATTCCCGAAGACTTAGATCTTGAAACTGTTATCAATAGTCCACCGGACTTTGCCTTGGAAAATGATGATAATGATAGTGAAGAGCAATCGATATTCTCAAGCGACGACGAAAGCAGAGCTGAAGATGAAGGCAATTTGACCAATGGATTATTGAGTGTGTCAGCCAGTGAAGAGGATTTCAGGAAACGGGAAAGATTAGAAAGAATGAAAGACGATCCATATTATTTAACATCGGATAATAAGAACGATAAAAAGGCCAAATCGAAAAAATCAAAGAAGTTATTGAGTATTGTTGATACTGATAATGAGTCCAGCCGTAGTCCAAGAGACGCTGGATCTGAGATTCAGAGTGAACGGAACTCGGTTAAATCTTCTAATGGGAAGAAAACAAAATCCAGTGGTAAGACCAAAGCCAGAAAAATGAAAAAGGAAAAGGTTGTTATATTGTCCGAGGAGACTGTTGGCGGACCTGAGCTTATAGAAGAGCCTAAAGAGGAATCCAAGAAGAAGAAGAAGAATACGCTTAAGATTGATTCGTCTAATCTTGACAACTTTGATATCAAGTCTGAATCGGTCAGTGTTGAACCTTCTGCAAAGAATATGAATATGATGTTGATTTGGATGCATTAAGACAACAATTAGTACAGGAAAAGGCTAAGAAGACTAGTAAAAAGAGCAAAAAGAAGGAAGGAGACGAGAAGCCGAAGAAAAAATCGCCGAAAAAGAAGACAGAAGAGGTCCCAACTGAAGAAGCTCTGACAAGGTCCCAACTGAGGGAAGCTCTGACAAGGTGATCAATGTCAAGCCAAAGAAGAAGACAAAGAAAAAGGCGGCCAAAATCTTGGATTAGAAAACAAAAAGTATATACGTTTATTCTCTATATAAATATATGAAAGAATCATTGTAAACAATCACAGATTAATCTTTTGAAACCAAAGGAGTACCTTCAGAGACGATTTCAACTTCCGAATCATCTTCTTGAACGGGATCAGATACTTCGGGAACGAGGTGTGGTTTATTTGAAGGCTGTCCGCTAACTTTGGCATAGCCCAAGGCTTCAATTTTCTCTTTAATTTTATCTCTAATATCAATTGAGAATTTAGTCACGTCTTCGTTTGTTTCTAAATTAGCAGTTGATTGAGGAGGCAAAACTTCCACTATGATTTCACCCGAGTTGAAAGTCTTACTCTTAGCGTTAAATATATTGGAGTAGTTACTGACTGCCACTGGGATGATTGGAATCTTGGCTTGTTTAGCTAAATGAAAGGCCCCCTTTTTAAACGGTAAAAGATCTAACTTAGTAGTACCCGATCTAGTACCTTCTGGGAAGATGAATAAAGCACGATCGTTTTTCTTCAAAGAAATCAAGGCTTTATTCAAAGTCTCTCTTGCCTTTTCACCTTTGGATCTATCCAAGAAGAAAGTTCCTGAACCCAACATGAAAAGACCCAAAATTGGAACGTACTTCAACGCCTTTTTAGCAGTCACCGTATAACCAGGTTTGAACACCTTACCTAAAACCAAGATATCAGCAGCGGTTTGATGGTTTGAAATAACAATTGCTGGTTTTTGATATAAGTAATGTTCATTTTTAATAGTGACTTTAACCCCCAACAATTTAGAAAACTGGAAATAGAAAACTCTAGCTAAGATATATTGGGCATATTTACTATTTCCGGTAAGTTTTAAGAAAATCAACGAAATAAGAGCAGTTAACGACGACGTAAACACCAAACACCCAAATATCACCGACTTAAAGTAGAATTTCAAATCGTTCAAGAAGCCCATCTTAGTCTAACAGTGTTTAAGAAGTATCTGATGAAAAGAAAAAGCCAAAAAAAAAATTTCGAAAAAACCCAAAACCCCAAAAAACCATCTTAGACAAACAATAAGCCCAGCACGACCGATACAATGGATATCCCTACAAAGGAGTATATGGCAGGACTACGGAATGGCTAAGATACGTCTTTATTACATTATGTAGAATTATACACCTTTCAAGCTACTGACTGCAAGGGCCTTTTTGGCAGTGGACGAGGCAGAGGCTGGATTGACCCCAGTGACTAATCTGCCATCGTTGGTGGTATAGTCCCCCCACATATCAGGAGGTTGATCATATTGGCCGCCGTTTTTAACGCAGATATCACGAACGGTTTCCAAATGGTCACGTTTCAAGATCCCGTCGACGTTCATGGCAACTTCACCTTCGTCGGTGAACCCAGTCACTTTTTTACCTTCAATCAAAGGTCTGCCGGTGGCAGTATCGTACAAGTTATCGAAGATGACTGGCCCATGGCAAACAGCGGCAACAACACCCTTATTGGACCAGATTTGTTGGGCCAATTTGTGCAAGCCATCGGCTTTGGGGAAATCAAAAACGGTACCATGACCCCCGGCAGCGAAGAAGATGGCATAATCAGAGGCATTGACTTCAGAAGCAGCCTTGAGGTTTTTGATGGTGACGTTGAATTCAGAATGGGGATTTTGGTAAATGGCTAAATCGTCCCCGTTTAAAAAGGCTTCACCCAATGAATGTTCATCGTAACCGAATTTCCCAGTTTCCGAGACAAAATCAACTTCAATTCCTTGCAGTCTGAAGTATTCAAATGGATGTAATGCTTCGGTTAAAAACAACCCGGTTTTGGCTCCGTCTTCATAGAATTTATCGTTGTAAGAGGTAATGGCAATGGCAGCTTTGGACATGTTTAGAGTTTGGGGAAATAAAGAAAAAGTAGCTATTTCAGTTGACAGATGCGGGTCCTTATATAACCGTTGGAGATGGAATTTGCGACAAAACTCCCAATCCTTGCCAACATTTGAATTTTACCATGATTACAAGCTGCTATTGCGAACCGTCATACTTCTCACTGTAGTTGCCATTACTGTATTACTGTCATTTACCAGTAATGGCAATGGCAGGTTGCAAAGCAAGCAAAGTACTGGATTGTGCTTTTTCTTACGGTATGAGCAATGACAATCACCTGACCACTGGATTATGATTTGCTAAGTTGCAACTTTTAGCAACTGATGTACTTGTACTACTCAGATACAAGTTTTAGCTCATCTCAGACGGACGTGGTCGTTTTTGACTATTACAGTCGTATGCTACTTTCAATGCTACTTTCAATACTACTTTGAATGCTACTTTGAATGCTACTTTGAATACTACTTTGAATACTACTTTCATAGCATCGGAAGCTAATACAGCACTCTTGGTATTCTAGCTTTCGACTGAGCATATAGAGTAGATTGTGTATAAGTAGATTGAGCATATTGAGTAGATTAAGCGGATGGAGTAGATTATATTTCGCATCCAGTACTTAAATGCGCAGTTGAACGAAAATGAAAAATTTTAACAAGTATCTTCAACGAATATGGCCAGAAAAACCCATAGGAAAGAGCAGGCTCAACCCAGGTCGACTGCCCTGGTGTTTGCTGATCCGGAAAGAATCGAAAATGCCAAAGAAGAAGAATTGAAACCCATGACAAAGGAAGAAAAAGCCCAATTAGCCAAACAAATTCAATTACAACGAGAACAGGAAACCAAACAGGCATCATTCCCCCTTAATTATGTGTATGGATTCCAAGATTTTGCCAATGAACATATGACTTTTTGTAAGTTTGTTGAAATGTTAGTTGTTGGATACGTTGCAGAGATTTTTTATTTATACTATTTCACCAAAGACTGGAAATTAGGACCACCAATTGGATTCAACATTTTGGGAATTATACTAGGTACTATATTTGCTTACAGGAAAGGTCTTAACAAGCATGAAGAGGACCCTGACAAATTCAAATCACCCCGAGTTCCTGAATTTAATTTGGTTTACGCCGTTTTCATTCCATTAAGTATCTCGGTATTAACCGATCTGAGATTTTCAATTATAAATTTATCATTAAACTACTTTGTTGTTGAAAACTTACACCCATTTGCCAAAGTGGCCTCCAGTGTGATGTTTTTCCAAATCTATAATGAAAATGAAGAGTTTAGTGTTGTGTATTACTTAGCCATAGCCATGGTCCATTATATGATTACGTACGTTATTGAATCGATAAATCAGGGAACTGAGGAAACCGAAACCGAATTGAGTCAGGAAGTGATTGAACAAGATGATAATATCAACGATAAATTGGTTATAGACGGAACGAAATCAGGAGTCAATGTGACCTTGACCAAGACCGAGATTCACTTATTAGGAGTGTTTTTAATAAACTTACTACTTAACGAATGCCATGCTTTACCATTTATAATCTTTCAGAAAATGATTATCAGTTTAACTGGAAGCTTGGTGCTTGTATACCCAGTTTTCAAACTCTACGAAACTAATCATAATAAATTATTGGCTCTTGCGGTTATTGCAATTTTTGCTGCTGGGTTCTATTACGGTACCAATAAGTTATTATTTGGTTATTTGAAAGAAAATGCAATTGTTTGGTTATACGAATACATCTACCAATCGGAAATGAGAACCAAGATTCTAACTCTGTGGATTGCTCTCTTGTCGATTGCAATCCCCACTGTTCAATTATCTGGTGATAAACTTAGTTTAAATTCCCGGAGAAAAATATGGCACTACTTATTACTAGTTTCAATCACTTATCCGCTTTTAGTAGAAACCGACTTTACTCTCATTGCATTATTAGGATCGCTAATCATCTTCATCGTGGTGGAGATTGTTCGTTATAACAAGTTCACCATTATCGGGGCCTGGTTATATAACGAATTAAGATTTTTCCAAGATTTCAAAGACTTGAAAGGTCCTTTGAATCTCAGTTATATTTTCTTGATCTTGGGAGTCACCTTGCCAATGGTTTATGATTTAGCTATCTTACAAAACGATCAAATCACTTATAGATCGTTCATTGGAATCATTAGTTTAGGTCTTGGTGATTCAATGGCTTCAGTCATTGGTAAAAACTACGGTACCATTAAATGGAAACACGGTAATAAATCAATCCAGGGAACAATCACTTTCATAATAGTCAGTATGGTTGGATTCTATTTAATTAATCAAATCTTGTCTAGCAACCAACAAATCCAGAATTGGGAAAATGTCTTTATCAGTTGTCTATTGGGAGGTATCTTAGAAGGAGTAAGCACCTTGAACGATAACTTCTTAATTCCATGCATAATGGTGATTAGTTTAGAAATTATCAACTTGAAATTCCCATAGTATATAGATATATAGTCTGTTATAAGTAATCCGCATAATATAGATATATAGTCTGTTATCAGTAAAAGGCTGCAAACACCCTTTTTGCCAAAACACATCACTAATCACCTACCCTGGCGATTAGACCAGGTGTCATCGTGTAGGAGCATCTCTACTTTACTTTATTCAGTTACTCAGCTTACTTAACTCATAGTTTATCCATAGTTTATCCATAGTTTATCCATGTTTATCCATGGTTTGGTACGGAATTCCTTAAGATCTCATCGTAACTTAAATTGATTGGTCTGGAATTCAGTCCACCAGACTAGTCAATCAAGCCAACCACGTCCATCACGCCAATCAAGCCAGCCTATTCAAGTCCCACCATCTACTACTTGCTACTGCCATCTACTACTTACATCTCCCTACTGACTCCATGTCAATAACTACCTAATCTACCTAATTACTGTTTAATTGAAGTAGGTACTGGTGTAATTTCAAAGTGAGACATTGGGTTTTTACTTTTTTTTAGCATTTTTTCCTTCGGCGGTTAAAACTTTACTCTTCTTCTTCTCTTCCTCCTCTTCTTCTTCTTCTTCTTCTTCTTCTTCTTCTCTTGTTAATCAACTTTCTATTCAACCATCTACTGGTCTTCAGTTTGTGTGTTTGGGTACAGATCAGGTTCTTGCTGGGTGCTAATAACCATTCTACTTGCCCTTCAGGCGCTTTGCTCGTTACACACCTTATCATTTTCCTATTATTTACTTGTTTCCTTCCTATTGAATCCCAATAAGGTGAAACAATTCTACTTAGTACAAGTTGAATAAAAAAAAAATTGTTGTCTACCGGTTAAACCGCTGCATCAGCTCAGTTGCATCCATTTTTATCAGTCCTCCATTACACCCCATCCCTTTTGCAGCTGTCAAATCACCCTATTCATTTCCATTTATCATCCCTTTCCTTTGCCTTCCCATCCTGCTTTAATCGCCGCCCTTGTCTGATTCATTTTCGGTGGTACTTTCCTACAGTTTTCCTACGGTTTTCCTACGGTTTTCCTCTGTTCTTGTTGGCATAACGGAAGTCCGGAGTCTTGTTTTCGCAGTGGGAACTTTTTTTAACCTTTGTTTTGTTTGTGTGAGGGTTTTCAGACTATTTTCTTGCACATAAATTTTCCCTCCCTGGCGCCAGTTGATGAAATTTGCCAGTGAGTCCACCCGTACCCCCATCCTGACTATTATAAGATGTCTGAAGTGCTTCCAATCTCCTGTATATCCTGTCGTCGCAGGAAAATAAAGTGTAATAAGTTGAAACCATGTAATCAATGTCAAAAACGTCGGATTGTTTGTCAATTTCCTTCGACTTTTAGAAATATCAAAATTGATGAAAATGAATTAGAAGCAAATGAACTCTCAATAAATGAAGATCGTAATAGAAGTAAAAGCTCGAGCTCGGTTTCAAATAACTCGGGTAGTTCAAGTTCAAATCAAGGTCCAAATAATCCAACTGATATAACTAAATTAAATGAGGAAATTGAATTATTAAGAAATGAAAAATTAACTATTTTACAAGATAATTTCAAATTGAATCAAAAAAATCATCAATTATTGACTCAAATTAGTAAATTTGATCGCTCAACAAATTTAGAACATTCCAAACCTTCCGATAGTAAAAATGCAAGCCATGATCATTTTCCAATAAGTGGTGAAACTTCTGAAATGGGTGAAAAATATTATGGCCCGCAATCGTCAAATTTTATGATTGAAACTTTAAAGAAAAAACTGACTAATGATGAATCATTACGTAAAGTTAAATATCTGAAACCAAATGATTTAATTAATTTTGGTGATTCAAGTTCAGAAACTAAATATAGTAGTGATATTGATAAATCGAATGATCACGATCAAGATGATGATTCGAATTTAACCCATGATTCAATTTCGGGTAATTTAATTGAAAGATCTTTATTGAAAAAACCTTTACCATTTTTATTAAAAATTGACCCAGAATTAAGTAGTGATTCGGATACTTCTTTTGATTTATTAAAATTAAATTTTCGAATTATTTATAAAATGGTTGAATTATTTTTCATTAATACTACTTATTATAAAAGTTTTATTAGTAAAGAAACCGTATTCAATTTTTTAAATAATTATGAATCAATTAAAGATAAAGAATGGGAAAATGATGATGATTTATTATTATTATATATGATTTTATTACTATCAATTCAAAGATTAACCCCAAAAGAATTTATTGATATGAATTTAATGAGTAGTTCAAATGACTCAATTAAAAAATTTAAAAAATTTAAAAATCATTTATTAAATAATATCTTATACCATAATTTTGAAAAATTAAGACATAACTTAATTAATGAATCAATTATTACTATTCAAGCTTATATTTTATGTACTGAATGGTATTTTATTGATCAACGTTATGAAGAAAGTTGGTCAATGTTATTTCATACTTGTTCAATTGCCTATTCAATTGGTTTACATGTTATGGGGAAATTTAGAACAACTACTGATAATGAACATTCTAAAATTAAATCAGAAAATGATTCAATGATTATTGATGATGATGAATCAAAAAAAATTAAAAATAAAATTGAAAAGTTCGATTATGAACCAAGTGATGAAGATAATGATATTGCAAGATTTAAAGTTTGGTTTGCTCTTAAAAATATTAGTGGTCAAATTTGTTCAGTTTTAGGACGTCCAAATCCTATCTCAATTCAAGTAAATTCAATTGTTTTAAAATCAAGTAGTGAATCCAATTTAAGTAAAATTGATTTAAATGCTCATAAAACTCAAGTTTTATTAAAAATTGGTTTAAGTGAATGTTTGAGGTTATCAAATATGATGTTAATTGAAAACTTCATGATTAATTTCACCATGAATGATTTATTAAATTTAGATTCAAAATTTGAAAAAGAAATTAATTTACTCGAATGGTTTTTAAGTGATAAATATACTGATGATGATCTAATTGATTCTCATAATAATGATGATCTAAGTAAACTTGATGGTGATTCTTCGGGGGGTGATCAATTAAGTTATGACGAAGGTAATTACTTACCTTTAAGAATTGATCGAGTCAATTTAATTATTGATTTAATCACCTTATATATCAATCGAGCTAAATTATTTGAACCTTTTATCAATCAATTTCAAGAAGCTTCAGATGCTGCACTTATTACTAAATCCTTACTTTATTCAATAATGAAATTCCTTGATTATATTATTGAATTCATTCAACAATTTTTAGATAATTTTGCCGATAAATACTTGGCTTATGAATATCAAATAATGAGTGAAATCAAATTTGGTAAATTGTTTAGAATTTATTATCCATTTTTAAATTCTTTCATTTATCAAGGTATTATTGTCATTTTCACATTTTTAAATTATAAATCCAATGATTTTGTTTATTTTTCAGTTCATTCAAATGAATCTTCTAAAACTTCAAGTGATTCGAATATCGATAATCCAAAAAATGTTTCAAATTCGAATACTGCCACCGTTGGTCCTTCATCAAACCCCACCATTAATTATAATTCTTTTTTACAAAAATTAGAAAATAAATTGAATGCTTTATTACAATTTGATCTGAGGATTTCTAGATTATTAAACCAAAGTGTTAGATTATGGTCAACGAATATCGTTTATTTGATTAATAAAAACATCCAAGCAATTAATTTAATATATGAAAAACAAAAAATTGAAAAACAAAAATTAGATGATGATTTAAATGATTTAAAAAATCAAATTGATCCTCCAATTTCTTCTGCTTCAAATAATGTCCAACCTGATTTGGGTAATGAGCTTTCAGGCATTCCTTCCACCAATGCAAATAACCCGGTGACAAATATTTCACATCCATCAAATGTTGTTCATTCAAATTCAGTTATTCCTCCTCATACTAATCTTACTGATGATGAACCAGGTTTAGATAATTTACTTGGTTTTAATATGAGAGATCCATTTTGGTTAACTAATCCGGATAATTTACCTTATTATTTAAGTAGTCCAAGTGACGATGGTGATTCAATGCCAAATAAAAAACCAAAAACCGATTCCGATGATACTACTAAACAACAAGCTCAACAATCAAATAAACATTTAACGTTCCATCCTCAACCTTTAAATCAAACTGATTCTTCTGGTTTATTTAACTTGGATAATTTAACCCTGGGTAATCAAGTTACTAACTTTGGTAATTTATATCAACAAACTCATGATTCCCTGGTTGTTGGTATGCCATCACAACAACAAGTTCAACCTTCAACTGGGTTTGCTCCTCATTTGCATCAAGAAGAACTTTCATCAATTCGTCAAATTGGTTCATCCCACTCTCAACCAACCCCTCATAATCAGCCACATCATTCTTCTCATTCTTCAAATCATCCTCAAACTCATCCTCAAACTCATGCAACTACTTATAATATGTTTGATCCTAGTCAACCAACTGGAGTATTCCAAACTTATCAAGGTTCAAATGCAAACTTCCAACTATTTAATCAACAAATGGATGTTAATGCAAGACCTCATCAGCATGAACTTCAAAATCAACCCACTACTAGACGGGCTCTGCAAAAACTGTCTCATTCTCAACAATCAGCCCAATCTCAATCATCTCAACAACAAGAGAATCAATTGCAAAATCAATTTGCAGCAGTAGCTGTTGAACCCTCCGATTCCAATTCCTCTGGCAATACCTCAACCGGATATAGTAATAATCCAAGCACAAATATGTTTTAATCCCCTCCATTGGTATTTCAATATGGAATGACTGATGCTTTACCAATTTACGCCCGTAATGCCTTCATGTCAGAATACCTTAGTTTGTTTTCAATTAGTTTGTCTTTTCTTGTTCTCTATTTTGTTTTTCTACTATTCTTCTTTCGACCTGTATCTACTTTATTCACTTGTTCTTAGTTTCTCTACATTTATAGACAATACACTATTAATCTCCAAACAATCAAGCACCTGTAGTGATATATGTATGATGTTAAAGTAGTAATATCAAGGTATGATAACGGTTTATTGACCCCACCACACTGCACGTGACATGCACCCGTGCACCAACAAAAAAATTTACATCGGAGAGCTAGTTACCGACTTTAAATAAGGAAAAAAAACCATTGGGGGAATTAGCGGTGATCGAGATACTACTTCTAGGACCAATTTAACTACTAAAGAAGCGATAATGTCAGGGTTTAAGAAGTTTACTGATTTCTTGTTTTCCAAACAATCCTTGAGATATGTTTGTACTACTCATTTTTGGGGGCCGGTGTCGAATTTCGGGATTCCCGTTGCTGCGTTATTAGATTTGAAGAAGGATGCTGATTTAATTAGTGGACCAATGACTGGATCATTGATTATATATTCATTAGTATTTATGAGATACTCGATGGCGGTCACTCCACAAAACTATTTATTATTTGGTTGTCATTTTGTAAACGAATTGGCTCAACTAGGTCAAGGATTTAGATGGCTCAATCATAATTACAATTCACCAAAAGCTATAACCAATGAAGAAAAAAAATGATTTCCATCTCTCCCTATTTATTTGAATTAATTATGCATTGAATAATTAACTTGTATTTTAGATTTCTTAATTTTTTCGAAACTCTTATTTATAATCATATATATGCCAACTTTTAAATGTATCTATTCGTTAACTAATCGAAGATGGACTTTGGTTTCTCTGCTGCTTGTGTAGGACCCAATAGTTGAGTTTGAATGGTATCGGAGGATTCCGAGGAATCTGACCCGTAGTCGGTATCATTCTGGTTATTTGTTTTTTGGCGTTTAGAAAGATCTAAGCTGGGAGTTCGACTTCTTTTACCATAAGTGACTCTTTGTTCTTGCGGTTCCGATTCCATTGGAGGTAATTCTCCATATATTAATGATCTGACAGATTCGTAATCAATCTTCTTACTAAATGGCTTGGATGTGATAAGTTCCCCTGGTGATGGGGTTTGCTCTGGTAATGGGGTTTCCTCTTTATTTGGAATGATGACTGAATGAGATGGTAGTGAGAATTTTGGTTTCTTATTAGATTCTAAATTATCATCACTTGTAATCTGAGTGTATTGAATCAATACATGAGGATAATTCTTCAATTCAAAGAGAATTGGATCACCAGGACTTTTGAAAAAAATTTCAAAATACGAATTGCCATCGGTTGAATGATCATCTGCCAAATCATATTTTAAATTGGCAAACCCGCTTATCAAATTCATGAAATTTTTGAAATCTTTCAATCTGAAATTTATTGATAACGTATTATCTTCAAGATTGAAATCAGTCAAGTTCGTATTTAGCAATTCGTCCAAGGTTATGGTATTTGTCACGGACATTGGTTGTTTCAAGTATTCTTTATCTTTTAAAACTTGTCTGGTGTACCCACACAACAGTAACTTACCGTGTTTAATTTCGATCTTGAAATCTTCCGTTGATGAAGATATCGAATCTAAAAACTGTTTGGGTATGATTTGTTCAATCATTATATATTTGATGGAATCTTGTAGGATTTTTTCTTGTTGATCAAGTAGTTCTTGTTTGTATAGAGTGGCTATATTCAACTTGTTGGAGACTACTGGTTGATAGCTTGTTTGATACCGCTTGATGATCCAATCTTGAGTTTTTATTTCGATAAGTAATTTATATTTAACTGAGAATTTTTATCCCAATTAACTTTAAAGCAAATATATTCTAAATTCAGAGCATCTAAGTTCTTAAATAACACCGATAAGTGACGTGAATTAATCAAAAACGAGTAAGTGGACTGATTGATATCATATTCGTCCTCATTGAACCCTTCACTAAGGATATTACCAAAATCAACCAAGTATTCGTGGAAGAAGCTTTGTTTAAAAGTGATCTCGGCATGAGTAATCTTAGCAGTATTTACTGCCAGTATTGATATGGATTCTCTCCCAACAACAAACTTAATATGTTCAGATATTGCCGCCAACGACAAGATCGACCTCGACCATATTACCTTATGTTTATCCGAGTCGATGGCTCCCACAAACGACATGCTTCATTTGTTGATGAAAGAAGTAGTAGTTGGAATCTCATCCAGGAAAAATTCAAAAGACCCAAAACCATGATCCCAACCAAGATGCTAACTAGGACTCCAGTAAGACACCAACTTGGCTTGTTAGTCAAAGATACTTTGAATGGAGCCTTAGTGGGTTTCCCTTGAAGCTAGCGTATCCTTTGGACTGCAAAGGCGTTTTTCCAATAGTGAACTGGTCCTTTCTCAGATTTGTCTCTTTTGCAACCAAATTTAATGTAGAGAAAGCAATACAACAGAAAGTCTCTGGACGTATAAAAGGTTATAGGGGTATAGTTTAAGGGGAATTGCAAGGGCTGTATTCAAAATTAGACAAGTAAGGATTTTGTAAAATTTTTACAAAATTTAGAATATTCAACCTTGACAACAACCTGCTGAAATTGAATGACATCCAGGTCCTACTACCAATCTGAAACCATTTACAAAAATAAGTTTTAAGTTGAATCTTCGGTTGTTTCAGCTGCTTCAGTTGGTTCAGTTGTATCTTCGAATTGAAACTTCGAATTGAAACTTCGAATTGAAACTTCGAATTGAAGAGTTTAGAATTTCAACTAAATGATTTCAACTAAAGAATAATCGGGGCTGAACACCATTACAGCGGCTATGCCCAAGAAACTCAACCACTGCCAGTAATCCTTACCCATTGACGTTAGAATCTCATTGCACCAGTGGTAATTACTGCAAATGCTCCAAACTCGGAGCACCCCGAATTTTTCAGCGTTTTTTCGTTGACTTCTTTAACTTATTCACTCTTTTCTCTTTTCTCTTCACTCTTCTCTTCACTTCCTTCACTAATGTCGATCAAAATCCTCGTGGTCAATCCTAACTCCTCCCAGAAAGTTTCGGACAACTTGGCAAAGATCTTGAGTGCACCTCCACTGGTGGAGTTCACTTTTTATACTGGTCCAGCTTCAGCACCGAAAGAAATCAACGGGACTCAAACTTCAATTGAATCAGAACAGGTTGTTTTGCCAGACTTACTTGACAAGAACGTCATTGAGAAATACGATGGTTTCTTGATTTGCTGCTATTCGGATCATCATTTAATCCATTCTTTAGGGAAACACACCAAAAAGCCAATCTTGGGAATCATGCAAGCTACATTACTCTACAGTCTCCTGAATCCGTCCTTGCATAAGCTGTTCATACTCACCAGTGTGAGTGAATGGGAACCTCTTTTGGATCAAGCAATCATTGATTTTATTGGAACCAGTCTAGAGTTCCCTACTAAAAAATTCCAAAAAACCAAAGCACTCAATGTTAGTGTTTTAGACTTGAGCAACGAAGAGGAATTTGCTAAAATCAAGAATAAAGTTGATCATTTTGTTAATGTAGAATATGCTAATGATCATATAGATTGCATTTTATTAGGTTGTGCCGGTATGGCTGGTCTTGACTCCAAATTGAGCCAGGCTTTCCCCCAAATTCAATTCATCGATAGCGTTAAAGTCGGAGTAGAGTTCCTTACTAGCATTATAAGGTTCAATAAGGAGAATATCCTTTCTTAAGATAGTATAATAAAGCTATTTAATAGAAAATAAGACCCATACACCAGAATCTCGTAGATAAAAGGGCTAAATTTAAAGCCAAAAATGACAAATTTGACAAATTCAATACTTTTTACAAGACAGTCATAGTAGTTGATATCATGTCAATGAATCCATTTTACAGGGAAAGTGAGCCGAATGAAGATAGTAAACAACCCAGGAAAAGACCGTCATTTTTCAATAAGATACTAACGGGTAAGTCCAGGTGTTTGAGGTCGGCATCCCCATCAGCATCTCCACCACCGGTGGTTCCAGAGCCCCAAAGTTCAAGTGAACAATATGGCGATGAAAATACAGATGAGAGACCTATAACACTACATGGGTATAAGCCCAACACCAAGCGTCGGTTAATGGATGAAGAATTGGCAAATAATATTCGAAATTTAATGCCTCCAAGATTACAACTTTATGATGATTGGGATTTAGTATATGATTTTGAGCAAGATGGTATAAGTTTGAATACTCTCTACCGGAATTCGAATCCAGAATACCAATTACAAAAACAGAAGAATGAAAAACAATCAAAAGGTTATGGAGATGGAGTTGTTAAATCAATGATTGTGGGTGATATCCAATCGTCCACCACTACGTCGTTTTACGGTCTTGAGCGTAAAAGACCCCAAGGGTATGTTATGGTGATACAGGACGAGAAAAGAAATAAGTTTGGCTGCTATTTGAATACAAATTTAAGAGCCGTCGATAATAAACGTTATTATGGTAACGGAGAATGTTTTCTTTGGAAACTAGAAAAATATGATGCTTCCAAATTGAATCACGAGAAGGATTCAGAAAAGGGTTCAGAAAAGGATTCAGAAAAAAAAGATGCAAACCTCATTGATCTCGATGATCATCCTCCTACAGTGCCCAAACATAAACCAAGGTACGAATCAAGGTTTAAAGCCTTTATGTATACGGGAATGAATGATAATATAATATTTTCAAATCACGATTTCATTGCAATCGGATCATCCAATGGCCAAAACGGGTTATGGATCGATAAGTCTCTCTATAAAGGAGTCAGTTATCCATGTACTACTTTTGGGAATGAGATTTTGAACTTGCACAATTCTGACTCCTCAACTAAATTAGGAACGTTCAAGGTGATTGACTTGGAAGTTTGGAGAGTTGGTGCTTTAGAATAGAACCTTCGTAAAGCTAAGAGGGTAAGTTACAGGGCTATTTTTCATATCGTTTTTTTTTTTTTTTTTTTTTTTTTTTTTTTTTTTTTTTGGGCTTTTTGGCTTCTTGTTTATCAGGTCTTCTTTCAATGATCCAATATCCTTTCTGATTCTATTTTTAAGTTGTTGACAGTACTTTAGAACTACATTTTCGGACAAGCTTGGCACCTTATAGACTAATATTGCATACATTCTAGCTTAGGAGTAAGCAAATCGTAATACACTTTATTATATTTTCTTTTCCCACCATCCTCGTCATTCAATCGTCAGGAATCAACCCTTTCCTCTCGTAAACCTTGTAGCCATCGGAGACACGAGGTGTTCGTTTATGAAGTTTAAATCATGGAATCGATACCCAGCTTCCATTGACAAAACCCTGGTTTGAAAGGTAATTTTGGCCCCAGTAGATCAACCCTCTTTCTCTAACGCCTTCTCTCGCCAATCATCATAAGACTCTTTGTTTCAAAAGTAAATTTGACTATTCTTTTAAATCAGTAAATTAGGTTGGAGTTGCAGGGATGTACGGATGTTATTCTGGAGATATTTTGCAAATTTGCATAAACGCCAATTGTAAAAGATTTAGACGACTTCTTTTTATATGACAAAGTCGAATACAAGTAAACACACCATAAGATCAATGGATAGGAACAATTGGGGTTCGTAACGTGATCTGCAATGATAGGGGCATGCGCCCAACCAGTCTTTATGGGGGTGAGGAAGCTGAATTCTTGTCAAGGGCAGGATGGCCAGCTGAAAGCATAGCTGCTAGCTGAAAAGCTGAAAATCCGGTTGAAAAGGTCTCCGAAGGCGCCGACTTGGGACTTAACTTTAGGCTTATGAAGTTGTTTCCTGAGCTAAGTCGAACCACGAAAAGTAAACATCTACAAGGCGTCAGATAGTAGTATGAACACCCAAGGTTCCCCGCCCTTTTCAGTTGACTTAGCTCAAGACTGTTTTGATACCGGTAGTCGAGCTAGCAGCTCCATTTAGTGGAACAAAAGCCAAGCTGCTGACAAAATCAAAGTTAGAGAAATAAACAAAAATATAATGGAAAACAAACATGGCCCACCAATTCACATACCTCTTGCGAGAGGAAGCCACGGGAAAGCCCCGAGAAAGCCATGAGGAAGCCATGAGAAAGCCCAGCCATAGGCTCTAAATTGCCTTATGTCCATACTATCCCGAGAAGTCCTCAGACATTGAACGTTTTCTTCAAGTTTGTTCAAGCAAAAACCTTTTTTTTTGGTTCCTTGCTTTGTTGTTTTTAACGAAATGTTGTTATCCCGGTCATTCGAGTATCCGTGGTCTAGTCTTTTCCAAGTATTCTGGAGACAGTCAATGCTAGCGATATAGTTGGTCAAAGATCAATACTTAGCCGAATCAGATCCGTGTGCAGTATAATGTTAAATTTATCATTAGATAATAAAAATAGACTGCATAGCTGATCTGTGATATGCATGTCATTTATCGCGTTAGGCTTTACAATAGTGTTTTGAGGTTGAATCGCAAATTTTTTTTTGCAGCGACCAACGAGCTATTAACCTAAATCGACAATTAAGATTTCGTCAATTGGTGACTTTTATTTTTTTGTTATTCTTTCCATGGGTTTCAAGGCGATTCATATCACAGAGTAACAAACAAATGGTGGATCATGTATCCGTCAAGCGTTATTTTTAGTTAATGAATAACTATTACGATGGCAATTAAGCCTCTGTATTATCGCCAGGTTCCTCCAGTATAGTTAGGGGTTGTTGGTTTTGAAAAACAACAAACAAAACAAAAAAAAAAACGACCTCGTGAAACCTTTGTTTCCATACCTTATTTTGAATATTTGTTCTTGATTATTTCGAAACATGTCCCTATATATATTGCTTTAATTCCTTGATTGATTTTTTCGTTCTGTTTTACTTCCTTGTCTAAACATCGAGTCTTGTCTAATTGTTTAAAACTCACCTAAGAGTCCAACTTCCCAACTTCACGTCATTCGCTTTCCTTTTTGTTGAAGTTATCACTCTTTTGAAGACTTTTGGATCATTGTTTCCTTTCCTATTAAACAAACTTTCAGTCATTCCTTTCTACAGTTAATCAAGTATTCTTTACCATGAAATTTTCAACCGCCGTTGGTATGGCCGGTATCGCTTCTCTTGCGTCCGCTGCCTCTCTTAATTTCGAAGCCGATTCTGCTTCTAACCTCAATGCTAACTCAAAGGGCCTTGATGCCAACTCTGAATCTCACTCTGAAGGTTCTGCTAATGTTGGTAATGCTAATGCTGCTTTTGAATCAGACCGTGAATCTGATCTTTCTGTTAAAAACAGTGAAAGATCTTTTATTGAAGCTTCTGGTGGAGCTTCAAGCAGTTTCTCTTCTTCAAACAGTAAAGAATCAAGCTCTTTCCAAGCTTCTGGTGGTGCTTCTGGTAGTGTTTCTGCTTCCAACAGCAAAGAATCAAGCTCTTTAGAAGCTTCTCACGAAGCTCACGGTAGCATTTCTGCTTCCGATAGTGAAAACTCCAGCTCTTTACAAGCCTCCGGTGAAGAATCTGGTAGTATCTCTGCTTCTAACAGCAAAGAATCAAGCTTTTAGAAGCTTCAGGTGAAGCTCATGGTAGCGTTTCTGCTTCTAACAGCAAAGAATCAAGCTCCTTAGAAGCTTCTGGTGAAGCCTCTGGTAGTATCTCTGCCTCTAACAGCAAAAACTCTGGTTCTTTAGAAGCTTCTGGTCATCAATCAGGTAGCATCTCTGCTTCTAACAGCAAAGAATCTAGTTCTTTAGAAGCTTCTGGTGAACAATCCGGTAGCATCTCTGCTTCTAACAGCAAAGAATCTAGTTCTTTAGAAGCTTCTGGTGAACAATCCGGTAGTATCTCTGCTTCCAACAGCAAAGAATCAAGTTCTTTAGAAGCTTCTGGTGAAGCTCATGGTAGCGTTTCTGGTTCTAACAGCAAAGAATCAAGCTCTTTCGAAGCTTCTGGTGAAGCTTCCGGTAGTGTTTCTGCTTCCAACAGCAAAAACTCTGGTTCTTTAGAAGCCTCTGGTGAAGCTCATGGTAGTGCTTCTGCTTCTAACAGCAAAGAATCAAGCTCTTTCGAAGCTTCTGGTGAAGCTTCCGGTAGTGTTTCTGCTTCCAACAGCAAAAACTCTGGCTCTTTAGAAGCCTCTGGTGAAGCTTCTGGTAGTGTTTCTGGTTCTAACAGTAAAGAATCAAGCTCTTTTGAAGCTTCTGGTGAAGCTCATGGTAGCGTCTCTGGTTCTTGGGGTGAAGATGCTTCAAGCGCTGCTGGTACTTCTACTGAATCTACTGCTTCTTACGCTCTTGGTACTCCTGAATACGTTTCAGCTTCAGCTTCTTATGCTCTTGGTACTCCTGAATACGTCTCTGCTTCTTCTTCTGCTCCAGCTTGGTCTTCTGAAGAAGCTTCTTCAAGTGTTACCTTCTCTTCTGAACAAGGTCATGTTGTCACCAAAACTGCTGAATCTACCACCTATGGTCACTGTCACCTCTTGTGGTCCATCTGGTTGTCACACTGACTCCCACCAAACTGGTGTTGATGTTGTTACCGTCACTACTGATGATGTTGTTACCTCATTCACTACTTACTGTCCATTAACTGAAACTAAATCTTATGGTTCTGAATCTTCTTCTATTGCCATTCCATCATCTGTTGTTTCTGCTCCAGCTTCCTCTTCTGCTGCTTCATCTGCTGCTTCCTCATCTGCTGCTTCATCTGCTGCTTCCTCATCTGCTGCTTCATCTGTTGCTTCCTCATCTGCTGTTCCATCTTCATCTGCTCCAGCTTCCGAAGGTCACTACACTACCGTTACTGCTACTGAATCTACTATGGTTACTGTCACCTCTTGTGGTCCATCTGGTTGTCACACCCACTCTCAACCAACTGGTGTTAACGTCGTTACCACCACTGTTGATGATGTTGAAACTTTATACACTACTTTCTGTCCATTAACTGAAACTAGACCAGTTGAAGGTACCAGTTCAGCTTCTTCTGAAGCCGCTTCATCTAGTGGTGATGTTACTTCTACTTCTACTGTTCAAGTTTACACTACTATCTACAGTGGATCTTCTGCTCCAGCCTCATCTGCTCCAGCTTCCTCTGCTCCAGTCTCATCTGCTCCAGCTTCCTCTGCTCCAGCTTCTTCTGATGTCACTTCAACTATTGAAACCTATAAGACTGTTTCTGAATCTTCTTCAACTGCTCCTAAACCAACCTCAGTTGCTAAGACCTCTGAAGCTCCATCTTCTTCTGATTCTCTTACTGTTGAAACCGATACTAATGTTGAAACTGACTTTACCACTTACTGTCCAGAATCTCACACCTCTGCTCCAGTTATTTCTACCGGTCCAAGCTCTTACTTCAACACCTCTACTGCTTACACCAACACTTCTTCTGTTCCAGCTACCTCAAAACCAAGTGTTGTTCCAACTACTTTGAGTCACTCTACTAAAGCTCCAACCACTAAGACCCCAGCTAAACCAACCACTGAAGCTCCAGCTCCATCCACAAAAGCCCCAGTTACTTCTGCTCCAGTTTCATCTGCTCCAGCTCCAGGTCCATCTTCAGTTGATTCTACTTCTGTTGTTGAATCTACCTCTACTCTTCCATCTTCTTCTGCTGGTGTTTCAAGCTACGAAGCTGGTGCTGCTTCCAACCAATTATCAATGGCCGGTTTCATTTCTGCTATTGCTATGTTATTAGCTGTCTTCTAAGAAGTGGAGATTTAAGCTTTATTATTGTTTTTTCGACTATTTCTGTTTCTTTCAATTTAGAAAATCTTTGCCAAAGATGCTCTTTCTATTTCTTGCGTTAGAATTCAAGTGTGTTATTCATTTTTTCGGTTTCTCTTTGATAGTAAAAGTATTTACTCTATTTTAATTTAAATCTTCTTGTTGTCTTTATACCTATTTCAATTCTTATACTCTTTTATAAATTGTAACAATTTTTCTTAATGTACGTAATTACGTTCTTTTTTTTTTTTCTAATACCTGACTCTTGAATAGTGATAAGTAGTTGAATGAAATGAAAAAGCCTTTTTTTTTAAAAATCATCTCCTTATAATCTTTTGATCTAGCTCTTAATTACAACCATAGCTTAAAAGTATATATAAATATATTGATTTTTAAATAAACCATACCGTTGAGGATGCCACTATACACAGGAATTAAATATTAGGATGCAAAAAAAAAAATAGACTTAGTTATAATGAAATGAATAAATTATTGTTGAAATGAAAAACATGCTTCCTCTTGATGAGGGTAGAACTGAAGCAAAAGAAACTTTTTAAAAGAGGAAAAACAAAAGCCACCGTAACTGTCATAAAAAGGGGAAAAAGTATGTGATGATAAATAGCAAAAAAGCATACCAAAATGAAAGAATAAATCCAAATCATTTTAGTATCGATTTTTACCAGAGGAGAGATATACTTTAAAGTCTTATATGTTGAAATCGACTTTAAGGATGTGCATGTTGAGTGCACTAAATATCCTGAGTTAGTGAAATAATAAGGAAGAACAAATAAAAGAAAAATATTGAAGAAATTAGGATTTAAAGACTTATTGTAAATCAGGCAAGTTCAATTCATTAATCAAATTGAAAACAGTTTGATTATCGTCAAAGAAATTATTGTTGACAAAGTTGCACAAGATAAAATCATCAGCAAAAGATTTCATGAGTTGGACAAAGTTATTAATCTTCTCTTGAGGGATATCGAGTTCTTTAACAACATTTTGACTTTGCAAGATTTTAACCCATTCGTCAATAAGTCTGAAAGCTTCATCTTTCCAAGCTAAGAAAGAAGTTCTTTCAACAATTGTGGGTTGTAAAATTTCTTCACCAGGGAAAACACCCCAAGTAACAGCGTTGATATCACCATCTTTAGTATTAGAAAGTAAATTACCTTCTTTATCAACGGAATAATAAGTGATGGAGCCAGAACCAGCTGATTTATTGTAATTATCAACATTAGTTAATAAAGGTTTCAAAGTATCACGATGAACGAAAAATTCCAAATATTGTTTTTGATAAACATAACCATTTTTAGGACCCCAACCATAAATTTTATCATTTGATTTGATAGCGTTTAAGGAAGGTTGAGAATTCAAAGTGAAGAAACCTTTTTTATTAATTTGAATTAAAGAATTACTAATAACCTCAGTATCTTTACCAATAGCACCATCACACCAAGGTAAAGATTTCAAGCCACCATTAATATAAGAGATAACAAGTTCGGAAAAATCTTTCAATGATTGAGGATACCCCCATAACTCAATAGCCTTTTTAGGAGATTGTCTTAATAAATCGGTTGCAAATAAATCAATATCACCAAAAGCAGGAGAACGAGAATCCCCCCATCTACCATTTGGAAATTCATCCCAGCCGGAAGTACGGCTAATATAAGAGTGCTTACGATTTTGCCAAAAGATAGGACGGATCGATTCCTTTGATCTTTGAGGATTTAAAGATTTACGCCATGGTAAAACGTCACCACCAATAACATCATGATCTTTAATGTATTCGACCAATTTCAAACGTTCTAAAATCATGATGGTGGCTCTTTCTAAGTTCATAGTATAGAAATGCAAATGGTTAACGTAACCCGACTTGATTAATTGATTACACATATCGGAAACCAATTCAGTCCCGCGTTCTCTTACCAAATAATCATCTTCTTTAATTGGATCTAAGGCATCCAAAAAATGTTGAGGAATAACGATTTGAGACCATTTAGCTCTTCTAATAAAAGCAGAATAAGTTGAAATGGGCATGATACCTGGAATAATTGGAATATTAATACCAATTTTACGAACTTGAGAACACCATTTAATAAAGTTTTCGGCATCGTAAAACATTTGGGTAATAATGAAATCAGCACCAGCATCGCATTTCTCCTTCAAATACTTCAAGATCAATTGTTCATCAGTTTCTTCTGGGTGTCCCTCTGGATAAGCAGCAACCCCAATATTGAAATGATCGCCATATTTATTACGAATATAATTGATCAAATCTTTGGCGTACTTGAAATCACCAGTGCTTTCCGACCCATCCAATGGAGGATCACCTCTCAAGGCCAAAATATTCTGGCATCCGGACTTATATGCTTTTTCTAAAGCTTCATCAATCAATTCCACCTTCATGTTAGTACAAGTCAAATGCATACATGTTTCAAGACCAAGGGCACCCTGCGCAGTATAAACCATATCGTTAGTCAAAGTAGAGGAACGCCCACCGGCATTCCAGGTGATATCAATGAAGATCGGGTTCAAATCATACATTCTATCCATTCTATCGTATAAATTTTGAACCCCTTGGGACGTCTTGGGTACAAAAAACTCAAACGAAAAGGTGGCTGGAGGTGGCAGGGCCACCGAATGGGCCTGCTCTAACTTTTCAGAGATCTTCATCTTCGAATTATGCTCTATATAATCGATATAACTCGAAAAAATACTCAAGACGAATAACCTTTGTATTGAAAATTTTAAATTATATACTGAAAGTACCGGAAAAAAACGTGTTGGGCCCAATTTTTAGACTCATAAAAATGATTCATAGTTAAAAATCGCGGAATCGGAGTTTTGCTCACGTTTTGTTGCGAAAGCGGCGGTTTCTGGTGCCATGTGAAAAACGCAGCCACTGGCGATTTTGCAGCTTAAATGGAAATATATACATTGGATGGTGGTTTATATAGGGTGTATACGGGTTACAACTCATCGTGGGCATGTTCGCTGACGGGGTGGTCGCTGACGGGGTGGTCAGAGTGTTGTAAGGCGTGGATTTGGTCGTCGTAGCTGGTCCATTCAGGAATCTGTCTTTTAGCACGATCGAGTTTGTTCTCTTTTGTCAACGGATTATTGCATAGATCGACTACTTTTGCAGAGGAGAATGTTTGGTCGGAGCACCAGGTCTCACACCATAGCCATTCTTGCGGCAAGCTTTTGATCTTGATCCATTTCTGCATGTTGTTGGGTAAATCTTGGTCCAAGTTGGATAAGGAGTTTGGATCGGAGGCTAGTCTATCGTAGTGGTTTCTGAGTCGATCACCAGCAGTTAACGCTCTGAAGTTGTTCAAGTCAACCACGTACAAGGCACTGATGTGGTAGTTCAATCCTCCTTGTAAGACTTGAGTCCAGTAGCCCAGTTTCCAGAAACGGAATCCTTCCATTTCTTCTCTTGAATCGCACATGGGGGTAAATCCGTATGGAGCACCTTCGAGATCAAAGTCGACTAATTCTGATAAATCGCTTCTCACAATCAGATCAGCATCAACGAAAATCACCTTGTCAAGGTCTTGCGGGAAAATAACGTCCAAAAATAAAATCTTGTAACCCCAGATGGTTCTTTGTTTTTCACGTTGTTTTGTTAACCAAACTGGCCATTTATAAGTGATTAATTGGTATTCAACATCGTACTCCTGGGCCAATTTAGGAAGCAATTTCTTGAACTGTGGGCTAATGTAGTTCTCGATAATCCAAAACTTAACCAGCTTGTTGGTATGGGCTCGAACTGATGCAATCATAATCCCCATTAATCTTTCGTATAAATGTCCACTGGCTATACTGAAAATATTAATATCAGCCTGTTTTGGCTTTACCTCTTTCTTGCCAGAATTGATTAATGATCCGAACCATGATGAATCTTTAGTCTCGTCTTTATGTTCGAGTCCTCCGTTAGCAAGCTCAATAAGCAAGTTTTTATTTTCGTACCCCGGGTTCTTGGTCACTCTGACTGATAGCGTATTACCGTTCAAGTCAAAAACAGGCACTTGCACGCTCTTCAATGGGGTATCATTTGCAACGTATCTGTTAGAAGATGCTGATAACAAAGAGCAATGTTTACTGCTGATACTATCTGACTTGATTGACAAAGTCCATATTCCGGCATCCGCTGGTAATTGGAAATAGCCATATGTTGCCATAACATTAGTATCAGTTTTATCATTAGTAGATTTCAATTCTAATTCTAACCCAGTTGTTGGAAATGCAATTCTCACATCATTAGCGTAACCTTCAATTAAGATATTTTTCAACTCGTAACTTCCAGAAATTTGGGTGGATTCGTAATTGGATAACTTAATGTTATCCAAGTCGACATTCTCAGGTGCAGTATCATGGCTTGTTATGATCCATTTATGAGGTCCATCAATATCCGTAGTGAATAATTGATCTTCTGGTAAGTTGGTAAAGTTGGCTTGATACTTAACATCAAAGTTCCCTTCACTATCAAATTGTGGTCTTGAAGCTGGGAAAACTCCTCGATAGAATCGTTTGATTGAATCATCTTCATCGCTCTTCTCATTTGGTTGCAATAAAATTTTAATGTTAACAAATGGGAAATCAAGAATGGATCCAATCACGTTAACCAATTTTTGTGAATATTCTTCGATAGGATCGATAATAAGTAAAATATCTATTGGTCTCTTGTTATCATAGTCAACCACATCGATTGTATTATTCATATTTAGCGAGGAAAAATCAAATCTTGCAACATCATCCAGGAGAATCAAGAAATCATCAACATAAAAACTCTTGGTGATAGAAGACAGAACAAGATCAAACCAGTCAATATTGTCTGACCCAGAATTTCTATTAAAGTCAAATAATGTTCTATAAGAAAAATCTTCTGGATATGCTTCCACCAAGTCTTTTATGATACTCAACCTTTGTTTAAACTCGTACTCGATCAAGGTCTGAAGTTCCTTTGCTTTGAAAATCTCAGTCAACCTAAAATACCTGGAGTTGAAGATAAGTGAAGGTTGATGCAGTTGGAATTCGTTTTCTTCTAATAACTTGCTTACAGATTCTGACCTCAATGATTCCAGCGAGCCACTCTTATAATCTTTAATATAATCAATAAGATTTTTAGTGTTGCTTTTATTCAAGGGTTTGTTGCTGAATTTTTCTCGTAATTGATCAAGTAAGTCATTGTTTTGGGATGTGTTTATAACCCTTATTTGCATGGAGTTTGGAGATGAGCTTTTAGCGATAACTTTCAAGATAATTGTGAACTGATCGATCAACTTTTTATCGTTGAAATCACCAATTAACCAGAACGTTCCTGAAAGTTCTTTATTTTCAAGATCTTTTTTAAATCCAACTGATTTTTCATACATATCGTTTGAAATCCTTTTATATAAAATATTAGCTGGGTCTTTTGGAATAACACGAAGGTTTCTTTCAGACTTTGCATTTTCATACAAGATATCCTTTAATTTTTTACCCTGATCAGTTTCTTGTCTTATATGATGTTGTAAAAGTCTGACATCTTGAGCAACTTGGTTCTTCATATCCTTTTGCCAAGTGCTTCCTTGCAAGTCATTTATGACACCATTGAAAATGACCTGATGGAGAATCAATAGAAAATTTATGTAAAGTATCACGGAATTCGGCATAACTATGAATGTGATCTTCAGGAATATTGATAGTTTCGAAAAGAGCATTTTCTTCATCAACATTGGTAGTTTCGAAATATTTATACAAAAGAGCCTAATGATTCTTTAGCAGAACCTTTTTCAGCAAGGAAGTAGAACAATTGAGCGAGTTTCTCATCTCTAGGATCAGAACCAATCAATGGTAAGATACCAATTTGTTTAGGAATACCACGATCCAAGAAGAATTTTGCCATAGCAAAGAAGACTTTCAATTGTTCCTTGTGGCTGAAGTTGATAACAAAAATAAGATCGTGAACATTTTCCTTTAATGCCGGAATTTGGCCATGGGGCATTTGATAAGCTCCAGGCCCAATATACATTTCTTGCCTATTAGCAGAATAAAGCAGGTAACTACTTTCGGTTTCGATATTATTGAAGAAAAGGACACCACCTTTTTTATCTTTTGCATTGGGGACGAATTCGTGTTCGTATAACTTGAATCTGTTTTCATTATCACCCATAAGGGAGTTACCAGTTTTAAATTGTGATTCTTTAACTGCACTTAAGAGGGCAAATTTAGTGATTAATTTTTTTGTTTGAGGAATGGTGAAGCCATATTCTACTAATTCGTTGGAGACTTTCAATTCTGATTCAATCTGATGAACTAAGGTGGTTAAATCAAACTGTTCTTTTGGAATCGATAAACCATTTATGTAGATACCATTAGAATCTTCTGAAGCACCAATTTTTCTATTTTGCTCAATCACATCGTTCACAAAAGGGAACTGTTTCTGATTTTTCAATTTGGAAATATAGTAAGCATACTTTGGGAAATCATTAAGAACAATTTTGAGCAAATCATATTTTTTTATAGCTTTATAGGAATTGGATTGTATAAATGTGACCAACTTTGAGCCGAGGTCTTTCAATTGGTCTTTAGTGATTGGATGTAAATCTGCATTACTCTGTGCAATTGCATTTAGATCATTTTCAAGTTTCAATTTTTTTGAGTTTGAAGTTTTTTTACTTGATTTTGCTTCTATTTCCTTGATATTACGGTCGTCAACGGCTAAGTAATCAGTTCTTTTCAAAGTCAAATCAACACCGTACCCACCGAGATACTCTGGACCAAGATCTTGGATTGGAATGTATCTCCACACAAATCTCAACTTGCCTTCTTTAGAACTCAAATACAAATTTTCAAACATGCTTATAAAAGAGTCGGAGTTGATATCACCGTAGAGCACTAAAAGCGGAGCTTCCGTATTTGCGCCAATCACTCTATCGAACGGCAAGGTTTCTTCGTTCAGAGACTTAGAGTCAGTTTGTAAGGCATAAAGCTCGTCAGGAGAGCAATATATTTTATCATTGTATTGCACCCACGATGGAAACTTGCCATCCTTGACCCCGTCGGCTTCATTACCAAACGAGTCAATGGAACAACTTTCAGTCAACTTGCCTTGGTACTTCGGCATCACAACATCATTATAGTATTTGAAATGTGCTTGAACCCTTGGACTATAGATCTTATTGACTAGATTAAAATTGACAAATGATTCTTGAATGCTATCTAGACTCAAGCTTCTAAGAACTTCATCGTATATAGCAGCATCGCTGATTTCGTTTCCACCGTCAACATCAGGCTCACGGTCTTCATCGGAATCGTTGGAGTCTACAAACCCAATGATCTTCGGCAAAACCTGGAGGTAAAGCGATTCATTACGGGATGCAACACTCTCGAGCAAGTTCAACTTGAAAGGAATTTGGGCCCAAGACGCTTGTAAGTCAATTCCAAAATTGTTGTTGTCTTCAGTGTTCTCTTTACTAGCGCTGACAACAACAGCTAGACTGAACACCACCACTCTCCAAAGAAACGTATACATCTTGGGTACGATCTTGCTAGGGAATGAAGAGTTCTTACCTTTTGCTGCCAACTTTTGGAAAACACGTCTGCTTTTAGTTGATGCTCTGCTTACTTGGTGTACGGATGTGGAAAATGATTTTAAAAAAAAAGATAAACAAAAAGGTAAAGCCCAGGGTTTGGGAAGATATCAATTCTTTTGTTCAATTAACTTCTGTTAGAGGAGCTGTTCCCAAAATATGCCCGTGACAAATCAAGTGCGCCTTGGAGATATTCCTGGTGGCAATTCCAGAGATAAGGGGAGAGAAGAAGACGAAAGTGAGGTGGGGGCCAATTCCTCTGATGAAATTAGTTTGGGACTTTCATCTGGCAGTGACGATGAATTGGCACTGATTGAAGATGAAGATGAGGATGATGAAGATGAAGACGAAGAAGAGGAAGGGAAGAATAAGGCTAAACGGCCTACCAGGGCGAGAAAGCCTGCAACATCTACGTATCAAGATGATTTATTGGACGGTATAGACTTTCAACTTTCCGATGATAGTTTTGATGACCTGGATGGACAAGTTCTATTCACGTCATCTTCTGACGAGTACCAAGATGATGAGGAAGCGGAGGATGATTTGGATGAAAACTACGACTTCAAAGAAGCGCTTCGGTTGGCAGGTAATTTCCGATCGAAAAAGAAGAAGAACGTTAAAACCAAGTCGTATTGGAAAAGGAAAATGATGAGAACCACCAATAGAGAGTTGGATCCCGAAGTCAGAATGCATTTGTCCCAAGCAAATGAAGCGTTTGTCCGACAAGACTTTCAGCTGGCGTTGAATTCGTATCTTGAAGTTATCAAGAAGGATCCTAAGAATTTTAATGCGTATAAAACATTGGGTGAAATCTATAAATCACAAGGAAGACTACATGAGTGTTGTAACTATTGGTTACTAGCGGCTAATATTCACCCGTGGGATAGTCAATTTTGGTCTAATGTGGCAGAATTGAGTAGTGAATTGGGGTATATTGATCAGGCCATATATTGTTATACGCGTGCTATTTCGGCAGACTCTAATAAACGACCTGAATTCATCTTAGAAAGAGCTATACTATATAAGGAAAAGAAGCAATATGGTCGTGCTTTAGAAGGGTTCCAAAAGATACATTCACTTTTCCCCACTGATTCAAATATCATTAAAAATTTGGCTAGTGTTTACTTGGAACAAAAAAGAGTTAATGATGCCATAAACTTATATATGAGCATATTGGATCAAAACATGCGCCCTTCGGAGTCAACTGAAGCTCAGGTTCCCTCTTTTGATTGGGCAGAACTTAATATTTTATGTGAACTTTATTTGAGCCAACATGCCTATGTAGTAGGTATAAAAATCCTCAAATTAGTTGCAAGATGGTTACAAGATAGAAGTGATGAAAAATGGTGGGATGAGCAAGATAACGATATCGAATTTGATAGAAGAAGATTTACGGTCATTAAGCAGAGATCAGCCACAGACCAAGAAGCAGCTCAAGATAAAGAATTTGATCTACCCATTGATATAAGATTTAAATTGGGTGTTTTAAGACTTGGATTGGACCAAAAAGAAGAAGCAATGTTTCATTTTGACTATTTGAGAGATGAAGAAGAAATTGCTGATTTACTATTTGAAGCCGGTAAAGCTTTAGAAGCACAAGGTTATAACGAAGATGCAATAGAGTTTTTAAATAAAGCTTATGATGATGAAGAACAAAGATCAACCGAATTGCTCGAGCTTATGGGGAAATGCAATTTAGAAATGGGTGAATATCAACAGGCAAAAGAGATATACACTTCTTTAGCTGAGGTTTTACCAGAAAGTTTAGATATTAAACTTGCCCTCATTGAAGCGCTGTACCATTTGGGTGATGTGGAAGAAGCCGGGGTACTTTTGGAACGTGTATCGGCAATGGCCAAAGATACTGAAAAGGAAGGTATAAAAGACACCCTGGGAGATGACGAGGAACCACTACCTCTTATCAATAATACTCAATTAATACGATCCGCCAGAAGTGCCAAACTCACCGAGGATGAGAGAATCGATATTGAAAATAATGCAAAAAGAAGAGTACTTGAAAAATTCCATCGTATGCAACGATTACAACCTGCTATTGATACTCATGACCGAGTTGCGGTAATGGCATGGATCAAACTTGCCGCACAGTTAGTTGAAATGTTTATGAGTGTACGTAGCTTCTTTCCTAGAGATAAAAATCGGTTATTCAAAGGGATCATTTTATATAAAAGAAAAAAACAAATGGGGATCAATGATAAACTTGCCCGTGTTTATAACTTATACGAAGGGATGACGGCTCCTGATAACATTAGACACGAACTTACGTCTGTGACTGAATATCGAGGGTTAAGCTATGATGAATGGTTTTTCATATTTGTACAATACGCAATCTTATTACATCAATACGAGGAAAATATTGAAATTGCCATTCAAACCATAGAGATTGCCCAAGGGGTAAGTGTCTTCGTTCAGGATAAAAAGAAAAGTAATATCATGAAATTAATTCGATTAATGTTTTCAATCAACCAGGATGACGCTACTGGAATAGCAGTTCATGTTAGACATTTCTTATCTGTCAATCAATTTTCTCCCTTTATGTACAAATTTTTCATGTGTTGTTTTAGTTCAGGATCAAAAAGATGGGCTTCTTATACTAGTTATCTTCATCAAAAGTTTTTCTTAAGACAAGTCAAGGCATTTGATTCTATTTTGAAAAATACCAAAATTACCGGTATGGCCACCATCACAGCAGATGTCAAGAATGTTAATTTGAAAAAAGATAACTTGGAAGTGCTTTATACATACGCTACGCTTTTCGGTGGGAGCAGAAGTCATGTTTCCGAAGTAATTTATGCTAATCGTGCCTACCAAAGCTATCACCAGGATCCTACTGTATGCTTGATATTGGGTATTTCTCATGTTCACCGTTCCATGCAAAGATTAAGTACAAACCGTCATCTCCAATTACTCCAAGGTATTAGTTACCTCTTGGAATACAGGTCCCATCGTCTCGCCAATGCCACAGATTACGAGCGTCAAGAAGTTGAATTCAACTTTGGACGTCTTTTCCAAATGATTGGCTTACCATCTCTTGCGGTCAAGTTTTACGATAAAGTTCTTTCTTTCCATGATAAACTTGAAGATTCTACATACGATTTACTGATGGAAGCAGCTCACAATTTGTCTTTAATCTACACCATAAGTGGTAACACTGCTTTGGCAAGAGAAATCACCGTCAAGTATCTAACCATTTGAGTATCTTCATTTGTATATTAGTTACTGTATAGTTATTACAATTTTTCACGAATTGGCTGTAAAATGAAGTTTTTTTGATTTTTTTTTTTTTTTGCGAGAAGTGAAAAACTCAAAGCAAAAGCTACTCGAAGTTCTTCACAAGACTTAACCAGATTTTTAGTAAGATATGGTCAGACTCAAGCAGAGATACATTCTCTTCGATATCCTTTATCCACCCAAAGCAGAGCCTCGAAACTCTTCTGAGCGAGAAGTTTTTGAGAGTTTCCATAAATCCCCAGAAGATGCCTTATTACGAATGCATCGGTCATCACCACAATCGATTGATGGGAAGTCGATTATCCAAGCAACAAGGAAGGCTATACAAGACCATTACGGAGAGTTTGGAGCTGGGGCTGTTGGACAGGGACTCATGATGAAATATTTCAGTAACAAGACCTCTACCGGGATTATACGATGTGGTAGACAATCATGTCCAATGGTGGTTGCCTCGTTGGCTTTAATCAATTGTATTGGGAAAGAAGATATTATTATCAGATGTGTTCATATAAGCGGTACAATAAAGAAGTGTGAAGAGTTTCTGATTGCCCGAAACAAAGAACTCATGATTAAATTAGGGCATTTACAAGATGACAAAAATGAGTTTAATAATATACTCAATGCATTCCAAAACACCGGTGATGATTTTGCTAATGTGAAGGACAATTCTGAAGATGAAGATGAAGATTAAACGATGTGAATTGATATAGATATATATAGGATTTAATGAAACTTTTAATGACTAGATACAAATGATAGTACTTTTCTCTTAAACATTATTGCAAAATGATCAACTGCTTTCATAAGTATGCCGTCAACTTCAATCTCAAAGGACGAAAGCTCTACAGAATAAGGTATGACTAAATTCAAGACCCCCTGCGGGAGAAGTTATCATATTGAAAAGAAAGTTGTAAGTGACTGAAGTGTTCAGAATAAACCAGATCTCCTCGATGGTCCAATCCTCGACTTGTTTTCCACCTTACCTAAGTTCGAAGTTATAAGACTTGCCTTTCCCACATCTGAGCCAATTAATGAGTAGTACAATTTGAGTAAGTTCTGATAACTCAAGCTCCAGGAGCTTTTAAACGTTTCTCTCGAAATGAGATTTTCAGCCATCTTCATATAGGTATCACGGATGAGTGTTATAATATTCGATTCGGAGTAATTAACGGTTGGCGGTAAACGAAAAGCCTGTGCCAGGACAGTAGGACTATAATTGAAATTTGCAGCAAACTCAGGAAATATCTCCGTCCATTTATAGCGATCAACGACAAAGTATGGTAGTCTGGATTCCTGAATCGGTTATAAAAGTGACTCTCCAAACAGTTAATACCCACGCAGTGGAAGAAGGGGGTCAATGTGAAGTTTTGCAGCCGGCAGAACTCGGTGATTCCCCTAACCTCATCCTGTTCAAATCTAACGATCTTGAATTTACTACTAGTATCTTTGGTGATTGGTATTCCAGTACTGATCAAGCTGTTTCTTTTGAAAAATGATGGAATGAAGGAGACAAGTACATCATACAATCTTTGTAAGATCTTCCCAGAAAACGACGGACTAAATAAGTCAGTCTTCAACTCTGTACACAATGGCACTCTTTCAGGTAGCCTCACGGCATCTTGAGAGTACTCAAACAAAGTTCCCACCATCGAGTCGGCTTCCTTGACGTAAGACAACTCTTTCACCAAATCCCGAAGAAATTCAACGGAAGCAAGACCATCGAATATAGTATGGTCAAAGCATCCACAAACATACTGTTCTCCAGAGTCTCTCACCATATAAACAACTATTCGCCAAAGTGGTAGAGTAGTACTATCCAAGGGTAATCTTTGCTTGTCCATTTTCTCCAACAAGTCCTCGTTGAAGGACGGAACTGTTTCAAAGCTCACCACGTTCAAAAACTTGATCTCATTAACAAACCTGGCTTCATAATCCTCCGGCCTGACCTGGTAGCTGGTTTTCAGTCGAGAGAAGTAGTTAACCACCAACCATGGGTTCTGCAAAATCATCGATCTAAGAGCATTAGATAATACTTCAGCACTCACTAGATGATTGAGTCGAGTTACGACCCCAACATTCGTATAGATAGAATGCACATTTCTTCCTATGAAGTATCGCTCGAAGAACCCAACGTCTCTCCTATGAGACTCCCTGACCGACATTGTAGAGCTTATCATCTTCTTGTGGGATCAAGCGATATCTTGATCTGGGGAAATCACCGAGATTCGATCAAAAGACTGTTTAAGCGCATACCCCAAAATGCAACTAAAATACTCAAGTTTGCGGTATTAACCTCAACTGATGAAGATTAGATCAACAGATGAGTAGTTCTTAATGGGAAGAGGAAAAAACTCAATTGAAACAACTGACAGTGGTTAGGCAAAGCGTGAAAATGGTAGTTGACTATTCTGTGTATTTGGTGACGGACTCTACGATGATTCCTGAATCATCGACTTTTTTGAGACAAGTTGAAGAATCAATTGAAAATGGTGCAACCATAGTCCAATTACGTGAAAAGACTTTGGGAACTCGGGATTTCATTGCCAGGGCTTCCAAAGTACATGAACTTACGAAGAAGAAGGGCATTCCGCTTATTATCAATGATCGAGTTGACGTTGCATTGGCAGTTGATGCTGAAGGTATTCATGTCGGGCAGGATGACATGCCTGCTGCTACAGTGAGAGAGTTGATCGGTCCTGATAAGATCATTGGTGTTACTTGCTCGAATGTTGAGGAAACACAGCAAGTATGTGACGAAGGCATTGCTGATTATGTGGGATTGGGTACGGTTTATTACACTAATACCAAAAAAGATACCAAAACTCCCCAGGGAACTGGGCCAATTGGGGTTAGAAAAATGTTGCAGGTATTGAGAAAACATAATACCAGTAAGAGTAACAAGTCTATCAGAAGTGTGGCAATCGGTGGTATTAACCAGACAAATGCAGCTAAAGTATTATATCAGTGTGCTATTCCTCAACAAAGCTTAGATGGGGTGGCTATTGTCTCGTGTATTATGGCCAGTGAAGATGCCGCTGGTTCCACCATTGAATTGGCAGAAGTAATAAACCTGACGGTCCCATGGATAAGAAAGATTTCCAATAGGCGGTACTGCTAAACTTGAAGATAAAGTTGCAGCCGTGCAGAACGCCAAACCTTTGGTTCACCATATAACCAACAATGTTGTGAAGAACTTCAGTGCCAACGTGACCTTGGCCATTGGTGCATCTCCAATTATGTCTGAGTTGGCACAAGAGTATGAGGAGTTTGCCACAAATATCCCAAATCTATCTCTCGTGGTAAATTTAGGAACTCCCAGTGATGATTTAATGCTGGCCTTCGTTCATGCCTTACAAGTTTACAACAAACATGGTAAATACATTGTATTTGATCCTGTTGCTGGAGGTGCAACCTAATGCCCGTCTTGAAGCATGCCGGAAGTTATTGAATGCCGGCCAGCCTAGTGTAATCAAAGGAAATGTGGGAGAAATACTGGCTATTTGGAAATTAACTAGTAGTTACCAAGTTGATTCTGACTCAGCAGGCCAAAGCTTGATGCGTGGAGTTGATTCAATCGCTGATTTAGCAGACGATGTCATAATTAGAATAGGTCAAGAAGTTGCCCAAGACTTCAGAACAGTGGTGGTGATTACTGGTAAAACAAACTTTGTTATAGACGGTACTTACGCTGAATCCAAATCTACATATATATGGGATGTTAAGGCTCCAGCAAGGGCAAGTGAGTTACCGGTTACTAAAATTCAAGGTGGCCACCCATTAATGGGATCAATCACAGGATCTGGCTGCTCCTTAGGTAGTACCTATTGCTGCATTCATAGCGTCGCATGCAGATGGCCGATCAAAGGGATACCAATGAAAGTTTCAATATAGGACAAGCTGTTGTGGGTGCAGTTGAGCTATATAATAAAGCCGGTGAGTTGGCTGGGAAAGAAACCAGTACTCCAGGAGCCTTTATGGCAAAATTTTTGGATAAATTATACGAATTGACTCATACATTATAAAGCTACTTAAATAAATAATTCGTCACCCCGATAAATGTATCTGAGATCAGCCAGGCTTTTAGTTGCAACTAAATGACGGGCTGGGAACCCACTCAAGGACTCTGCGTAGGAACCCAAGGTATTAAAAATCAATTTTGAGTTAGTTTCCCAAGCATTGTAATTCAAGTTTTGTAGATTGTCACAGGCCTGATGATAGCATTGATCAAAACTTTCATTAGCAACTCCGCCAAACATCTCCATTTCTTCTAACAGTTTTAATTTTTCTGCCCCGGTTGCTATACCACCGACTGGAATCGACTGTTGAGCAAAGCCAACGTAGTCCAGTCTACCATCCATGGGAATAAAAGTATAATTGAACCCATGCAGAGCGTACCATTCTAAATATTTATTTTTAATTTGTTGAGAACCAACTGGATCAACCAAATCGTCACCTTCGTAGATTTCGAAAGCATAGTTGGGCAGAGCAAGCATATCGTAGTCTAGCATTAGTCTGATTTTCAAATTCTCCTTTTCAGTTAGACTATCAGCATAGAACGAAGATCCAATTAGCCCAACTTCTTCTGCAGAAAACCAGATAAGACGAATTGAGTTTTCTGTTTGGATATTATTTTCTGCTAATGTTTGAGCCAAGTGTAATAGCGTGATTGACCCAGACCCGTTATCATTGATTCCAGGACCCGCTTCTACTGAGTCCAGATGGGAACCTAGTAAAACTATATTGTCATGATCTCCTGTTTTAGTTTCGGCAATGATATTTCTTGTTACAATTTTTTCAAATGCAGAATCCATAAAAAACGATACTTCTGATACGGAGTTGACTAATTTCAAACCATCTTCAAGCGACATGCCAAATGTAGGAACCAAACCCCCAACTTCTCCATTACCTCTGGTAAGGGTTCCTTCTAACCCTTCTCCTGGGACTGAATTGTATATTACCAAACCGGCAGCATCAAAGCTTTTCGCCAACTGGGCCTTTCTTTCAAAAGTGCATCCCCCTCTTTGAGCCACCGCTAAGCAGCCCTTAATGTCTATGTCAATATAATCATTTTCCTCGCATCCAAGTTCGACTGCCACTGCCCTGGCAGTTACATTGCCGGTAGCAGGACTATAATAGAACGCAGAAGCATTCACTGCTTGTCCATCCACTGATACCTGATAGTCCCTAATAGAATTAAATGTCACGTTAAACGTCTGAGAGGAAATATCGTAAAACCCTTGATGTTCTCGAAGGAGCCTGGTGATATAATGTAACGTCCCTTCATGGCCTATGCTTCCAATTGCTCTAGTATTATTTGAGAGCGATGCAATGTGGAACAAGTGCTCTGCCTTGAGTCGAAGATCCCCAACGTTCACTTTCGCTTCTAACTCCTCTGCCAAAGACCCCAAGGTGACGCTAGCCAGAGCCAAACTCCAGCACCAGTATACGAGTCTCATTAGTACTTCTGTTAAGCTGGCTTTTGTAAAGTTGCAAAATCTAAAATGCTGGTATAGGTTGCAAATCCAAACTGTAAAAAAGCCCCCCAACCAGCAAAACACGCTCATCTCATTTTGCAGGTTATTCCCCATATAAAGTAAGATAAACAGAAAAGTATAAGCAGGGTGAAATTGGCACCGACCAAACCTATTTAGAAGAGATTGAGAGTTTAAGCTAGGCTTGAGATTGGAATTCGATTGTATTATTTTCCGTTTTGATAGTTTTGAAAGACACCAGGAGATGGTAAGACCCGCGAGATCTGAACGGCCCAAGATAAGGGGTTCAAATAAACCAGCTGCAAGAAAACCCCCAGTTTCTCGAATAAGTCAGATAGGACTGTTGAAGAAGTTTGAAGATAAGGAGTATGCCGAGTCATTATTGCACGAGGTGGCCAAAATGGTGGCCCCCTATTATACATGAGAACAATTTTCGAGTTGGGGTTCTTTGTGAAATGTATCCTAAGAATCCTAACTTATTGGGGTTGAATGTTAATCGAGGGTCCAAGATCTTGATACGGCTTCGATACGCTTCTAACTCCAGGCTGTTTTATTCTATTGGAGATATAGTGGGGACGTTTCTCCATGAATTGACGCATAATATATACGGACCTCATAACGATAAATTCTATAAATTTTTAGATGGGTTAAGAAAACGGTTTGAGGAGATACAGTACAGTTCCGGCAGTCTTATTGGGAACTATGTAATGGTGGAAGAAAAACTAGGAGGCAACAGAGGAAGATTCTACAAGTCTATCAATGACCGTCGTTTGGAAAAACTTGGACAAGGGAAATTCAAGGCCGAAGTTCGAAAACTAGGTACGTTGGCAGGAGGAACTACGATTCAAAACGGGAACCGGGTGGTAAAACCACCCAAGTCCGCCCAAGGAATACGGGACTTGGTCCTACAAGCTGCAGAAAGAAGAATGAAGGATTCCAAATGGTGTGGAGAGTCCACGCAAGAGCCATCCAATAGCGAATTAGACATTGTTGAAATCGACGACATAAATGAAGACAAGGAGAATAAAAAAGTTCAACGAATATAAGGAAGTGATTGACTTGACGTCAGAAGAAGAAGGCCTTCCCCAAGAAGAAGAAGAAGACGTCATTGTCATTGATGCTTGTGAAAAAGATAATACCGGTCTTCTACCTTCGTTCAGCGAAGGCAACGATTTCAAAGCTTCAACGTCCCCTTTGATGCAATCAAAAAAAGATAAACCTCAGCAAGACGAAGTACAGTATACTTTCCAGTCGTCTCCCGGACGTAACTTCATAAACGATCAAAACGACCAATATCCAAGGCGGAAACTAGTGGCCGAACTCGACTTTGACCAAATTATTAAAAAGGGTAAAACTACAAAACCCAAATCCCACAAGCCCAAGTCAAAGTCAAAGAAACAACGGAACAAGGTTGCTAAAACTGCCAAACCGGATAATTTTACTCCTAAAGATAAGCCCTCGTCCCCCGAAGCTTCACCGGCCGCCTTGAAAAAGACCGTGCGCTCGGTGGACTTCGACGAATTGCTCAAGTACCAGTTGCACTAGACCAGCCCAATAAACAGCACCCGTCAACATCAATCGTTGTAGCCGTAGCCGTACTTGGTTGCACCCTGCCAAACAATCGTAACAAAGGGAAAAAAAAAGACCCAAACCTCCAAACGGGAAACCCGACAGAAAAAAAAGATCAATTGATCAACAACTTCTCCTTGCCACCAAACTTATCTGCTTTGATTCTAGAAACAACGTATAAGGAAGGACATTGTTTGCTGTGAATCTTGATACAATCTGCCAATAGTTTAAGTTTGTTTTTTTTTTTTTTTTTGGCTCTTGGTTCCATTCCTTTTTATTATTTGACACGTCAAAGTTCCCTGATAAACTTTTGCATTAACTAGCATACCATCAAGTCCAATAGTATAAATACAGCGATGGTATCCCAGATCAACTCCAAATCACGTGCGGCATTATTGAATTCTGGTACTTCGACCCCAAGCAACGGCTCAGTTCCCAGTACGCCTAATAGCGAAGAGCAGGCCCCATTAAGAAGACGGATTCTTTCTAGTTCCAGTTTCAAGACCATGCTTCTGTCCGTGTCGAGTTCGGGGACCTCTACCCCTCGAGGCATGGAGAAGACCGACTCGGTTATCAATTTGACCAAACCTTCGTTGTACGGAATATATAACGACAATTCGGTATTGAATTTGAATAGAGACGACGAAGACGGGAATGACTTACCACCGCAGGGAGAACCACAACCGGAGGAGAAACCGCAGGAAGAAGCAGCGGCACAGTTGAGTGTTTTCACCGGGTTGGCGTTGATCTTCAAGATCATTATCCTTACTGGGTCAGCCTACGTGTATAATGAGGTTACTGATCACGTACATGCCAACCATATCAGTGTGAATAACCAGACGATGGAACCGATTATTTTCACCCAGTGGTTTTTGTATGATTTTGTTCGTCGTTTGAGTCCCTTGAATTATTTGGTTAAGACGGCTGACAGTCCGCAAACTTTGGAAGTTACTGACCGAGTTGTTTCCTTAGCCATCCAAGGGTTGATAATGAGTGCTGTTTATCCTATAATGGATTACATTTTACCAACCGTGTTGACCAAACGATTATTATCGTCCAATCCCAATCCGCTCAACAACGCTACTTTAACTAACGACTTATTAAGAGCCTTGATTACCTTTTTAGGTATCTCCTATGCCATTCGTAAAATCGAATGGAACTCTAGTTTACAAATATCAATCATTTGGTCGTTGCTCAACCCAGGGTTATGGTTGTTGTTGGACGGGACCATCAGCGGCTTTTTATCCAGTTTGTCCAGTGCCTTCATTGCCTGCATCACCATTTACTTTCAAAACGTCGATATCATCAACCGTATTCTGGCCAGTGATAACGGCTGGGAAAAGTCGGTGGGCATCTGGCTCTGGGTCGGTAGTTTCTTCTTCTGTGGGTTGATTCTTTTCGGTAAATTGGGCAGAGCGTTATTCCCCGTCCACAAGCATTGATTCTATTTCTAGATACTTTATTAAACTGATTCTTTATTAAACTAATCTTATATATTAATATATTAATACCGTGATGTACGGGTGTGTAGCATGGTGTACGGATCTTTCCCGGGATTACACTCAAAGTTTGCTGATTGGCTGAAAAACTTGAAAGAAAAAAAAAGTATTCAAACGGAGAGAAATGAAAATAGACCAATTAATTCTTCTTTAGTAGAAACAAGAGTCATGTCTGGAGGTCCAGTTCCTGTTTGGAAGAAATATACTACCGGATCCACTGGGATCTGGGAAAAATTCAGAAGAGTATTCACTTTGGTACCAAATAGATCTAGTGGTAATCCAATTCCTTATTTATACCGTCAATCTCCCCCAGGAGATCGTATTAAAGATGCCAAAAACTATAAGGATCCAGTAACCATTCCAGCCGGGGATATCAAGGGTAATCCATACTATAAGAGAGATTACAGAAGAAACTATCCTAGAGTTGTTGGATTCAATCAAACCAAAGTTAGTGGATTATTGCAATTAGGTTCTGCTGCTAATCCAAGAATCTCTGTTGGAGATAAAGGTACTAAAGAATTACAAGCATACAATACTCCCGATCAAGTTGTTAGTTTATCCTCCACGTTAACCAATATTGATCCTAAAGTAGTCAAGGGAGAAATATTGGGAAGCGAAGGAGAACCAATTGTTGCTCCATCGTTAAACAAATTCCATTGGACCATCTTGAGAGAACCACAACATGGGATGTTTGCTGACAACTACCCATGTCGTATTTTCACCGATGTTAGAAAATAATCAAACATTCTGTTAATTTCTGCATTTTGTATTCTATATTAGATATATTCACTATTTATTTCAAAAAAAAGTAAATCACAAACTAGTTCATGAATACTTTCTTAAAGTTATTGTAGGAAATAGTAGCGATATTCCATAAGTAGCAAACCATAGTTTCAAGTACTGTAACGGAGTTTCAAGTTTGAATTGATTCATGGTGTGCAAGGTTTCACAAGGATGAATCCACCACCATAGATCTAGGTTAAGTAAAGGATGCGGGTTAGTAGTGGCAAGTTTACCAGGAGGAGGAGGTTTGGCTAGTTCTTGCTTATCAAATAGTCTGAAATGGAATACTGGAACCATATAGAAATCGTCGTAAGAGATTGTGAATTGAATCTTATCATCCCCGAATTCTGCTTCTACGAAACTTAGCTTTTTCTCGTTGATACTTTTGATATAATTGTTGGTGATTTTGAATATATGTTCTGAGCAGTGTAAGTTACTTATAATGTCATCATTGAACCCTTCAATGTTTGCATTGAAGGTGGAATTGTCTATTATCATGACGAGATTACGGAAAAGAAGAGTAGCAAAAAAAAAAATTGAAAAAAGATCATCTTGCGATTCAAATCTACATAGAAAACTATAAATGAAACATATATTACGTCAATTCATCAGAAAAGTAAACCGATTAATACCACCGATATATACAATATTAAAAAAAGGAGAGAAAACTCAGTATAAACCGGGCAATTTGCCAGAGTTCAGGGACCTTCTTACAACAACCAAACCATAACTCAATTTCTTTTGTCTTCTTCTTCATTCGGGGTTGATTCATTCAATAAACTCAGTTTCCCATTATACATAATCCCAGCATTGCTCCCACTAATAGAGTTTCGATTGTATATTTCCTTGACTTTTTCGGCATTTGGATGTTTTAAAGGCACTCCACCGGGAACTGAACTCTTGACGTTTTCTCCACCCAACTGCTTTTGCATAGCATAATCACCACTATCAAAATACTTCTTATCTTGAAATTTAGATGACAAAATTTGCTGAGTAGTAGGTAATTTCCCATACATCTTATAAATTCGAAGCTCTTGGGGAGACAATTTGGACAAATCAAGGTTCTGGGTGTTTTTAGGTGGACCCAAGGGGTCGTCCTCGTGCATAGACATCTTGGACAATTGATTGTACTGATGATTAATAAGATGCTTTCATCTATTAATGAACAAGTCTTTAGATTACGCTTTCAATTTTTTGTTCCGGGGGCCACGACGATTGGTGCGGGAACGACCATCCACACACCCACCCGTACATCAGTAGAAGAGATGGCTAACCACGGCAGGAACAGCAGGGCCAATTAGGATGAGTAGGTCGACCAAGTAGACGACGTAGTCGTAGAGCTCCAAGGGGATGGGGACGAGTTTGTTGGGGAGCTTGTTCACGAATAAGTTGAAGCGTAAAGTGTCCGGAAGGTTGCTGGTGCAAGTGACAAAGTTTGCCTTATAGTCAATGACGATGTAAATATCCAAGGTATTTTCAACTAGTTCGTTATAGCCGGTGAGCTCGTACCTCTGGATGAATTCGTGGGAGATGGAGAAATCAAAGGGGAGTGTTGCGGGCCAGCACAATTTGACATTGATAAGATCGTTTGAGTCGAAAAGCGTATTATTGTAGTTATTCAATTTGACCAAAAGCCGTTCCTGTGGTTTGTTCACCATGTCATAGTGCAAGCTGATGGTTTGCTGTTCGTTGCTGAGGGTGCTGAAGGTGAGTTTGTCTCCAATCGGATAGCTGTTTATCAAAGATGTAGTAGAGTTTAGTCTTTTGATGAATCCTGGAGTATATGCAACTGGTAAATGCGAGTACGGTATATCGTAGTAGTAAGGGATTCGGAAAAGGCTGGTTTCGGTGTTGGCCACCACCAAAGCCATCAAGAAGAAGATTATGGCCACTGGGAACTTCATGGTTGAAAAGTCAAAAAGGAAACATCAAGGTGTTGTTGAAGTTTTTTTTTTTTTCTTCATTGAAAAATCGCATCGTATCTTTAGGGCAAGATTAGCTAGTAAGGTAACTGTAGATCTAGCTTGAATCTTACGTTGGGGTGGTGTTCGGTCATGGAGCGTAGGGCTGACTGGCGGAAGGACTGGAAGTTGTCTGGGGAGATATCGGAATCGGTTACTTCCACCAGGAGATCCAACAAGGTCATTTCCAATTTTAGAAAGTTTTGGTTGACATAATGCATGAAGCTTCGAAGATTGAAGAGCCATCCGTGGAGTAGGATGCATTGCAAGTGGGGGAACTTCGAAGGGTCGATCAAGGTCTGGAATTGTTTGAGGGAAAGGTGTTTTTTCCAATTGATATCGTCGTAGTGTTTAAACTCGATGAAAAGAGTTTGTAGGGACGTAGATTTGGCATTGAGCGGATCATTGAGGAAATTGGTGAATCTTTCCGATAGTATAAAGGGGTTGTTATTGGAATAAGTGATTTGGCAAAAGTTCAAAGTATTATAGTGGTTAAATTGAGATAGTTGAAAGGGATACTCCCAAGTGCAGTTTTCGATGGTTAGTGATTGTAGGTGATTTTCTGGCATGAGGTCCGAGGGGTCCCAATTGAAGTGGTAAGAAGATAGGTTCAAATGGGTTAGTCTGGAGAAATTTGCAATATGGGCTAGATGGAATATTTTTGGATTGGTTGAGACTACTTGGGTTTGATGGGGTAAGGGACAGTTTGCCGATATGTCAAAGTATAAAGTTAGTTTTTCGATTTTGCTGTTGGTTCTATACTTGAGCCAATTAGAGGAATTGATCGAGTTGACAAGGAGTCCACGAAGATTGGACAATTTTGTTAGGACGTTTTGGAAAATATCAATTTGCCATTCTCCGTACGAATAGTAATCGATTATTCTTAGGTATTTGATGAAACTAGCGTATCTGTTGAGCACCAGAGGCAATTTTTCCCGGATGTCTATGAGATCATTCCATCTTACTTTAATGTTGGAGTATAAGTATTGGATTAGTTCATTTCTATAATCATGACAAGTGGATGCTAAATTTATGATATCAGAGGCGGCCAAGTACTGGAAAACACTTTGAATCACATCATTTGGTAGTTTGACCAAGTTGAAGCTAGACTTTCGAGCTATTTTACGAGATGGAACCGAGTGGTCACCACGTCTTTTCATCCTTGGATAAAGAAGAGGAAGTGAGAAAAAATTTGCTTTTTTATTACAACTTAATCCCATTAACTACATCAACAACTACAATGAACAAACCGATTACGGATAGACAGCTCATACAGGTGGTACGGCTACTGCTAGTGACGGTGTTGAGTGTGATTCTTATCAAGCGGGTTTTGAATAGCGGGTTTTTACAAATCAATTCGAATCCACCGGTGGACGACGGACGAATCTTTGAAAACTTTGAATTCGACCCGCAAGATCGGTTTAATATACATGATAATATCAAGTACAGTTGGATAATTACAATTACATTGGCTATGGTGCTATCTTTTCTACTTGTTTAATGACTTTTATTATATAGTATAAATGTATTATAATTCACCGTGTTTACCACCGGTTTTAACAAATTCGCTTTCATTTCGATAAAAATCCATTGGCACTTTTTGAACATTATCATTGGGTTTACCATCATCGTCGCCGTCTTCTTCTTGGATGGAAACCCCCTTGTGAGCATTTTCCTTGCCAATTGCCCCGTCGGAATCGATTGCAACGTCAATCAAGTCACGATCGTCGTTCTTATTAATGCCCTGCTGCTTATTATGAGAAGTAACCTTATCTTCGGTTTCTTTGGCTTTAGCCTTAGCTTCGGCAGAAACGTCTTTGGAATCATTGGCTTCTTCCTCTGGTTGTTTTTCCTTTTCTTCTTTACCACCCGACTGTTCGTGTTTAGGAGCTTTTTGAACATCCTCGTAAGAATCGGCTTCGGAAACCAAGGACTTACCTTGGTGCAATTGGCCCTGATTGAGGCCAACAGCGTTTTTAGCACTATTCAAGATACCAGAAACCCCAGAACCGGATCCAGTGGATTCGTCTTCGGGGACTTTTTTGGCAATATCTTCTCTTGGAACAGTATCCTTTTCGCTATCAGTAATTTCTGGGCCTGGCATTGTGTATGGATAGATGAAGCTAATGAGGAGCAACTTGGACAAAGTCCCGTTTAAATACCACTGGGAGGTAATGGCACCACCGAATGGAATATAATTGCTATTTGCTGCAAAAACAGAGTAATCTGGCCGATGCCAAACGCAACGCCCGTACATCACACATATTGAACCGGCAACGGCATCTAAAACCACCGATCGAGTTTAAGTATCCATTTAAAAGTATGTATCACTTTATCTATCACATTCTAAAAGTATGTATCACATTCTGAAAGTATGTATCACTTTGAAAGTATGTATCACTTTGAAAGTAAATCAATTTAAAATGTCAATTTTAAAACGTCGAAAAGTATGTATCACATTTTAAAAGTATGTATCACTTTGAAAGTATTTATCACTTTGAAAGTATTTATCACTTTGAAAGTATTTATCACTTTGAAAGTAAATCGATTTTAAAATGACACTTTTAAAATGTCAATTTTAAAATGTCAAAAAGTATGTATCACATTTTAAAAGTATGTATCACATTTTGAAAACTACGTATCACATTTTAAAAGTATGTTTCCAATTTAAAAGTATGTTTCCATTTAAAAGTATGTATCACTTTGAAAGTATATCAATTTAAATCAATTTCGAAACTACCGATCACATTTTAAAACTACTCATCACTTTCAAGGTATATTTATCTAAAAGTATGTCCATTTGAAAGTATGTATCACTTTGAAAGTAAATCGATTTAAAATGTCACTTTTAAATGTCAAAAAGTATGTATCCATTTAAAAATATGTATCATTTTAAAACTACGTATCACATTTTAAAAGTATGTATCATTTCGAAACTAAGTATCACATTTTAAAAGTATGTATCATTTTAAAACTACGTATCACATTTTGAAGTATGTATTTCAAAGTTACTTTAAGTATTTCATTATCGATTTATGTATAAAGTTACTTTAAGTATTTCATTATCGATTTATGTATAAAGTTACTTTAAAGTCATTTATGTGATTTGGTAGCAAAAACACAATATCCCAATTGGTCCTAGCACAATACGGTAAATAGCCCTCGCGCATCAACCCACCAAATGGTCTAGCGAAGATCAACAAAGATCCCATAAATCTTATATTCTCTATCTGCCAATTCCTTAACAACTGATCTCTACTCTTTGCAGTATTGATCATACTCTTTGCAGTATTGATCTTACTCTTTGCAGTATTGATCTTACTCTCAGTGAAGCTCCTTTGCAGTGAAGCTTCTTTGCAGTTTTCTCTACAGTAGAGTTACAGTTACAGTTTCTCTTTTCAATGACGTAATCCCCCACAGAACTCTCACGTGATCCGGGCGTGCATGTGATTTTGGCCCGCAACTAAAGCCACACCTAAAAATTAATTACTTAATCGATAATAAGAATTGCGATTGGGGCTTTCCAGCCTTTCTTTTTATTTTCTTTTGGTTATCAATTACGAAGCTCCGGATGGTACAGATCACCTTCAACCGGTGGACAATTACGACCAGTAATTTTTTAATTGTGATGGATCTTTTTTCGCCTTGCCAATAAAAGTACCTATCACTTTCAAGGTTCCACGCATGAGTGATTCCTGTAAATAACGTTTTTGGTATTTGCCAAAAGTCGACCTCATCGCCTATCTTGAAATTTCCAATTTGTATAAATATTCCATCTTTGTAGTTTTGTAGGTAGTAATATTAATTTCATAATAGTTGCTTATTCTGTATTGGATTTATCATTTATCTAAGATACTTTTTTTTCTGCTAGTTTTGTGGGTTAATTTATTGTTTGCTAAATTAATGATATAAAAAAGAATTGGTTGCCGGTATATTTCCTTTTCTATTCCTCAAATAATGTTGGGTAAGCTTCTTTCAAAGGACTCTAAGAGTTCTAATTCTGAATTTAATGAAAAAAACAAAAATGACGTTGAAGGAAACGTTTTGCTGGATGTTCCTGACGATACCTCGTCCAGTTTAAGTGCTGATGAATTCTTACATTTGGTTGTTGCTGAAGAGGCCGGCCATACCATTAACTATCGTAATTGCTCCTGGCAGAAGACTGCCGGGTTGTTGTTTTCGGAATACATTTGTCTTGCAATCATGTCTTTCCCCTGGTCTTATTCGGTGCTTGGTTTGGTCCCCGGGTTGATTTTGACCTGCTTCATCTCGCTCACGGTGTTGTATACTGGGCTTATCATTTGTGATTACTGTGCTGCTTATCCCCATATAACAAACGTTTGTGATATTGGTCAACACTTGTTTTGGGGGTCCAAAGCCGTTTGGTATGCAACCGCGATTTGTTTCCTCCTCAATAATACCTTGATTCAAGCCTTACATGTTTTGGTGGGGGCCAAATACTTCAACACCATCAGTGATAATACCACGATTTGTACCATTGTGTTTGCGGTGATTTCCGCCATCATTTGCTTCTTGATAAGTTTGCCCCGTACGTTTTCCTCGTTATCGGTGGTTGCCTATTTCTCTGCAATTACCATGTTCATTGCAGTCATTTTATCGATGATTTTTGCTGGTATTCAAAAACACCCGGGCCATTGGTCCTCTGCTGACAATTTACCCATCCATTATAACTTGTGGCCGGAAAAGGGTACCACCTACGTGGCTGGAATGTCGGCGTTTTTAAATATCGTTTATACTTTTGTCGGTCAAATCACCTATCCCTCTTTTATCTCTCAAATGAAAAAACCAAGAGACTTTAAAAAGGCCTTATACGTGGTGACTCTTTGTGAATTAATCACTTTTGCTCTTGCTGGTTCAATTGTCTACGTTTACGTTGGTCAAAACTATATCACCGCCCCGGCCTTTGGTTCCTTATCGCCAGTCTTCAAAAAAATTGCCTTTTCCTTTGCTTTACCAACCGTCTTGTTCTTGGGCTCCTTATACTCGAATGTCTCCAGTCAATTCTTATTCTTGAGAATCTTTAATAAAGATTCAAAACATAGAAACGAACACACCGTTACTGGTTGGTCCACCTGGATTGGTCTCAACGCTATTTTATGGATTGTCGCCTTTATTTTGGCAGAAGTTATCCCCTTCTTCTCCGACTTGCTTTCTCTCATGTGTTCGCTTTTTGACTGTTGGTTTGGGTTTGTCTTCTGGGGGGTGGCCTTTTTCAAATTACGGAAATTGGCCGCTGAAAAGAGAGGTGAATCTTTTTCAATCTCTTCTTTATTCAAGTCGGGTGGTATTGTAACCAAATTCGAAATCATCGCTAACCTCTTCTTGATTGCAATCGGGGTTTATATCTTTGGCCCAGGGTTTTATGCTACTATTCAATCGATCATTTGGAGTTATCAAGAAAATGCTTACGGTTCGGCTTTTGCTTGTGTTTCCAATGGTTTATAGACCTGTATTTTCTGTTCAATTCTTCTTTATATAAACTATACATTATTTAAATATATATATTTCATATGCTATTTTCTTGAGTATCCCATATTATGGTGACTGGACCATCGTTAACCAATGAAACGTCCATCATCTCTCCAAATTTCCCATCCTTAACTCGTTCGTCACCAATTTCTCCTCTTAACTTATTCAAAAATTCATCGTATAAGCTTTTGGCGGTATTCCCTTTGGCTGCTTTATGGAAATCTGGCTTGGTTCCCTTTTTAACCGTACCGTATAATGTAAATTGAGAAACTGATAATATACTCAAACTCGGATCCTGAAGAACACTCTTACTCCAGGGCTTACCATTCCAACAGCCCACGTTCTCTTCGTTATTCTCAACGCTTTCAAATAACCTGAGATTGACTATCTTCTTACTCAACTTGCTAACATCTTCAAGGGTATCGGATGTAGAGATCCCAACTAAGATCATAAGTCCATGCTTGATTCTGAAAAGGTTAGTTCAATTCTCTATTGTGCAAGCAAACCTATACATACGAAGAAACAATCTGGTTATCGACACTAACACTTGCTTGTTTCACTTTCTGGATAACAACCCTCATGCTTATCTCTCAAGATATCGTTCTAAAAGGGTAAAAGTCTTTCAATCCAGATTTTTCACTCTCGATCTATTTTTTTTTTTTTTTCAGTGAATGGCGAGTATTAAAATTCCGCTTACTCTACTAATCTTATCATTTGATTATGTATTGATAGAATTAAACAATGTATTATAGAATTGAAAGACTAATCGTCGTTAAGAATAAACTTGCAGAAATATTGAATACCAGCAAATGTTTCTTCACCAACGGGTTCGATATACTTATGTGGTAATAAGAACCCATGGTTTCCACTATCACGTAGTTTTAACTGATAAGCCCAGTAAGCTTTATTATGATACATGTAATCAAGAGCAGTACCGGAACCCAAATCAGGTAACAAGTCACTATCACGATCTAAACATGCCGGTAAAACGCTATAGTATTTACCAGAGTTGGTACGAATGGCCTTGGAAATCCCATAGGCCAATTCAATCAAATTTTCTTCATCTCTTGGGTTTTGTTCACATGAGTATGCATAAGGCATTAATATTTCTTCGGAATATGAATGCAAATCCAAGTAGCCCCAGATCTTATGATCCTTATTGGTAGCATTAAGGTAGTCATCCCAAATCTTTGACTCATAAGCTTCAAATGCGTATTCTCCGCTGTATTCTTCACCACAAGCGTCATCGCTTGAATGGGTCCAGTGGAAGTTATAAGAGTGATCAATGTCAATACCAAGACAATTCTTAGGATTAGGATCTTCTGAAACAGCTTGACGGTTCTTGCGCCATAATCGATCGTGCTCCCAAGTATAAACGTATCCATCAGGATTCATGACAGGAATGAATAGAAAGTCGAGTTTGGTTAAGATCCTACGATTATCGGGATTATTTTCATAATATTCAAGCATTTTGTAGATCGTGTATAACAGTGTCGAAACCGAGATCCACTCCCTGGCATGGGTTCCTGTAGTAAGAACAATTGTTTTACGATCATGATGTTCGATGTCGTCATCTGGTATCGAAAGATGGACCACGTTCAAAGGTCTGCCTTCATAGGTCTTACCGATTGTTTCTAATGTTATCACGTCTGGATAAGTATCAGTGAGTAATTCTAGCCATGAATTTATGAGCTCTAATGGTCGGTACTCTTTGAAAAAAAGGTCAGAAGTAGCATGGAAATCACCTTCAAAGTTCATTGTTTGAGCAGAATCTGGGTAGGTTTCGAAAATGGACTGAGCAAGATCTTCAATGACAACTTTATAGGTCAAATTGGTGAATGTCCCCTTCAATTTTTCCAAATTATCAGAGTTTATTTGAATATCGATCGATCTCTCTGCCGAGTTTTTCGACCATTTCTTAAATTCAACTTCTGGATCTCCGCCAGCCAATGCTTTAAGCAAGTCTTCATCCTCTCCGTAGTTCACCCTTATAACCTTATCGGAGGAGTACTGTTGCAAGTTTATGGGATGCTCTTCAAAAGTGCTGTAGTGGGGTTTATCATTCTGCGTAAGCTGGAAAATCAACTGCTTTTCTTCGCCAGTGAGTCCTGTGACAGCACCCACTGCCGTAGAAACAAGCCAGGCTAATATTACTAGCGTATAAGGTATCATATTTGCCAGTTATTGGAGTATGGAACTTGCTTCCAAATGATTTTTTTCAAGAAATGGAGAAAAATTCCATGATTTCGGAAACGAACTCCGTACCTCTCGATTTAAAGTATAGGAAAACCTTATTTCATAGACCCGGTTTCTTTATCAACCGATGTCTTTTGCTGCTATTGGAAGGGTACTGGGGTTGGCTGTCATGGTCAATGGGTTCAAGAGATCCATTAGTCTCGAGCTCCCCCCACACTTGAAACATGCTGGACAATTACAATTTTTAACGAATGTTGCATTACTTTTAAGTATAATGTTTGGATCATTAAGTCTAATTCTTGATACCTTTGGGTTTAAAGCATCGAGGAAGATGGGTATTTTCCATGCTTCTATATTCAATGTTGAGTTTTTGGTTACGGTCGCTTATTGGACTTTAATGCTTGTATTTCCCAATATGCTTAATCAGGACTCTTTTGAAGTATCTTTTTCATTAGATTTTGCAATCCATATCACTCCGTATGTGTTCTTATTAATTGAGTATTACAGGAAGAAGGTCGCTGTAAGTGCTAAGGAGAGTTTTTTGGGAACCACGGGGATATTGGTGAGTTATTGGTGCTACATTGAAGTATTAATGTATGGCAAAGACTCAACCATTTACAAGTATCCGTACCCATTTTTAAATGAATCCGGATTATGGGGTAGACTTACATGGATAATTGGGTTTTCCGTCTTGGCTAATCTAAACCATATGATCAGTAAATCATTTAATAAGTTAATGTATAAGAAATCTAAATAAACTATTCTATCTTTTTAGCTTCTATTTCTTCGTCAGAAGAACCCACAATCCAGTCGTAAAGCATACGCATAAAGATGAACTGGGAGAATCCCACAAACGCAACCAAACCAAAGATCATGATTCTGGTTGATTCCTTTTCGGTGTTCAAAAACATATATGGATATGAAGCACCCGACTCCACGTCTACCAATTTTTTCAAAAGAAAGTAGTAGGCAGTGGCTAAAACAGCACACATGGATAAAGCACTGGTTGCAGTCAAGGTCCATCTGGGCATGAAGATCAAGTAATCAACAAGTAATGAAACCACCGGTAATAAATGAATACATAAATCAGTTACCAAAGGTAATGACATTTTCTCAGGTTCAGCAACCAATAAATGTAAAAAGAAGATTCTTAAAGGCCAATAAACGCAAGCAACAACTGCTTCTAACGCAAGCCCGATTGGATGTAAGTTATTTTTGACTTCAAATAACTTTTCTGATCTTGATACATGAGCAAGAAACCCAATCAAGAAAACACATAACGAATAAACAAGACTTAAGTTAGTAAGAAACTGCCAGTGTCCACCATTTATAAGATGGGGTGGTAATGGTAATGAAAGAATCAGAAATATCCCATATAACCCACCGAGAATAGAGAAAAAAGTTATCGCCGTGATAACTGGATCACCAACTGTTCTAGCCATGCTATCTTACCGAATATCAAAATAAGCTTCAAGCGAATACTTGGACGTTTAAGTAGTAACGGTATCTTGCTCTGATGGCTTTCGGTACGGTACTTTTTTTTTTTCGCTTTTTCCGTACAAAATGCAACCGGTGTACGGGACTCTCTCGTCTATTGGTTGCTAAAACTACAAATGTAACCCAGTCGTGATCGTTAAAGACTATAGAATCAGTCCAGTTTACCGAAGAATCTCGATAACCTGGAGGAAGAGTTGGAGCGAGAGTTGGAGCGAGAGGTTGAACGGGATTTGTTGTAAGGAGTAAAGTCGAATTCGTCTGAATCAGAAGCAGGTTTTTCAGATTTGCGTCCCCGGTCTTCAGGTTCACTAGGTTTATCAGGATTTGAGGATGAAGGGGGCTTTATATTCTTTGAATATACTTGGGAGTTTGAATTGGAGTGTTTATGGCCTTGCAAAGTATTTGTTGGAGATAAAGCATTCAATTGTCGTTCTTGGGCAGGAAGGTTTGTAGAAGAGCCCGATCTTGAAGAAGAAGGACTTAAAAATTTATGTTTCTTCTTTTTATTTGGATTCAAAGTAGGGGAAAGGTCAATTTCCGCTAACCAATCTTGAAAATAGCTTTCCAGGGTAATTGGATTAGATAAGATTTCAACGTACTGATAACTTGGTTTGACCACAATCACTGGCACAAGAGCACATTCCAAAAAGTGTTTTGAGATTGACGACTTGGATAGGAACGATTTCCGGGTATTACGATCATCGTAATGATGAGTGCCCACCACCATCATTGCGGGACCGTATTCTTCGATTGCCTTTTTCAATAATTTTTGAGGTTTACCAATGGCGGTTTCAAAAACCACTGCAACTTTCTTTTTATGGGAGTTTAGAGTTTCAATTGAATTCAAGATTTTTTTCGCCTTTGACTTATCGATATGATCAAATCGTTTTTCATCCAATACTTGTAGAATGATGAGAGTGTCTCCATTGATGACCATTTCATCGAATAGCCATTCGATTGCTTTCAACGATTCTTGGTCATTATTAAACCCCACAAGAAACAGTTTATTGTTGCGTCGAAACTTAAACTGGGGATGCTTCAATTTACAAGTATAAGTTTTGTGATGATCATGAGTGGAAGTATCAAAGGAAATGCCTCTTTCCAAAGATTTAAGATGAGGTAGTTGAGGTCTGGGATTCAAATTGGAAAGACGCGAAGACGACGACGATCTCGACACTAAGGGAGAAGTTTGGGCTCTAAATGCCGCATTGATATTGGTATTGGATAGAGACTTGACTTTCAAATGGTCCAGAGTACTTATGGGAGGACTTGCAATGGGGCTCGGAAGTTCTGATGCTGAACTTACCGAATCAGAGTCGTAATCATCGTAATATAGTCTACCTAATAAATCCAGCGACGTATTTTCTTGTTTATACGAATCCACACTGTCGTTACTTACGTGAAACATCATCGCATTCAATCTAGTATTCATCTGAGTTTCACTTTCTTCATTTTCATCATTCTTAACTTTGACTGCTTTTTCTTTAGCATACTGTTTAGGAGTTTCTATTTCATCATTTTTTTCATCATCCAAATCACTAGCTTCATCTGACTTTGGCTTCGAGGGTTTGCCTCCGCCAAAGAAGAAATGGGCCATGTCCTTAACACTTATATAAGTAAGGGGTCTCTCTAATGGTTATCTCTGATATCTAATTTCTTATGATAATTCTCACTTTTGTTTTTCTGATGTCGGATTTCGATTTTTTTACTAAAGCCTTGACTTTTTTTAGAGTGCCTATTTAAATTACCCAATCATCCCTTAACTTAGTCTTTGTGATTATACTGTTACAAGACCCTTGTTAAACGAATATTCATTTATTTGAGATGAAGAATGAGAAAAATCGTCGTAAAAAATGATGCAAAATTAATTGAATATATCTATATATATACCAAAGTGAGAAAACTATATACAATATTTACTTTGATATTTCGTCTTCCATGTATCTACCGGTGTCTATACCTGAATTGTGTTCGACAATGCCCCATAACCGATCCATTTTGATGCCTCCAATGTCATCAGCAACGTAATAATGTTTAGCTGAATCATTCCACGTAGAATAAGGTTTCCAAAGTCGTTGTTCATTAGGAGGAGTTAACTTCAAGGACTTATTATCGGAAACCGTTAAAACCTCATTATAAGTCTTTCCTCCGGTCATGTTCAATTTCTCCATAACCAACTTCTCTTCGCTGGTTAAATTTTCTAACGTTTGTGGTTTATCTTTATTATATAACCGGAATATTCTGGTGACGTAGTCCTTGGTTTTATACTGCACTAGAAGAGCAGGAACAGTGCAAGATGCCAAAGTTGTATATGCATATATATCTTCGAAATTGAACCGATTCGAAAAATAACTTGGAAGCGTAGATCCCCAACACGGAAAAACTTAAGCTTAGTCTTTTCAATAACGAAACGTACTTTGCTCCGGGAGACTCGTACAACGGCTGGTACGAGAGCCTGTAGTTCTCCGGCAATGCCTTGGCACGCCATGCTCCCGGTTCCTTCACGTACACGATATCGTTGTATAACGTAGGTGACCAGGGATTATTACTGGAGATGATTTCGTCGTTATCGACGTTCGAGTCGTCCGACTTATAGTTGGTGCTGGCAAACCGAACAGCCCTGAGCCTGTGTTCCAACCGGCCTAAGACCACGAGAGACTCTGGATAGCATACGTTACTAGATCTTATCTTATCTTGTATTATGTCTTGATATCTTTATATCTTTGAAAATTCTTTTTTGTCGGTTGGGGTGATTAGGTAAGTGATTAGGTAATAATAACTGTATCACGTGATATAGGTTTACATCCGTACAGTTTATACTTATCACGTGATATAAGTTCACACCCGTACACTACCATATTTCCAGTAACCAACATAATCGACAGAACTCCTACTACACCCCCACGGTACCAGCTGCAGCATGTACTCACTGGCTGCTGCCCGTAGAACCATGGTGAAGTCACCGGCGCAAGAGATGTGTATGGGAAAAGGCAATCAATTTTTAGACGCGCTCATTTCAAAGAAGGAAGAAGAAGAAGAAGAAAAAAAAAAAAAAGAGAAGATGGTCGATTACTTCTTCTTCTTTTGAATCAATCAATCAAATAAGAATGGACGGAGATCAAACCAGTAAGTTTATACCAGAGTACCGTCGTACCAACTTCAAGAACAAGGGCCGTTTCCAGAGCGATGAATTAAGAAGAAGAAGAGAAACGCATCAAGTTGATTTGAGAAAACAAAAGAGAGAAGAAGTCTTATCCAAGAGAAGAAATTTTGTTAACGATGGTAGCGCCGGAGGAGGTAATGATAGTGAAGACGAAGATGCGTTCAATGCAGGGGGGTTTATGGCTGACGGGAACAGTGACGAAATACAATTCTATAGTAAATTACAACAAGATTTACCAAGAATGATTGAGCAAATTCAACAAGGAGATTTTGAGAATCAATTAGCAGCAACGGTTAAGTTTCGTCAGATATTATCCAGAGAACATAATCCGCCAATTGACATGGTGATTAATTCCGGGGTTATTCCCAAATTGATTGAGTTTATGAAGGATGACCATCCCGACATGTTGCAATTGGAAGCTGCTTGGGCGTTGACTAATATTGCATCGGGTAATTCTGATCAAACCAAGGTTGTTGTTGAATCCGGTGCAGTGCCATTATTTGTCAATTTATTAAACTCGCAATCGTTAGAAGTCAAAGAACAAGCCATTTGGGCTTTGGGTAACGTTGCTGGTGATTCTGCTGATTTTAGAGATTTTGTACTTGGATGTAACGCCATGGATCCCGTATTGAGTTTATTCAACACCACCAAGATGTCGTTGGTCAGAACCTGCCACCTGGACTTTATCAAATTTATGTAGAGGTAAAAATCCTCAACCAGACTGGTCAATTGTTCAACAAGCCATCCCCACTTTAGCTAAATTGATTTATAGTGTTGATGCAGAAACCTTGGTTGATGCTTGTTGGGCGGTTTCATATTTAAGTGATGGTACCACCGAAGCCATTCAAGCGGTGATTGATGCAAGAATCCCCCATCGTTTAGTGGAATTATTAAGTCACGAATCAACCTTAGTTCAAACTCCGGCATTGAGAGCAATTGGTAATATAGTTACTGGTAATGACGTTCAAACCCAGATTGTTATTAACGCAGGGGTATTGAGTGCATTGGGTCCGTTATTAAACAGTCCAAAGGAAACCATTCGTAAAGAAGCTTGTTGGACTATATCCAATATCACTGCTGGGAATTGTGAGCAAATCCAAGCGGTTATTGAAGCCAATTTGATTCCTCCAATCATTAGGTTATTAACCAAGGGGGATTATAGAACCAAAAAGGAAGCTTGTTGGGCTATATCAAATGCCTCAAGTGGTGGATTAACCAGACCAGAGCAAATTAAATATTTGGTTAATCAAGGATGTATTAAACCGTTATGTGATTTATTAGCCGTGGCCGATACTAAAATCATCGAGGTCACCTTGGATTCTTTAGATAATATCTTGAAAATGGGAGAAATGGAAAAGGAAGCTAAGGGTCAACCAGTCAATGAAAATACCTTATACATAGAAGAAGCCGGTGGTATGGAAAAAATCTTCGAATGTCAAGCAAATGAAAACGAAAAAATTTATGAAAAAGCTTATAGCATCATTGAAAAATACTTCTCCGATGATGACGACCAAATTGATGATAACGACGTCAATCCTCAAGCTTACGGGGATCAATTTGGTTTTGGCGTTGACCCAAACCAACAGCAAAACTTCAATTTTGACTCCGGTTACATGTAATCTTTCCTCTTTGTATTTTCTTCTTCTTATATTATTATGATTTTTTATTTAGTATTACTATCTCTGCATCTCTACTTCTAGTCATCTCTATAATACAACCCTCTATCATTCAATAAACATTCTCTATTGCATTTCCGTTTGTAGAAGTCGGTTAAAGAAAACCTCCGTACATTTTTTCGAAGTAATTACTACTTATTTTTTTGGACGAGCCACGACCTCGGGGAAAACGTGAATACCTGCCCGTATATCCATCGTCTGTTGTACTACCACTACTACTACTATTACTGACACCGTACTGGCACTGTTGTAGAGGTATTAGTTGTGGTAGAGGTATTATATGGACATATAGCCATTACATAATCCAGCCAAATTTGGATGTTTACCTTTTTTGCGCATACAAAAAAAAAAAAAGTGAATAAAAAATCTCTCAGCGGTTAAGATTTTTAAGTCCCGGCAATTCCAATTCCCTCATTGAAAATTCGCTTTAAAAAGCTTTGAGAATAGCTATTACTTCTTTCTTTAACCAAATTAAGTTAATATGAAGTTATCATCGATTATTGTTGGTTTGACTGCCTCCAGTGCTGTTGCCTCTGCTGCCTGCCGCCAAAAGAGATAACACCGGTACGGTTACTGTTACTGTGACTGGGTCTACTCAAACTCATAAAGACGGAAGATTCGACAAGACCAAGCCGGCATCTACTTCTTCGTCTTCTGGTACTCACAAGTACGGTAGATTCGATAAGACCAAGCCAGCTTCGTCCTCTTCTTCTACTGGTACCCACAAGGACGGTAGATTCGATAAGACCAAGCCAGCTTCTACTTCTTCGTCCTCTGGTACTCACAAGTACGGTAGATTCGACAAGACCAAGCCAGCTTCTACTTCTTCATCTTCTGGTACTCACAAGTATGGTAGATTCGATAAGACCAAGCCAGCTTCCACCTCATCTGCTACTGGTACCCACAAGGATGGTAGATTTGACAAGACTAAACCTCCAGTGACTACTACCGTTTACGTTCAACCATCTAGCTCCAACAAACGTCAATTTGTTGCCAACAAGGCTGCTAACGTCAGTGGTAACTCTTCCAGTAACTCCACCAACGGTTCTTCCGGTGCTTCTTCCACCACCGCTGACTCGGGTGCCGTTCTTAACGGATTCAACTTGGGTGTTGCTGGTGCCATTGCCGCCGGTATGGTTTTGGTTGTTTAATAGATGAATCCTTTAGAATTATATTTAAAAAAAGAAAAAAAGAGACTATAAAAATAATACCTAAAATTTTGAAAGCTTTTTCAGTCATAATTCATTTTTTTTTTAATTTTGTTTTAATTTTTTTGTTTCCTTCGTTTATTTCGTTTCGTTCATGCTGCTAACTAGGAAGAGTCTATCTATAAATGAAGTTTATTTATAAGACTCGCCAGCGATTGCATATTGATACTTTTTTGTCGACTCAGTTGGTTATCAATCTGAATGTCTTCATATATACATTAATCTTTAATACATATTGTTTATTTAGTAAACTATTCTCTGCTTAATATTTGCCAATTCTTGCGATAACTCATTCTTCAACTGTTCGACCTGTTCTAATTTCAACTTTAACTGGTCAACCATACTCTCGTCTTGACTGAAAGTGATCAAGTTGTCGGGTTCCGCGTTGTGATTCAGTTCAACGTAACCTCTTTTAACCATCGAAGTGATGATTTCAAATGCCACTTGGGCCCCATTGGTAGCAGTGATCTCGGCGTTATCAAAAGCAGGGGCAACTTCAACAATATCGGCCCCAACAACGTTTAAACTCTCGAGGTTTCTTAAAACATGTATTAATTCTCTCGGTAACCATCCCCCAGGTTCCTGGGTCCCGGTCCCACTGCCAAAACCAGGATCCAACACATCAATATCAACCGATAAGTAGGTGGGGGTGTTAGCAGGGACAATCAGTAAGATTTTTTCAATAACGTATTGGGGGCCCTTTAACCAGATATCGTCGGCTAAAATTCGAGTGAAATGTTGTTGATCATCACTTTCATAATCTCCCAACCCGGAAAGCTTGGTTCTTATCCCGGCATGCACGTTATGTTCGGTGGTTAATCCTTCTTTGAATGCCTTCCATAGCATCGACCCATGAGTGGTTTCACTTTGGTCAGAGTGCCAGAATGACGGATACTTATCCGGAGCCCAAGTATCCAAATGAGCATCAAAATGAATTACATTGATTGGACCATACACCTTATGTAATGCCCTTAAATGCGGTAAGAGGACCGAGTGATCTCCTCCGAGAGCAACATACTTTGGTGGTAATTCAGTGGTATCATTTGAATTTTGTCTACGAACCAATAACTCTTCAAATGCTGCATCCATTTGCTTGAATGCCAAATTATTATCCATTGGTGTAACGGGGACATCTCCACAATCAATAACTTTGGCCCACGATTGGTACGGGTTATAATTGGCTCGTTGATTCCATCCTCTTAATGACGTTTGTCTTTGCAGCGCTGATCTAATGGCTCTTGGTCCAAATCTGGCCCCCGGTCTATAAGATACCGCAGTATCGAAGGGTACCCCAATTAAAGCAACATCGTATTTGGCTTCACGATCAATCAAACATTCGGTGTCTTCCAAGTGGGCAAACGTATTGATCCCTTGAAACGGCCATAAGGACCCCCACATATCTTCTAAAGTTGGTTCCTGGGTCCCATCACTCGATTGATAAATAAATTTATCCCCCGATTCATGGTGTATTTGGTTAGCATTCACCAATCCAATCGCTAACGTGAATAATAGACTGAGCTTCATCTGCTATTGTCTTGCCTACCGTTCGTCTTGCTTTCAATCGTGGAATCCCTGCTAGTATTTATACTCATCTGTTGGTTCCGTGAAAAGCGGAATTTTTCTGTTTGCAGCATTCCGCTAAGGATGGCTCATTAACAGATAACTATTCAGGTTGTATAATAGGGTTGGATAATGGGGATTAGATATTACTCGTCATCCTAGTAGAGGGGATTAGCCTTTGTATTCCAAAAGACGGTCGGTTCATTAAAGTAAACTAATAAGGATTGTCCTTTTGAATTGGGCCAACTTTACGAATCCTCAATCCTTCACTGCTCCTTGACCACTGGGAATGCCGTGACTGTAATGATACTTGTTGAATATCCCCATTTACAATCCATGAAACTTACAACTCTATGATACTAGCAACTGCTTTCAATCATTAGTATTATCGTTGATGATTCTGGTTTTATTGGAGTGCACGGAGGTTTGTGATGCAAATTTACCAGCCTAACTCTTGTTACAACTCAAACATGGCACCATTGAGTGTATAACTGAGTGCTGGTGTAGGGCAGGCTCCTGTAATATCATTCCACCGAATAGTAGAAGTATACGGTCTGAAGACAAGTAAGTAAAACTGAAGGAAATGTACGGAAGTACAAAATTGAACTTGAAATTTTAAGCCAAGCTGAATGTGAACAGTTGTTTAAGTCTACCAACTCACTCTTTTGATTATTCTTCAGCTCAATTGGTACAATGGGGTTTTCAGACTTTAGAAAAGCTCTTAAGAAGATCGATAGCTCTTTGAAAGAGCACAAACAACAAAAACAGGGACAACAACTGGATAACGGTGGTCAACAGGTGCAACAACTGGATAACGGTGGTCAGCAAGTGCAACAAGCAGACCCACAGTTTTCATCTAACCCAACCAACCCGTCTAAGGGGGACTTGTTTTCGAGGCCAATTGCTACTTCAGAGCCTCCAGCGATATTCAAAAGGGTAAAACATAATCAATTACCTAAAGGATGTAATTATGGTGAAAATGATGCTCCGATTCAAACTAACAACTTTTCAAATAACTTAGCTTTGGAGGATCAAACATTCCCAGTCTGGCCATTACCTTATTCTATTTGGTTGTCAAAGGATCCTGGTCAAGATGTTGGATTGGCCGTTAACCATACTGAATCAAACCAACAGGTTTTCGGGCCCGAACCCGATGCTGATCCAGCACAGTTTTATTTCAATCCTCCTAAAATCAAATCATTTGTGTTTTCGGGTGAAAACTTTCAAGAGTCAAATGTGAATCTTAATTTAGAAAACCATCAAAAATTGTCAATCGTTGCAAAACTCTCAATCACCGGAAATCAAAACGTTACTTTCCCCATAGTCCATGGAATGGGGTTTGTTACTGCTGTTTATAAGAAAATAAAGCCAGTCATTGCATCTCAAGTTGGTGTTCAACAATTTAAAAAAATTGGCTCCGTTGGTAAAAATGTTACAAAATACAGAGCGGTTTTATTTAACCAAGTTCCGTGGTCGATTTACGTTAGTGGAGACGATGTTTCACTTGACTTGAGAGATCCTAATCATATTGTTGGTAATTCTCAGCCAGGCGGCTCGGTTGTCATTCAATTGGCTCGTGAAGAGTCTAAACACTATGATAATTCGGCTGGTATTTATCCTATAGCAGCCCATTTACAAGGAAGTTAATGGTAAAAAGGGTCAATATAAATTTGTTTATGAAAATAAAGGTGAAAGCTCTAATGGAACTGGTCTTGTTTGGTGTTTACCTCATCATCAAGAAGTATTGACTAATGAGGTTAAAAAGCAAGATACTGGACTCGAGCTCGATTCTACAACAAAAGGTGTAATGAAAGCTTATACAACAAATCAAATCGTAATGGAGGAACCAGAGTTGCCCCTTGACATTGGATTCGAGCCATGGTCTTCTGTTTCAGGCTTCAAAGGTAAAGCAACCTACTCGGACGAAGCAAAAAGAGACATTAAAAGGGCCGCCGAACAAGAAATCAACCAAGACGTAATTGGTATGGCAAACATTGATTCTATGTATACTTCAGGTAAAATTTTAGATAAATTTGCTTATATCGCATACGTTACTCATTTCATATTGAATGATGATGATTTAACTGGTAAAATCTTACCAAAAATTAAAGAAGCAATCGAAATCTTTGCTCAAAATAAACAAAAATATCCTTTGGTTTATGATACTGCGTGGAAAGGTCTTATTTCCTCTGCTGAGCCAGCAGCAGACTTTGGGAATTCCAACTATAATGATCATCATTTCCATTACGGATACCATATTCATGCAATTGCCCTTGTGGCCAAAATTGATCAATCTTTTGATAAGGGTGAATGGCTTAAAGAAAATAACAATTTAGTTGGTGACTATGTCATTACTTTATTGAGGGATATTGCAAACCCATCAACTGATGATAAATACTTCCCACAATCAAGAGCATTTGATTGGTTTCATGGTCATTCATTTGCCCACGGTATTTTCGCAAGTGGTGATGGTAAAGATGAAGAATCTTCTTCTGAAGATTACCACTTTGCTTATGGTACTAAGCTTCTCGGTCAAGTAATTGGAGATGGTGATATTGAGGCTAGAGCCAACTTGATGCTTGCAATCATGAGAAGATCGATGAATATGCATATGTTATTCTCTGATGATAATAAAATTCAACCAAAAAGATTCATAAAAAACAAAGTAGCTGGTATCACATTTGAAAATAAAGTTGATTTTGCTACTTATTTTGGAAGAGGTACTATATCTGACGAATGGATTCATGGTATCCACATGTTACCAATCACCCCCATCTCTTCATATATCAGAAAACCAAGCTTTGTCAAAGAAGAATGGGATCAAAAATTGGGCAGAATTGTTGATCAAATTCCAGACGGTTGGAAAGGTATTTTAATACTTAACGCTGCTCTTTTTGATCCAAAATACTCTTGGAATTGGTTCTCCAGGGACGATTGGGATGACAGATTGATTGATAATGGTATGTCGAGGACTTGGTCTTTAGCTTATATTGCTGGTATTGGTGGCTCTGATTAGTTCCATTTGTGTCATTTAAATGAGACTTTATCACAATATCTGATACATATAGTTTATAAAATCCTCGAAATTGGCATTCACAATTACCATGAAACCAACTAATGTAGTCTCAAAAGTGCTCATGTCTACTGATGTTTCTGTATGTGTACTTAGCTTGTAGATTTTGTATTGGGTTACCTAAAACGAAACCATCAAAATCATTTATAACTGACAAATTTTAGGAAGTCTGAAAGTTCATCTATGATCGAAATAAAGCAAACGTTTGGTTCGTCCAAGCCTCGCATCTTGATAGCGCATTGAGATGACAAATACAAAGTTCTAACCAAAGAACCAGACCTGTTCTATCGCCCAATCATCTATTTTATAAAACTCGACTTAAAATACCTCAAAATATTCGTTCTGTCTGGGGCTTATAAGCATTTTCGGTACAGCTTCTAGTGTGTTCTCGATGCCATACCGTAATTCAGCTACTCCTTTTATGTACTTCCATCGTTTTCCAGGACTAGGTTATTGAATAATCTTTGAATTGTTTGAGCTTAGGCTGCGAATTTAACCAACGTCTCGGTATATGTCGGATTTTGCGGCAAACCGTTGAAGCGCAATCGTACAAAAATAGTAAATCGTTGCTTCAGCCTATATAAAGATAACAAATCCTCCAACAGCTTGGTCTCTTCAACCAGAAGTAACATAACCAAAAGTTATATCAAGATGGCCAAACACCTGTTCAATAACGTGAAAGAAATTGCCGGCAAGTTTCCAGGTAGCACTGACAGTCTATTCGTGGATTGTTATTTGACTGATCTGCCAGATTGCAGCAGTCGAGTATTCAAGTTGTACGATAATTTACCAGCACATTATCATAAAAGCTGTGATGAAATTCTCTACCTTTTGCAAGGCAAAGCTAAATTTCATATTTACGACGATGATGGTGTCACTGAAGTTGAAAGCCAGATAATGGAACCAGGGCTGATGGTGACCTTTTTTAGAAACACTACCCATCAAGTTGAAATCATCGAAAGTCCGGTGTTTTTATCGTGTGACACACCAAGAAGACAGCCTGATGATGTTCATTTTATACATAAAGAAGAAACAGAAGGAGTCAAATTCGTAAATCATATGGATAAACTGGGAAAGTTTTGCTGTTGATTTCTGTTTACTTAAGACTTAGTATGTATTTTATACAACGTTGAACGGCATTCACTATAACGGCCCGATACATAATACATGTTTTACAATGGTTTTCGTAAATTTAATCGTAAGACTTGATTGTTCCTATTAAGTTAACAATAATCGTAATTGATAAGGTCAACTTATAGTCTTATTGCGAAAAAAAACGATACAACTGTGGCATATACTAAAGGTATTTTAACGATTAGATCTTCTAATTGTTATTTTTTTGATTAGAAGTAATTTGGCATCAAAATGGTTAAAATTATCGCTGGTGGAGATGCCTTGTACTCTTCAACCAACTTGAAAGAACGGATTGATCCAAAAATTGTCAAACTTCTTACTGAAAGTGATGTTGCATTCTTGAATGCGGAATTCACTACACCCAAGCCAACTACTCCTTCAGCAGCAGGTCGAGGATATTTGACGAGTATCAAGCCTCATTCGCTTGATGACTTGCTATCGCTTAATTTCAAGCTCATATCATTTGCTAACAACCATACGGTAGAATTTGGGCATGAAGGTTTGGTTGATACTATCGAAGAAAGTGAAAAAAGAGGAATTCATCCTGTAGGAGTTGGAAGATCTCTTGAAGATGCTAAGAAGCCCCAATTTTTTGATTCTTCAACTGGTAGAGTTGGTATTGTTGGTGCATCTTCCACTCATTCTCATATTGCACTTGCTGCAAGTAATGGTGCACATACTCCTGCGAGAGCCGGTCTACTACCACTAAGATGGACATTATCTTATGTATTGCCAGAAGAACAATATAAGCAGTTTGAACAAATTGACATCTTATTAGGAACAAGAAAGTCAATGTTGGAATCGGCCCGTGTTGAGGTTCGTACTGGTGAAGTTACTGGTGATGACTTTTTCAGATTTGGTCATTTATTTGACAGTAACTTGGTTGTAACCAAAGCTAAAGAAGGTGAATCCGCTCATGTGAGGACTACTGCTAACGAAATTGACTTGCAAAGGCTTTTACGAAGTGTAAAAGATTCTTCTGAAAGGTCTAATTTACCAATTTTTTCACTTCATACTCATGAAGGTGATAACAACAATTGGTATAACCCAATCCCACCAAAATTCATACAGAAATTTGCTCGGAAAACTATTGATTCCGGGGCAAAAGCTTTCATTGGACATGGTGCTCACATGCTTCGTGGAGTTGAAATCTATAAAGGAAAACCTATTTTTTATAATGTCGGTAGTTTCTTAATGGAATTCGAGCCGGGTGAATCATTTATTGGTCCAGAAATGTACGAGAAATATGGTTTGGATCCAAGTACGTCGTTACCCTCTGATCTCCATAATCTTAGATCTTATGGACCAAAAGGTGAAGCTATCGGATTTAGGAGTGGTCGAAAGTTTTCAATCAACATCCTTGTTGAGCTTGAAATTGACGAAGATGATGAGGATTCTTTTCGATTCAAAATCATTCCAATCGATTTGGGTCTTGATACTAGGCAAAATAAATTGAAAAGAGGTTTACCAGAGTGGGCCACAAATGACGTTGCAAAATACATTACCAATTACTTAGAGGAAAATTCAGCTCCATGGGGTACTAAGTTCAATTATAATGAAGCAACGGGTTATATCAGTGTACTTACTGCTTAAATTCCATGCTCCAGTTTTATTATTTTATTTTTTGTAGCATATAAGCGTAGTTGGATCTCAAAAGATCTGGAAAACCCGTTTAATCTCGTAAAATTAACCTTAATTATAAATTCCTTCAAAGGATGATGAGATTCTTTTTATGGTTGGTGATCCGAACGATGTTGAAACTGTGGCATCCAATTTAAACTTTATTCACAATAATCGTAATATGGTCGCAGGTTACTATAAAAGTACCGGGATTCTGGTAAGATGGAAGAAGTGAATGTTTCATAGTAAGGTAAGATGTCTTTGGAAAATAGAAAACCGACTTCGAAAACAAATTCGATTGTGGTAGAAGAAGACCAATTGGATAGTGTACTTATTGAAGACTCCTATCAGAAGACATGGAAATCGAACATATGGACCAATTTAGACTATTCTAAAGAGCATCGAACTATTTTGAATAAATTAGATTTTTGTGTTTTAGTTAGTGCTATGCTATCAACGTTTGCAAAATACATCGATAAATCTAACTTATCATCAGCGTATGTATTGATATAGAGGAGAACAAAATGAATACTAATAATAAGCCAGTTATGTTTCAGGAATGAAGGAAGCCATTGGAGTAGAGGGAAATGAATTGAGCTATGCTAATACCGGGTATAGTATAGCATCTATTATTTCAGGATTTGTTGGAGGTATTTTGATGGTTACCTTGAATACAAGATGGTACATTTTAACTATCGAGAGTTTATGGACTCTAGTAACTTTTTGTTTTGTATTAATCAAGACTCCTACCCAAATGATAGTTTTAAGAACATTTATCGGGTTATTGGAAGGTAGTCATTTTGCAGTATTAATGTTTTTAGTTGGAGGCTATTATCTCAAAACAGAGGTCGCCAGGAGATGTAATTTAATCAATGCCTTCACTGCAATTGGGCCAATGTGTGCATACGCTTTACAATCCAGGGCAAGTGCACTGCTTGATAAAGTCAATGGGTATGCTGGATGGCAGTGGTGCTTTTTACTAGATGGAATAATTAGTACTGGGGTACTTATTTTTCAATTTTTTTTCCAAGTAGATAAGTTGGAATCATTAACACCTAACTGGTTTTGGTCACAAGAGGAAATCGATTATCTTAGATCGAGGTTGCCTGCTAAGAATGAAGATGAAAATTCCAGACAAATCAATAAAATTACATTAGTTGATTTGAAGAAATTCTTATTGACTTGGAAGTTTATCCGATTTGGCTTTATTCTATTCTTAATAATTTTGTTCAAGAACCAGTAGCAGCTATTCCATTCTACTTTAAAGGTTGGAATGCAATCAAGCCTGGATCTTACACTACGCCACAAATCAATAATTTAACCATTCCTTTATATGCTGTTCAACTAGTTACTTCGATAGTATCTGGATGGTTGTCCGACGTCGTCTTCAAAGGAGATAGATGGCAGGTTATGGCAATTGGTATAAGTTGGTCAACGGTTGTTTATTTTTACTTGGGAACTCATAAAATATTTGAAGCCCATAGAGCTACCATTCTCTTTTTCATGTACAACTCTGGAGTGGCACAAGGAGTAGCAGGCCAATTTTGGGCACAAGCACAAGATAGTTTTGAGTCTGATTCAAAATTGAGATCATTTGTCACCGGTGGCATCAATCCTGCTTCGGTGTCTGTGGTGCCATTGTTGGACCTTTGCTTTACCCTTCTTCCAAATTACCAGAAGTTTACACTGGGTATTTGGTCTCCGGAGGTGCAGGCATTGCGTATGTTCTGTTGAGTGTCTTATTTGGCCTTTACCTATATTTAGAAAAGAAGAAGACTATTGAAATCACCAACACGTGTTAAGCATTGCAGTAATTCAACCATCCAATTGCCGCAAAACGAAGAGAAGCAGAAAAATCCTTCAAAAAAAGATCATCAAAAGATATCACCAACCTCGAATTTATCTCTGCGCCCGGACTCTCAATTAGTAAGTATATTGAAGTATAGTTTGATTTTTCTTTTGTGCGAGGAATAGGAAGCTGCAACAATGTAACGTAATAGTCTAAAGATCCAATATCTGGTTCAAAGAAGAAAAGAAGAAGAAGAGATGAAGATTCTTCGACGAATATTCATTTACGTATGCATAATATCTCATTGCTTCTTCCTTGTTTCCATTATATCTTCGCTTGTAATATAAGTCTACGAGGAATCAAATTCTTCTTCTTCTGGAACAATGCTTTCTTCCTTTTGCAACACTGTTCACAATAACATTATGTACTCATGACTCTCGTACATCTCAACAGAACGAATACAAATAGCCAATAAAACTCGAGTGATTAGCTTTGAGTGAAGATACAGGGAAATCTCGTAATGGGTCCAAGAATTCATGCATTTCGGAATTGATAGATCTCATGGTAGATAGTTCATAGATAAAATTTTGGCAGCTTTTCTTTCAGGAAGAACAATATATCTCTATACCATTGCTTGGATACCAATATATTACATGCATGAGCTTTGAAGGAAGCGGTAAATGTTAAACGATAACCATTGTTGTATTCTTAAGAACAATAAGTTGTTGTAGAACTCTTTACACCGAGCCCATTATTCTGCTTGTTTTGAGGGATTATTTCTTTTCGGGTCCGTTAGCCTGATATCCTTTTCAGCAGCACGTTTTAAATTGCTGATACCCGGTTCAATCCTATACTACCAGGCCTACACACAAAACCACCGTGATTATGTTTAGTGACTGCCTTGACTTATACTTACGTTCGATTACTTGTTCTGGGTTATGAGGCGTCTTTCCACGATAATTTTCCTTCATCAACGTTGATAAATTGTATTTGTTGCATAATTTTCGCGGTTCAACATTACTATAAGTAAATAAACAATAACTACGAGAGCCCGAACTAGTTATTAAGGTGTTTGGCAGTCAGAATGGTAGAAACGTTCTTCACTCATCAGGCTTGTAGGACCCAGCTTGATCTTAGCCAGTGTTATGTGAGTTAATTCATATATATATATCAGTGGATATGGTTTTGTTTAAAGTTATTTTTCTGTTTTTTGCAGCTAGTGACTTAGTGAGATGAACTTTTTTTCATATTTAATTTTTCTTTCAATATTAACATATATTTCTGCATATCAATTGAGTTCTTATGCTCCGTTTCAAGTATCCTGTCCCCATGATCAGAATTATACTCGAACTGCTGATTCGCTATCAAATGATGAAAAAACCTGGTTACAAGGACGTAAAAAAATTACCAATGAAAAGTTGATAAGCTTTTTGGAGTATGCAAATTTAGCTGATTTCAATCCGTCAGAGTTTATAAACAACTCTTCCATTGGTAATATCGGCTTGGCTTTCAGTGGTGGTGGTTATAGAGCTATGTTGGCTGGTGCTGGTATGTTGGCTGCGTTAGATGAAAGAGTCGATGATGCTAATGTAAATGGGCTAGGTGGACTTTTACAAGCTTCCTCTCACGTAATTGGTTTGCTGGGTGGAAACTGGTTAACTGGTACTGTTTTCATGAACAATTTCACCTCGGTTCAGGATATCTTAAGTAGTGATCTGCTATGGCAATTGGAGAATTCGATTTTGAATCCTGGTGGCTTGGATCTTGTTGATACTATCCAATATTATCAAAACATCAAAGATGACCTTGATGCTAAGGGAAGAGCAGGATTTGAAGTGACTATAACAGATACTTGGGGTAGAGCTTTATCAGATCAATTTTCAGCTGATACCAAAGATAATGGTGCTTCTGCTCGCTGGTCAGATATTGCAAATAGTCAACTTTTTGAAACCTTTCAAACCCCATTCCCTATTTCTATAGCTAACGCTAGATACCCCAATAACCTCATAATAAACTCCAACTCCACCATTGTTGAAGTAAACCCTTTTGAAGTTGGTTCCTGGGACCCTTCCTTGTATCAATTTACTCCAACAAAATATTTGGGTACTAAACTTTATAATGGGGCTGCTAATGGGTCTTGTATCCGAGGTTTTGATAATGCTGGCTTCATTATTGGAACTTCCTCCTCCCTTTTTAACTCCATTCTTACTACCATTAATACTGAGTATATTCCTGTTGCTGCATCAGGTATTGCTAAATGTGTTTTACAAGATATCGCCAAAACCGATGAGGATATTGCTGCTTATAAACCAAATCCTTTTTATCACACGAAGACTGGCTACTCTGCTGATCTATCCGACCATGAAACTTTAGCTTTAGTAGACGGTGGTGAAGATAAGGAAAACGTTCCATTCTATCCACTTCTTCAACCAGAGCGTAATATGGATGTCATATTCGGTTTCGATGTTTCGTCTGATACCGACCAACACTGGCCCGATGGTACTGCCTTAGTCAGTCCTTACGAGAGACAATTTTCCGATCAGGGTAATGGTACAGTATTCCCTTATGTTCCAGACCAAAGAACTATCCTTAATCTTAACCTTACTGCAAAACCAGCTTTTTTTCGGTTGTAATGCCAAAAATTTGACTTCATTAGGTGGTGGAACAAACACTCCTCTTATAGTTTATACCGCAAATAGACCATTCACTGCTTGGTCTAACACTTCTACTTTTAAATTGAGCTATCAAGAATGGGAAAAGAGAGGTATGATTCAGAATGGGTATGAAACAGCTACAAGATTGAACGGTACTTTAGATAAAGATTGGCCAGCGTGTGTTGGCTGTGCTATAATAAGAAGAGAACAAGAAAGACAAGGTCTTGAGCAATCGGATCAATGCAAAAAATGTTTTGAAAAATACTGTTGGGATGGTACAATTGATGATCATGAAGTTCCTGGTGTTAATTTCACTGATGAAGGGATCACATCTGGGAATAACGAAAGCGGAAATAGAACCCTTACTAAATTCAGAGATAATTTGCTTTAATATATAGACAGTTAAAAGTCAACTTCAAGACCGGGACAAAGACGTAATAACTCGGCTCCAATTGTAATGTCCATTATACTCAAGCCCACTAATTTACAAAGAGTTATATTGGATTCGTTTGCATCCTTTCCTTGATAAAAGTCATAAACTTCTACTAAATTTTCTTCTTTGACATTATTTTGAATAAGCTCACCAGCTTCGTGACCAGCATGTTCTTTTGAATCAACGATAATCTTTCTGTTTGACTCAAGGATATTGCCGACTATTTTACGGTCAACCTCTGTCATATGAGGTTTATAACTTCCGATAACTGATATGTAGATTTTCTTATTAGATTGGTCGATATATTCCTTAAGAATTCCTGGGGATGTAGTTGGAACACAACCGTACACTATGGATACTTCCTTGTAAGCGTTTTTGATCGAGTCGCTATCATCTGCAGGGACAGGGGTGAATTTAACTTTTTCATACTGGTGGGAAAGTGAAAAACAAAGGGCTTCAGCTTTAGACAAGGTTCTATTACAAATGAAAACTTCATTGATGGAATTTGAATAAAGTATTAGAGTTAATTTTATGTGCCAGTATGCTTGAGCTCCAACACCGTTCACAAAGATTTTCTTAGGAATTGAATATTCGTCCTTTGAATCAAGGGGTAAAACTTTCACTAATGGGATAGTTGAACATAAGGCTGTTCTAAAAGCAGTGACGATTGCACCATCAATAAGACCAATTGGCGCTCCGTCAATAGGGTCAATGATCAATGTTGCTCCTTTGAAACCACTCGGAGAGCCGGTAATTAGTTTCATACCAACATCAGACCCTAATGAAGGCATGAACAAATGAGTAGTATTGCCTTTGGACGAAACAGTTCGAGGTGGAATTATAGAAGGATCCTCTTTATATTGTTTCAAGGCACCCAACATAACATTTTGGAAACCGTGAATACGATCTGGGGTTAGATAATTCAAGAAGGAATCAATTGCTTTGGATCCTAGGAGCTTCATTCTTTGGTGTCTTTGAAGAGAAGTATTCAAAGATGTTACTTTATTATGAAGTCAATGAAGCGAAAATTTGCGATCTCCGGAACCGGAGTTTTTTTTTTTTTATCGTGAAACCTTAGTTAAAACTCGAACTACCAAACCTTACAATAGTACAGACGGCCCCTAGTGTATCTTGTAGAGTAAGCCTTGTTCAAAGATCGAGCACTGGTAATGCTTCTCACCAGCCAAGTATGAGACCGTACTTGCCTATTTGACTAATAGTAGGTGCTAATCATCACCTCTACCAGAACAATCCCTTCGTTTCTGAACTCCTTAAGAGCTTGACTACCCTTTCAAACGAGATAATCTCTTTGATGGGGGTAATTAAAGGGAAAACAGTAGGTTACCGAAGAGTTTAATGATGTTTCTACCTTTTTTCATATTTTTGTAAAAAATCCTGCCAAAGTGATATATTGGGTTTAACAAACCTTAATTCTTTTGGGGAAAACCAGAACATTTAATCAAAGATTGAAAAACTCTGAAAATACTGAGTAATTCTTCAAAGTATTTTAATGTTATGGGATACCTTTAAGAATATCTATTCGACTTGAGGAAAATCACTAAACCTTGTTTATCTACTGAATACTTTGAAATTTTTCAAAGATTATAAGAGCAAACGTGCCATTTCTTGCAGCTAGAGATGAGTGAAAACTGACTGGTGTGCGTATACTTGTTATCAAGGTATATATTTGCAGCCGTGGCCATCGGAGTTGCAACGAAAAGAGTAGTTCCGTTGCCCGTTAAGTTGTCGTGCATCTCAAAGGAACAGTTGCTTTCTCTTTTCCCTAGATTTTCAAATAAATTCATTTCTTCCAGTCTTACTACCGTTCAATTGAATTATGCATAACAATGAACAAAGATTCGAGTTTCACCTGGATTCCTAAGAAGCTTTCTGATTTGAGATTGTCCGTGCTCATCGTCGGTGGTACTGGAGGTCTTGGGAGGGCAATCAGCCGTGCCTTACTGGCTGCTGGTGCTGATGTAACTGTTGTTGGTAGAACCTTTAAGGACGAAGATACTAAGATCAAGTTTGTCAAAGCAGACCTTAGTAGTATCAAAGAGTCCGAGAAAACAGCTCGTGAACTAGATGTTTCAAATACCGATATTCTTCTCTTTACTACTGGTATTTTTGCTGCTAATTCAAGACAGGAAACTGCAGAAGGCTTAGAACGTGATATGGCTACTAGTTATTTGAACCGTTTGGTAATGCTTCGTATTTTGGTGCCAAAATTGAAAAAAACTAGTGCTCTTGGATTTGCCCCAAGAGTTTTTCTCATGGGATTTCCTGGTAATCAACAATTAGGTAATATCAACGATTTGAACCTGGAAGGGAAATATTCAATGTGGCAGGCCCATATGACCACGGTGGCTGGTAATGAAGCTTTAATTTATGACAGTGTTGATAAATACCAAGGGGTTCATTTTTACGGCTTGAACCCGGGACTTGTCAAAACTGGTATCAGAAATAACTTATTGGGTGAGAACTCTTGGGTATCTTCAATGATTGAGTCTTTGATCGGATGGTTTACCCCAACTCCAGAGGGCTACGCAGACAAGATTAGTCCTATCTTGATTGCTCCCGAATTAGAAAAGCGTAATGGAGGTATTTTTGATAACAAAGGTAATGCCCTTTTCCCTTCTAAAGGTATGACCACAGAATATTCTAAGAAGTTTGTTACCGAGTCGGAAACTTTACTTAAAAACAAGGGCTTATAATGAGTTTCATTTTTTTTCTTTGATTATAATTTATATATTTTACTTTATGACATTAATGAAAATTGATTTTTCTTAGAATTATCTGTAGTTCTAGAGAAATTTTGCATCAAGTAGCAATTTATTTGAAAAGAGAAGGGTAAGTGCTTAAAGAAATTCTCACCCTATGGAAAGAGAGAAGAAACCATTTGGAAAATAAAAATCGAATTGGAATATCACAATAGAAGTCATTAATGAGTTTCGAAGCCGTACTTCTCGACCAAATTCCAGTAGGTTGAAGAAGAGTCTTTTCTGAACTTTTTACCAAAAATAATCATCAAGAAAGTAGTAGCCCAGAGTGCTACACCAATACATCCAATCTCAACATATAAGTTTTGAGTTCCAGAATTTTGCAACCACGGTGTAACTGCATAACCAAAACCAAAACCAATTGTATTTCTGATTATAATCATTGTAACAAGGCCATCACCGGAAACTTCTTTATAAGAATCAATAATATAGTTAATTGCAATAGTACTGCCAATGGGGAAAGTTGAGCAGATCATAGCCATTCCAAAAGCTAATCCAATCCAGTGAATCCCTTGTCCAGCACCGATCCCAAATAAGAAACAACCGAAAGGATGAATCAACAAAGGAATTATAGCAAAATATAATTTTGATTCAGGCTCTCTGAGTCCAACGCCTTTTCTAGCTTTATATATAGCAAACTTATCTCCAAGGCTCCCAGCCAAAAAAGTACCTATCATTATACCAACTACGGGACTTAAGAAGAACACACCAATCATGTTTGCAGAAAAATTATAAGGAGCAGCAGAAAGAACAGAAGATATGGTTGAGTTAACAATAGTATACCATGCAACAACATTACCAGCAGTTAACCCACCAAAGAAAACACTTGGAAACCTAAGAAGATAGAAGGGCATCCATAAGGACTGCAACACCGTGTTTTTTTGTCTTGAATCACGGGCACCCCAAAACTTAAGTTTTTGAAGATATGTTTTTCTTGTTTGTTGAGTTTCTGATGAATCATCAACGTTTTCAACATTTACATCAACTTTATCTTTTTTATCATTTTCGAGGCTTTTGGTACTTTTAACATCATCAAGTTTACTCAATTCTAATTGAGGATCTCGATAATAAAACGTTTCTTCTAAGAAGAAGAATAAAATGATAAAAATTGTTCCGGATATTATCGAAGCAATATATTGGATCCATTGCCATCCATAACGGTCTGCAATAAAACCAGTTGCTACACCTGATAAAAATGGCGTCGTGAACAAGGTATAGACATACCAGGATATCCATGAAGCTCTTTCATGAGCAAAGAAAATGTCAGACATACAAACTTCAATTAAAGTTTCGGCAGGTCCAAAGAAACAACCAATGATAATCCTATTGGCATACCATTCACCAACACTTTTTGCCTTACCAGCCCAAACTGAACAGAGAGTACACCCTAGCAAACAAATCAAAAGAACTGGTCTTCTTCCGTAATTAAGACCTAATCCTTGCCAAACAAGATTCAGATAACCAAAAAACAAGTATAAAACCCCTTGACCACTATTCAAGACAGAAAGAGGAATCCCAGTATCCTCTTGAATCACCAATAGAACTGGTGAAAGAGCAAGAGTTAAAATATCAAAAGCGAAAACCGTCCATAACAATAAAACTGCAATAGCATATTTTTTGCGTTTACTCCAACGAAGTGGATCGTCAGGATTCAGCGTTGGTTGCGGAATAAGAACAATATCATCCCCATCTTCGTGCTCGACATTCTAAGTCCCTTCGATATCAACCAAATGGACAGTACCGGGGATTCCTTTTTCTTCAATATTTGAGCTCATTTCGTTTAGACTTACATGATTGCAAAATTTCTAAAATCTAGTTTCAACAGGGTCTTATAAATGAGTTGAAGATTATTAATACCTCAGACTAAGATTATTAATTCTCTCAGCTAACCATTATATATTACTAATTGAACATGTTATTGTTTGCCCATCAAGAGTGAAGAATCAACTAAATTCAAGCATTTAATGAACAAAACGTTGTGAAAACACAATTGTGTATTTTATTTTTGATTGCGAATTTTATTTTTTTAATGGCGAATTTGCTGCTTTTTCACAATTGGAGTTAAGCTATTCAGTTTATACTGTATTTTGACATTTGTAATCAATGTGTCTTTCCACAACTGAGTCTGGATAATGTAGCTTAACACCTTGAAAGATTTGTAATATTTCAAGTTTACTGGAAATACCGTATTCCTTTCGCCAAAGTTCGAATGTTTTGGGGGTACGGCTGATAAGCTTTTACTAAACCGTTAATAAGATCCAAATCAAAAAGGGCTAACTAGACATGTATTCTGGTGGTCTCTAATTTGTAAATGTTACTAATGGTACTACAAGAATGTCCTCTTGCTTCCTAACAACTCTTAGTGGTCCAAACTCCTGTTTCAGCAGATTTCCGTGGAACAGTATTTGATATGGTTTAGGCGAGCCCATCTTCTATTGTTGACGGCTAAAGATAGCCTATTATTCAAGGCAAGGGCAACGGTATGCACATAACAATAGAATATTCTCAATTGAATATAAAATATGCCACCCTTAACAGTGGCTTTCGCTCGCAATTTTATTCTATCTTGTAGTAACCCATAGCTGAGGAAACCATGAACTAAATAAGACAAAGCTTGGAAAACAGCGTTTTCTTATTTTTCAGAGCAAAAATCACAACTTTCATTGGGGCCCTCTTGGATTCGTTCACGTTTTCAAGTTTCCAAAAGTTTTTGGGGATCCACCAAAGAGAGAACTTATATCTTTTTTTTTCTAAAGCTAATCCTTATAAACCACAACTATTTCAACTGTTTTCAAGCCTTGCTTGCTTTGAAGTTGGTTGGCTTCTTTTGTATAAAAAGGCTGCAAAACCACTGTGAGAATAAGAGGTACGGATGTTAACTTAGGGCTGATACTCTTCTTGGTTGCACCCAAAGCTTATCGTGAATCCAATAAGTATAGGTGAGTGATGTAATGAAGTTCATCATTAAGTTAATTTGTGGGGATGTACTAGGAAAGTATATACAAAAATGACCACTCACACTCGTAATTCTTTTACAAATTTGTTCCCAAACCAAGATCCAGCTGAACCAAAGAGACATTCACTTTTTATGAAACTAGCTAAAGACGGTTGAAGAAGCCGTACCATGTGAAGTATGAACAAATGTGAAAGTTGCTAGCCTAAAAGTAGTTAGAATAAAGTTGTTAGCATGAATTTGTTAGCGTGAAATTTGTTAGTGCTGAAATTCCGTCGGAAAACAGACTCATTAAATTCCGTTATAATAAATTCCGCTATCGAGTAGGGTTTATATAAACCACGGTGAATAACTTGAATTGGCTTGAAATAATTCAGACTACAAGATGAATTTACTTTTATTAATAGCTATTGTGTCCAAGGTTACACTTTCTTATTGTGCCTCAGTTGATTATAGTCAAGCACCTTTATTGTTGGAATACGATGAAAAGAGCTTTATTGATTCCATTTATGGGGAACTAGTGGAATCAGAAGAATCGAAGAAGCATAAGGAAACATTGCTTAGGGAAGGTGTTAAACAGTTTAAGTATCCAGATACAGGGTACGATGTAAATCAATTGGAATCAATGTCATTTATAGAAACTGTTAACTTTATGCAATCAATTGATACTCAACAAATGATGCGTCGTAAATCTCATGAAGCTTACATGAAATACCAGCTGAAACTTAAGTTACCACATCCTGATGATACTTCTGACATTACTGATGATAATCCTAACTTATTTGGGGGCATTGTGACTTTTGCTAGAGCTCCACATTTTGATTGCTTTAGTCCAATCAATGATGATAAGATCATTGATATTGCAATAGTGGGTAGTCCATTTGATACCGGTACTTCATTCAGACCTGGTGCCAGAATGTCACCAGAGGCTATACGTTCTGCTTCAAGAAGACTTGGTTTAGGTTTGACTCCAGTCAGAGGAAATGGTCCAGATTCGAAACTTTCAAAAATTGATCCATATAAAAGCAATTTCACTATAATTGACTGTGGTGATGTGCCAATGACCCCCTTTGATAATAGAATTGCTTTAAATCAATTATACAGAGGTGAAAGGTCAATTCATAAACATAAATCCACGAAGAATTCCAAAAAAATACCTAAAATAATTACTCTTGGTGGTGATCATACCATTACTTTAATGGCTTTAAAATCAGCTTATGAAAAATATGGAGAAATAGCGGTCTTACATTTTGATAGTCATATTGATACTTGGGATCCAAATGTATTAGGGGGAGGTATTTCTGATTACATGTCATTGAATCATGGAACTTTCTTACATTATGCTGCAGAACAAGGATACCTTGCCAAAGGTTCTTGTTCACATGTTGGTTTAAGAGCTCCATACATCAATGCAAATTATGATCAAGATCATGATGAAGCTTTTTGTGGTTTTAAAAAGTTTTCAGCTAGAGATATTGATAATTTTGGTATTAAGGAATTATCAAAAAGACTAAAGGCAATTGTAGGTGATAAACCTGTTTACATCACGGTGGATATTGATGTATTGGACCCCAGTTATGCTCCAGGTACTGGAACAATGGAAATCGGTGGTTTACTGACCAGAGAATTGCTTACACTTTTAGACTCTCTTGAAGGAATCAATTTGATTGGTGGTGATATCGTAGAGGTTTCACCTCCATATGACTCCAATAGTGAAATCACCTCTTTGGCTGCAACAAGTGTTGTTGATTCTTTATTAGGGCTCATGGTTGTAACTGAAGTTGAAATTTAGTATGTCGCTTGGAGTATCCCAAAGCGGTAAGACAATTCAAAAATTCCGTTGAGAATCTTTACTAATATGAAGTAAGAATTTGCAACCAAGTCTGATTAACGTTATAGTTACATATGTATATATACATAGTTATTTAATGATTGAATCTTCTATATTTCTAATGTTTGTATGTAACATCCCAACTTATGTTTGATATCTCACGCCTGTCATCAACTCTATGGGACCCACCGATAACAACTATCACAACAAGTATCTTATAAGCAACGACCTTACTTTTTGGGGGAGTCAGAATATATGGTCATATACTACGCTGATGATGGACAGGAAAAAAAAAGTATGTTACTTACCAGCATTCTACTTATTTAGTAAACTGGGAGAGATGATTGTTGATAAAATTAAACAGAACAAAAAGAATTTTAGGGAGACGCTAAATGCATTGAGATGTAATTCCTATCCTCATAAATAATAAATTGAGTACAGTCTTTAGATGAAGCTATTGACTGTGGTAATCAATCATTATGCCATTTGAAAAAGGGTTTTTGACAAATCAATTTCCGAAGCTACCAGCTGACATAGTAGTTGATATTTATGGATACCTACCTGGAAAAGATGTATTGAAGAGCTTTCTATATCTTAAGAGTTCAAACTCCCGGAAAGAAGTAATTGGTAGATACTTCCAAGGCCGAATGGACTTTTATTTAGGTCCACATGACTATTTCTGGGATAGTTACCCTAGCAGGGTATACTGGTGGCTGAAACAATCTAGTAATTGGAACTTTATAATTTCAGCCGTAATTCAAAGTTTTTTAGATGTGAACCAAGATATTAACCCACCAAGATTAAAGCTACTAGATAAAACATCTACAAGTATTTTGTCAAATCCCTTTTTCAAGAGATATATTACCCGATTTTCTATCAAAGTTGACCAACTTATTCTCGAAATGGATGTGGTAAATGAAGACTTGGAAGTCATGGTTAATAAGGTGGAAAATGTCTATGGAAACATTTTTGGCAGTTTTAACAAATGTGTAAGTCAATTGGAAGATGGTGTTCTTTTAGAATGGAAGAAGTTAAGTTTAT